>JAQPZY010001619.1:5365000-5732957 GCA_029931535.1 Margaritifera margaritifera
TTTCTTGACATGTTTTCAATGTAGGTAAGATTTGAAGATAAAAATTGGTCCTTTTCATTATTGGATAGACAGATGAAGAGAAATTCATAGGATAGCACACATTTAAGTTAAGATTTTCAACATTAATTTTCTGTAACGACCAAACTATTAATTTCTTGCTCAGAGTTTATTATGTAATTACAAAAGCCATGGATGAGATTCAATTTTCGTTTATGAAATTTATTCGTCACATTTTCCGGAAAATAACAATAACGACAACAACCACAACTACAACTACAACAACAATAAGAACTACTACTACGACGACATAGAGTGCCTCGGAATTGTACGCGATCACATCCCCAACCCACTTTACCCGTTGCTAGGTAGATCTAAATAAAAAGCTAGCAATATGGAATACTTACCTTCGAATCCCACGATTTGCATCTAATGGTAGGACATCTTCCATTCACTGTTAAACTATTCCATTACCTTCGTTTCCTGTAATCTGTATTTTCCTTCATGTGAGAAATCCCTCTATCTGAATCTTAATCCGCAAATTATGTAGCTGATCTTCTTAGTCAGGTCAACATGGATCTAGCCAGGCGCTGGGTAATTATACTGGGTGTTTAGGATTTTTTACGTTTGTTTGTCCATTTTACTGAATAAGCACTAAGAACTTTACTAACTTCTAAAGTTATACCTGTCACACCTTCTGAACTGATAGTGGAAACGACTGAAATTAAAACATACACTACAAGTAGACTCCATCATCGCCGGCCGATCACGTGACTATATCACTACGGAGGCTGAACCAGCATCAACGATCGCGCACCAGCAGTCGGGCCAAAACGGGTACAAAAAATAACGGCTAAGAGAGTAGGTAATTATCTTGGATTATCTTAATTACATACCCAAGAATCGGTCACAGAAGGTGTCATTAGTGTGATACATCTTGGAATTAGGTGACACAATGTTTATTTATCAGAATAACTATTACTGGGTAGTGGAAAACATACAAACATATCAGCACGTGTGAATAGCATATCAGCGGGTTCAAAAGCGTCGCGGGCTTTAATGATAGCGGATACGGACCACAACGGTCAATAGCCCTGTGGAGAACACTGCTACAAGACCATTTTGGTATGGGAATGGACTTTTCTAGATCATAGTTACATTAAAAATCGATTCTACTAGACCATAGTTGTATATATTACGTTTCATTATCACGTTTTATAGCAAAATAAACACAGCAGGTAGGCACGTTTGTTAACAAGGATTTGTAATGTTTGCGGACAGTCGAAAAACGACACGGAAAAGCGAAATGGCAAAGGCAGTCATAAAAGATGCAAGAATTGTACCGAAATGCGGATTCATCCCTAAAGGAGAATTTTGAAAGCTATAGATAATGTCTAAAAACTGTATGTTTTTCTCTTCTGAACCACAACGGGGTTTTAACCGGTAAAACCGGAATGACCCAGAATAGATTTTTGCAACAATTGTTCTCACAGAATCATTTACTGAATGGATATCAATATGAATGATCTAGTTAATATTTAAAAACAATTTTAAGTTCACCTTATCTTTTGTCAGACGGATATTCAGAGAAAACCGAGCAGTACAAAAGCGTACAAAAATAACTAATGAGTAAATATAAAACATTACTTTTTAATGGTTTGTTCTGAGATTTGCTTTACTCAGGAGGATATGAAACTTATAATCGGCTTCCCCTCCCCCCCCCCAAAAAAAAAAAAATGTATTGAGAAAGATTTTGCTTTAGTTAAGTGATAATTTGCCTGTTTTAAGTAATGCAGACTAAAACTTTTAAAACATGGCTTTATTTTTAAAAAATCACAAAGCAATAGACGTCATGTACACAAATTTGGGCAAAATTGCAACTGTTTCAGGTAACATCATACAAAAATCCTACATAATAAAAAAAAATGTGAAAATATTAAATTCTTATTTCTTTGTAATGTAGAAGGAATTACAATACACTGTGGACCTTATGAAAGATATTAAACGTTGCGCATATTGCAAGAAAGGCTACAGAAACAAAAGGGTACCGACAAAGCACGAGGATAAGTGTCTAGTAAACGTTTTTATTCGTAATAAATCGTCTACAGTTAGATAATATATCGTGATATCTGATACATCGATGAATACAAGCAATTTAAAAATCTTCCAAACAAATATTTTTTAACGGTGTGGCGATCTTGTAATAAAATAGTTTTTCCATTAAGATATTATTACTAACTATTAAAACAAATTCTAACGATGCACGGTAAATGAATTTTGTTGTTGTTGCTGTATGTTTTGAGTGATACATTTATGACAGCACAAAATGTCTCAGAATTCACAAATCAAGCTACAACATAGTGGAGATGTGATATTTGCAATAATGTACATTTGTTTTGCATGCTTTATTCTCTACCGATACGCTTCTTCGTCTCCTCTGGTGGCGAGGCGCACTTCCAGTGTCACACACAGGCTCTACAGTTTTGGCCATGGCTTTAATTTGTACATGAAATAACTGTTACCAACAAATAACAGGAAATCAGATATCGCCAATGACCCAAATAATAACATTGTACCTTCTGTTCACTTTGCGTTTCTGTTCTCCATTTGTCTGAGGTCAACAACTATTTCTTCCCCTATTCATTCTTGATCTCTTGCACCATAATTAATCTCTTCAAACTTTCTTCTAATTTTCTAGCTTCTGAAATAAAAAGTTTAATTTTTATCTGTAGATTCAATTCGTTTGATAGTAGATTGAATGATTCATCCGTTGTTAATTTTCTGTGTGCTTTTTAGCAGGTCTTTATTTTGACAATATTTGTTCAAATCAAGCTTGTTTATATTTTCGTTTTGTCTTTCCTCTAGCTGTGTAATTACCGTTGCTCTACATACAGACTTGTTCCAAAGGGACAACGCCGGCACACTCTGCATTGGTTTTAATGATTATACTGCGTTGAACTCATCTATCTCGTTATCATATTTGCTTTTTACCTGTGATGAAAAATTCCCTACTCCATTGTAAAGTGAGGGCAATAAGGACATTGTTTAGGCATACTACCTATTTAGGTTGTGAATAAGTAAGTAACTGAAGACACTAATAGTCACTGTCTATTGGTCTCTGAAAGTAACTGTTTGTCACTAATAGTCACTAATATGTAACTAAAAGTAAGGAACTAAATGTTACTAATAGCCATTAAAAGCAAGTAACTGAATGTCATTGAATGCCACTAACTAAACGCTATTAAGTTGAGTTAGAGAAAACATTATTTGACACAGTTTATGTAGTATAAATATATCAGTCAGCATGTTTGAGGATACAAAGCTAATTCTCGGTCATATTGTCAAAAGTGTAATACGACGCAATATGCACACAAAAAAATTGAGAAAAGAAAATATGGATATCTAGAATGTAAAAAAGGCGTAAATATCACGAAAGCTGAGTGGGAAGGATATGTTAGAACACCAAGAGAAACAAATGCAATAATAAAATCTGCATGTGGAAACTTGTTTTGACATTATTCAATGAGATCACACTTAAAGTCAAAACTAGATTATATAAGAATGTCAGAAATTTTAGTTAGAAGAATTTTAGCACTTTATATTTAAAGATTTTATCCTTGAAATCAACATCTTCCAGTGTGAAAAATACATTAACAGTTTTCATGTCTAATGAACCAAGTCTTTCCAGTGTGAAAATACATTGAAAGATTTCGTGCCTAATAAATCAATGTCTTCTAGTATACAAAAATTATCCACCTGTCGATGTACCTCTGGAACTCACTTCACGTGATCTTGTGTACACAGAAACATAATATGAACGACGTAGATTAACAGAGGATAAACTAATTCATGGAACATCAGTAGAGTCCCCTTTACTCGTCAACTCCCAGTGGTTGAAGCGATAAAATTAGACGATTATCATTATGAGAGTGTCAAAAGTTTCAAGGCAACCATTTAGAACCTTATAAGGAAGAAGTTGAAAAAAAATCATTTTTGTAGGTGTTATGCTAATTTTTATTTGACAAAGCCAATCAAATTAGAGTCATACACGTCAAGGGAATAAAATGGTTGATGGTAGATGTTTCAGCTTCATACTAATAATGATGTCGAAAATATTGTCAGAGCTAGCAAAGAGGCTAGACAAGGAAAAGGTATAGCAATGAATGTTGATGAAATAAGTAATAAAATCACTAACAAGGTTGAACAAGAAATAGGAAAATCTACACGTTGGCAGATATACCGCACACATTATCTAGGGATATGCATGTTTAAAATTCAAATAATTGCTGGTATATTTATCGATCTGCCCGGATGGATTAAACATTAGAAAGTTTGTAAAAACGTAGAAAAATTAAGCTGGTGAATGCTTTAAAATGGGACTGAAAGTGTTTTGAATACACCTAAAATACGCGTGGATCGTCTTAGTGACTACAATTTAGTCAAATATAGTAACTGATTTGAAAAGTGTCCGATTAATAGCTATTTTAGTGTGATATAAACAAATAGACGATGAGTGTGATATATCGATTAACGTTTACAACAGTTTTGAGAACTTGAAAGAGTTGGATGGTAATCTCCTAATTACAAAAAGCAAGATCATACAAAACATGTCGATATGTTAAAAAACAACATTCAGAGAACGAGAATTATGCGATTTCAAACTCTGATTAGGTATGAATTAATAGAATGCAACGATTTTGAATTAATGAGATGATATCTCATACAGAAGGAAGATGTAAATATCTGCGTGATAAATGCTTGAATGTTTTCAGACCATTAAATATATGTAATACACAAACCGAAGTTGCAATAGCTTAGGGGCTATTATTGACATCCTTCCGAAAAATGATACTATTAAATGCTCTTATTCGAAGCATACCGTAGGGAAGTTTTAGGTGACTAAGCGACGAAGAAACAAAAAGAATACACTCGCTCAAACGTCAAAAAATGACCTGATAACTGCTAAAATGGATTTATTTAAGATGTTGACTTAGATATATCGAAAGAGTTACATGATTACTTCAAGGATTATCCGTTGGCATATGAAAGTCTGCTCCTCTTCACGAGGCATATAATAGTTTGCTCCTGTTCACGAGGAAATAAAAGAACTTCAAAAGCAATTAATTGAAAAAGGGAAAGGGAAGCTATCTCAGGTTACATCAGTTGACCCGTACGTTTTAAGACAAAACAAATGACATAATTCACTACATGAATCTCATATACTATATGAGTGTAGGTGTGAAACTACCCCCCCCCCCCAAAAAAAAAAAAAAAAAAAAAAATATATAAAAAAAAACAAACAACAAAAAACAGAGGAATCTTGTTCCTTCAATATCTTATGATGACGAAATATAGAACCTTGAATACTAATCGGAGACAAATGACTTCAAGAATGATCTTTTCACTTTGATGAACAATGCTGTGGTATTCGGTAAAATCATGGAAATGCTTGGAAGCGAAAAGAAGTTAGAACCGTTAAGAATTTCAAACCATTCAATAGATTAGAAAGAAAATAAACAAACACCCTCGTATATCAAGATATTCACACGTATCAGTGAAACTATTGTTTTAGCACAGATAAAACCATAAACGGTTATGGTGGACAAGCCGATATATATCGGCTTCACAGCGTTGGAATTGAGCACGTTTTTGATGTTCAGATTATATAACGATGTACGACCTAAACTCGTGAATAACGTGAAACTGATATATACAAACATGTACTCACTTCTATTACATATTAAAGCAAGAGATTGTTATGAGGGCATGATGGAAATGATTGGTCCTTTCGATACCTCCAACTATCCTAAAGGCAATAAGTACAAGCTATTTTGACTAAACTAGAAAATGATAGGAAAGGTCAAAGATAAAGTAAATGGTGTAATTATTCAGGAAATTGTGTCGGTTAGGAATAAGATGTATTTGTTCAAGATAGGAAAAACTCTAAATATAAATGTAAAGATATTAAAAAGACAGCTGACAATGCTGTTAATACTTTAAGTTTGATGACCATACAAAATTGCTTATTTAATTACGAAGAGCGGTCTGCTGCATTTTAAATCACAAGATGTTACAAATATGCAATAAGCAAGTTAGCGATGAGTCCCTTTGAAGATAAAAAGTATTTCTTAAACAAACAACATATCCGTGCAGGTATGTTAATCAGCAGAAACAATTTAGCTTCAAAAATGTATTGGTAAAGAAATATGAATTAAAGTGGTATTATGGAATATGTGTAACAATGAAATTAAATCAATGTAAAATGTTAGCAATGTATCAAAAGCATACAAGATATCATCGATAATGTACATGCTGAAGGAATTCAATATCAAGATGGCTTTCCAAAAAGCAAATGCTTTGAGAATAAATTAATACAAAATCATGAAGGAATACGAAAATAAATCCTCACTGAGATATTTAAATAATAAAAGAAGTTTTAAAAAGCACAAAAATACCTGATAGTAAAGAAAATATAGAATCCAACCTTTCAAAGAAAAAAAAAAACACAAACAAACAAAAAGCAACTAACAAACAAAAAACTGTTAAAAGCAAAGACGGGAAAACAACACACTAATAATACAAATTTAAAAGGGTGGGGGGCCTTTAATTAATAGCGAGTATGATGAAGTGGATAGTTCTCCGAACACATAAACTATTGTTGTAAGTAGAGCTGGTAAGGAAATGTTACCAAAGGTGTTCAGGGTCAGAGAGTTCCAAATTCAGAAAGACTTAAATCCCAAAAATAGAATATGAAGAATATTACAGTAAAAGAGAATGCTGTTTCCCTGCGGGGACAAGCCTTATTGCAGATCAGCAATGGTAAAGCCAGTACGTTGCACCTGAGGTGTATCTCACCACTAGAGGAGGAAACGAGCTTGATTACGTGCTATCAGCGACATTTTGTGATAATTTTTTGTTGTTGCGCCAAACATAAATAGGGGTTTAGAACCTATGAAGCTCAAATTACAGATCAATACCAACACCTATAATAAATCGAAGAGAAAAATAAATATAATTTAATAGTATGATAAGTAAATGAATTGCTTTAACAACTGCAGACCAGAATAGTGAAGCATCGAAGATGTGTGCTGTACACATGAATAGCTCCACCGTCCTGAACCTCGTCAGCAGAGATGATCACAAACACGCAAATCAAACATTTTAATTCACTAGCATACACTGTTTTGTTCTACAAGAATAGATTCAATGTTTTACTTGGTGAATTATCTCTGAAAATGAATCACGGAACGTCGCTGTTTGTGAATCGAGGAACTTATCTGAAAGAGAATCTTGTAGCATCTCTGGAAGAGATGTCGAAGCCAATACGTTGCTCTGGATGTGCACCTTGCAACCAAAGGATCCTACGAAGCACAATCACGGAGCGTCGCTGCAGGCGAATTAGAAATATATTTCTGATAGAGATAGAAAAATGTTTTAAAAATATCAAGATACCTTGAAACAAATATAAAATTAATACATAGTTAGCACTGGTTAGTTAATTTTTCTTTCTCATGCTCTCCCGAGTAAAGACAATCTCCGAAAAAGCCACTTTAAAAAAAGTTTTGTTTTTACTCGTTATTTTGTGTAACTTTGATATGGTTTTGTACTCCTTGATTTTCTTTAAATAACCGTCTGATAATAGATAAGTTGAGCGTAAAATTATTTTTAAATACTAAATAGATCATTCATTTAGATATCCATTCAGTAAACTATTTGTGAGATATCTTTGCTAAAATCGACTCTGAGTCATTCCGGTTTTATTGGCTTCAACCTAATGTGGTTTAGAAAAGTTCATTGTTTTAGTCATTAACTATATTTTTCGGAATTCTCCTTTGAGAAAATCACCTTGTCGGTACAGTCCTTGCATCTTTTTACTTTGCATTTGTGTTTCGCACCGATTTTGCCATTCCTGTTTGTATTTTGTTTTGCTCCTGTCTATAAACATTACAAGCCACGTTGTTTTACTTTCATGGCTTGTTCTAAACGTGCCTTATTACCGCTTTTAGTAAAAGTAGTAATCAACACCATATATAGCATTGTGGTCTTGTAGTATGGACTTTTAAGTTACGTATGGTCCTGAAAAGTTCATCCCCATAATACTGTGGTCTAGTAGTATGAATTTTTAAATTAACTAAGGTCGAGAAGAATCCATTCTCATATAGCTGTGATCTAGTAGTGTTGATTTTTAATTTAACTACGGTCCAGAAAAGTCCATTCCCATACAGCTGTGATATAGTATTATTGATTTTTAATTTAACTATGGTCCAGAAAAGTCCAATCCCATACTGCTTAAGATATATACCTGCCCTTGTGCAGGGCAAGTGCCTAATGCATCGGATGAAAAACGAGTTTTATTATTAAATTTTATCCCTTTGTAGTTGTCTGTTTCTCGCGATAAGAATACAGAACTAAAGGAAAATAACAGATTTCAGGTGTGTGTATGTGTGTGTGTGTGTCACAGAGAGAGAGAGAGAGAGAGAGAGAGAGAGAGAGAGGGAGAGGGAGAGGGAGATGGCAATTTAAAATCATAAGGTAGTTGAGATGAGCCTGGAAATAATATTAAGTCAATTGTAGCAGGCGAACGTAGGTAATTAAGATTTTAAAAATAAGATCCTTCATCTCCTTTTAATTTGACATATAACTCTGTATACAGCTTATCCATAACATGATACTCTTTAACACTATTTACTTTATATTTTGTGTGCTATGGTATTAACTTGCCAGATGAATGTGACACACATATCTTGTATTTGTATGGTTAGGGTGCTTTATCTGGATATACAGAAAATGGGTATCACTTTACTCAATATTAAGGATGATATATACTGACATAATGGAGTATTTAACTATTTGAAAAATGAATATCTGTACATAGCCCAGGGTCCATAAAATGAGAAGAAACAAATACACAAAAAAAAAAAAATATTAAATGATTTATAGGTTGAAGTGCATTTTATAAAGCTACATTTAATTTAATATATATCTCCTTATAAGGTCATTACAAAGAAAAGTATAGGAAACAGTTGCCTGATTCCAACTGTCCGTACAATAACAGCTGAATGAGTTTTTTTTTTTTTTTTAAATCATAAATCCTACGTAGGTTGAAGATCCTACATTTCTCTTATCAGATACATGGAGAAAAGTGTATGATGGTGCATACATTTGTTTACTATGAAACAATCACTGAACCCACATTGGAATTCCGACACAAAAAGCCTGCAAGGATGATTTACGGCATGTTGCACATGATTTCCTAAGGTGTCTTTCATTTTTCGTTGATTTCTTTCACGGTAATGTTCTAGACTTTATTAAAACTGTATTTTTAATAATAATAATCATAATAATAATCAGATATATATATATATAAGCCAGTTCATGCGAAAACCGGCCTAATGACATTGAACGAAGAACGTCACGATTACGCGGAAGTGATTTGCCATTTTCAAGAGTGACCGACACTAATTTCAAGAGAAGCTTTTTGCAAATTTTTCATGGATTCTGGAGATGACAATGCATTTAAGGTAAGTTAATCCCTAATATTAAATAAATATTTCAAAACAATGACAAAATGAAGAAATGTAATTAATATAATTATTTATGTATTTATCGTAACTGATCAATTCGATTATTCTTTGCTGATCGATGGATGAATGTAAACCTTATAAAATATATGAATATATACAATATTTTGAGAGAAATGTCCTATATTTCCTTAGTGAATTCAAAAATGTGGAATTTAATAGTTATTTCATACAATTGTTATCACTTATACTTTTTGTGACCTTTGAAAAAAGAACTAGACGATAAGTTTAGTTCCGCTAAATAGTGTAAAGTGGGTAGAAGAGTTATGTTGAACAAAAAAGATCATTTGTTAAAATGTAAGTTTGGTGACACAATCGGTAGAAGTATAGGCACATTTTTAATATTTTACATGATACATTTTTAATATGTTACATGATACATTTTTAATATTTTACATGATACATTTTTAATATTTTACATGACACATTTTTAATATTTTACATGACACATTTTTAATATTTTACATGATACAATTTTTAAATATTTTACGAGCAAACCCGGTTCGAATCCCTTTGTCGCTTTTTTCACACCATTTTTCCTTGCTCATTAAACTAAATTTATGTTTAGGAAAATTGTAATTTTAAAAGAATCGAAGATGATAAAATTAACATATTTATCTTTGATTTCAAATCAAGTTTTTTATGGAATGAAAGTTTGTAGAAGACCATTAAATCCCTAAAAATAATTAGAAAGTTCAAATATAAAAAAGAAGAAACAGAAAGACGTAATTTCTAAATATTTGTAACTATAGCAAACTGAAGCAACTTTGTAATGTAAGGCAAAACAGTTCATGATCCTTGAACATAAACTTTTTGTGATTTTGTTTCAGCAGGTACATAAAGGTAAATTATAGTATGTCAATCGGTATTATCTTTTTCATCTAATAAGAAGTAGTAAAAAATTATCTGGTTATTTTACATATACAACATTTTGTCTAGACTTTGGGGGAAATATATACGACCACAAATTCAAATAAAATGAAAGAACCATTAACTGTACAGTAAATGATGTTTTGTTTTGTGTGTGTGTGTGTGTGTGTGTGTGTGTGTGTGTGTGTGTGTGTGTGTGTGTTTTAATATAATTATTTGCTCAAACCTTTTGTGTGTTAAGTGTAAATTGCGTTTTTTAAATTTTAATAGGAATTGGAAGATATATTTGCGGAACACTTTGGTAGGGTTCCTGCATCCACATCCCATTCTCCCGCGCTAGTTTCGGACACTGATGCTGCCCCATATACTACGATAGACCTAGAGGAAAGGGCAAGACGGTTTCTTGATAACGTGAATAAACTGAACCCAGAGGACGAAGAATCCAACAGTGAGGAGGAAGAAATTAAACATTAATCTGACGATTTATTCGTTGAAAAAATAGAACAGAGTTCAGTTTAAGGACAGTGGGTGATTTTATCAGAAAGGATTGCGGCTGCTGAGAAAGTTGTATTGCCAGTCAGAACTCAAATGCCATTTATGACTCATATCTTAAACATGAGAGGAGTGCTAAAGGATCAGAAAGAATTTACATAATGGGTGCATTGTCTGATGTCAGTGATGGAGAAAAGATGCGCCAAGGGAAAAGGAGAATACTTCGAAACAAATACAACTTTACCGGGGAAAACATTTGTAGAGGAACGTTTTTATTTGTGTTTGACATAGGAAGAAATGCTTTAAAAAATCTAATGAAACACATGATGACAAACGGAGTAGTTCCCAAGGCCCAAGGAAATAATGGCAAGAAACCTGGAAACGCACTCCATTTTTCCGATGTGAAATATGTGGTGATGTACATATCAAATTATGCAGATGAGTTTGGTATGCCTCTTCCCGCTGCGCCAAGGGGATGAGACAATGAATCACCCATATATTTACCTGCAAATATCACCAAGAAATTGGTACACGCTAAATATATTGCCAGTTCTAACGAAAGCGAGAGAAGAGCTGGGAAGTACACCTCCTTTGTCACCATCTGGAATGCTTGCTTGAGTCACATAAAGATAGCAACGCCTAGAGACGACGTGTGTTCGAGGTGTGACATTATCAGGAAGAAAATCATTGACGCACAGACGGAAGATGACAAGATAGAGGCGTCTATAAAAAATGAATGAGCGTACAGAGTCTGCGGGAAAAGAAAGAGAAGTTTATTGAGATTGTTTACGACATGCCAGCGAAAGCAGAAATAGGACCGAGAAGTTTGTCCATTACACTTTTGATTTTTCACAAAATGTCTCTATTCCCCATCATGGACGGCAGATGGGGCCGGTGTATTTTACCACCTTGCAAATGTTGCATATTTTCGGATTTCCCATCAACGGGGAACCAAGCCAGTTTAATTTTAGGGAAATAGTAGGCAAGTCGTCCGCCACTAACGAAGCAGTACTCTATCATGGAGCTGATGGAGATACTACCTGGCAGTGGAGAGACTGGAAGGAATATCTTTCCCAGTTCTTCAAGCCCCTGTGAGGCATTCGGTAGTCTGTTTATTAAATTTTATGTCATCTTTATACATTAACACAGTTTATTATATTACCTTACATCCACTAAAAAGATGCTGATATTATTGGGTCATAACATTGTTTAATTATTCTCAGGCAAATGTTATTGGATAGAATAAAGGTTGACCTTAATTGGCATGCGCTTTCATGCAAAATTTTGTTAAGTTTATTGGTTTCATTTTTCTCAACGATTGCAAACAATAAGTAAATATGAAATATGAAATATGACATTAGTACATAGTCATGCGCCATTGTGTGTGTGTGTGTGTGTGTGTGTGTGTGTGTGTGTTCGCAGAGGTGAACAGTGTTTCCAAGTAGTTGCTGACGCGCCGGTTTTAGTGTTTGTGAAGAAAGCCTCGGATTAGGAGGAGATCCCAATCAACATTATGAAGATCGCTGGACAGACGATCGGGATCGACAAGCGTCCATACCTGATGCAGAGTGCAGGACTGAGTAGACATCGTCAAGAGCATTTGTTTAAGAATGTGAGGGGATTTGTCAGACCCTGCTATCAGGACATGACATGTCCAAGACCCTCAGAAGAGTGGGGAGCTTCATGTTATTCTTTAGCATACTTTTAATGAGACAATGTTATAATAAAAAAATATAATTTTAGCATGAAAAATATTTATTGTCGTCATTTGATTATGTTCATTTGAAACAAAATCAAGTTTCAAATAAGAATATGACACAACTCCAATATCATAGCCATTCCCCTAGTTAACACAGTTAAAAGATATACGTGCCAACAATAAAAAATATTGAACCCAGTTAACTATAAAAAGAAATTCAGTATTAAATAACTAAATATAATTTCACGCTATGAAGTAAGTTTTAATGAGAAATTGCAAATGGCTCTATTTACGTAACCAGTTCAACTATTACGTTACAGTTTATGCAACGGTACCTTAACGTTATGACGTTACATTGTGAAAGCGGTATTGATTCCCTCTCAAGCCCGTGGATAAAAAAAACCCTGACACACTAAGGTGCTAAAATGTATATTATTATGGTTTGAAAGCATTAGTCTATCAGAAAATGCATAAAGGTAACTCTCGAAATTTTATGTCATAAGACCGGTTTTCCCGTGAATCAGCTCATATATATATATATAATTGTTATTATTATTATTCAATAAGAGGCAGAAGTCGCCATCACCTCACCTTACACACAATCTTTCCCAGAGTTCATACCGCTACGACACTTAGGTAAAACGTGACGTCATTTTAATGACGTAGTAGTGTAATGATTACATTATTTCGGGGTGCGCAGTCAACGTTGATTTTACAAGAGCGGACATCCTAAACAGGCAGTACGTGGATTTCATGTGGTATTTCTGTCAAGATTAGAGAGAAACGATTTGCTTCGCTTCATCTATTTCGTTGTTAATATAATACGTCTTGCGAACTGCACCGTCTCTGTTTATTTATAACTTCAAAGTAAGTGATAAACAGTAATTTACAGAGAACAACATGTTTTAACAACTCAAAGGACGCGCTGTCAACAGATAAAATGTTGTACAGCATGAAGAAACCAGAGGCCCCATCACCTCCTACCCGCCCCCTCCCCCCCAAACCCCCCCCCCCCCCATCAAAATATCAAGCTCGAATCGACGATAATGTACCCTCACTACTTCTGAATCGTTGATTAAGGCCGGACCCACAGAGGTGCAAAATGAGGTCGTTACTCCTGCGCTATCTCAGACACTGATTAGAATTGAAAGTGACCTTTTGTGCAACTAGTAAGAACACACAAGAGAAAGTGAAGACACAGAAGAAAAAAACCTATTGAGATTGGAAAATGAAAATTAAGAGGAAATATTAAACCTTTCGCAGTAAAGTAAACAACCGATTATTATGAATCAGGAAGATAAAGATTTTTAAAAAATAGTGTTAGAACGATAAAACACCCATCTGATCATGATACCCAACTGTAAAGGCCGACTTTCCATGAGCTGTGATGGGACTGATTTGAGTTTTTACTGTCCCTTGATCTGCGCCTCTTAGTAATCATATTTGATTGATGGGAGGTTTTACCGTCCCCTGACTTGTGCCTCTCAGTAATAATCACATTTGACTGATGGGAATTTTTACTGTCTTCTGACTTGTGCCTCTCAGTAATAATCGTATTTGATTGATGGGAATTTTTACTGTCTTCTGACTTGTGCCTCTCAGTAATAATCATATTTGATGGGAGGTTTTACTGTCGTCTGACTTGTGACTCTCAGTAATAATCATATTTGATTGATGGGAATTTTTACTCAGTAATAAGGTTTTTTGTTTTTTTTACTGTACTCTGACTTGTTCTTCTTAGTAATAATCACATTTGATTGATGGGAATTTTTACTGTCTTCTGACTTGTGCCTCTCAGTAATAATCATATTTGATTGATGGGAGGTTTTACTGTCGTCTGACTTGTGCCTCTCAGTAATAATCATATTTGATTGATGGGAATTTTTACTGTCTTCTGACTTGTGCCTCTCAGTAATAATCATATTTGATTGATGGGAGGTTTTACTGTCTTCTGACTTGTGCCTCTCAGTAATAATCATATTTGATGGGGATTTTTTACTGTCTTCTGACTTGTGCCTCTCAGTAATAATCATATTTGATGGGAGGTTTTACTGTCGTCTGACTTGTGCCTCTCAGTAATAATCATATTTGATGGGAAGTTTTACTGTCTTCTGACTTGTGTCTCTCAGTAATATCAGTAATAATTATATTTGATTGATGGGAGTTGTTTTAATTTGTTTGTTTGTTTTTTTGTTTTTTTTTTTTTTTTGGGGGGGGGGGGGGTACCGTCGCTTGAGTTTCGTCTCTCATAATTATCATGTTTGATTGATGGCAGATTTTACCGTCCTCTGACTTTCGCCTCTCAGTAATAAGGTTTTTTGTTTTTTTTTACTGTACTCTGACTTGTTCTTCTTAGTAATAATCACATTTGATTGATGGGAATTTTTACTGCCTTCTGACTTGTGCCTCTCAGTAATAATCATATTTGATTGATGGGAGGTTTTACTGTCTTCTGACTTGTGCCTCTCAGTAATAATCATATTTGATGGGAGGTTTTACTGTCGTCTGACTTGTGCCTCTCAGTAATAATCATATCTGATGGGAGGTTTTACTATTTTCTGACTTGTGTCTCTCAGTAATATCAGTAATAATTATATTTGATTGATGGGAGTTGTTTTAATTTGTGGGAGGGGGGGGGGGGTTGGGGGGTGGGGGGGGGGTTACCGTCGCTTGAGTTTCGTCTCTCATAAATATCATGTTTGATTGATGGCAGATTTTACCGTCCTCTGACTTTCGCCTCTCAGTAATTTTTTTTTTTTTTTTTTACTGTACCCTGACTTGTTCTTCTTAGTAATAATCACATTTGATTGATGGGAATTTTTTTTTTGTATTTGTTTCTTTTACCATACCCTTACTTTCGCCTCTCGGGAATGATCATATCCGATAGATGAGAGTTTTTGACGTCCCATAATTTGCGTCTCTCAGTAATAATCATAATCGATTGATTGGAGTTTTTGCCGTCCCATGATTTCTGTCTCCCAGTTATAATCATAATAGACTGATTGGAGTTTTTGCCGTCCCATGATTTCTGTCTCCCAGTTATAATCATAATCGATTGATTGGAGTTTTTGCCGTCCCATGATTTCCGTCTCCCAGTTATAATCATAATAGACTGATTGGAGTTTTTGCCGTCCCATGATTTCCGTCTCCCAGTTATAATCATAATAGACTGATTGGAGTTTTTGCCGTCACATGATTTCCGTCTCTCAGTAATAATCATATTCAAATAATGGGCAGTACCGAGTAGAATCTTAACATTAGAAGAAAATATGATATCGATGTAAACAAGTAAAAGATCAAGTAAGTGTGCCTTCCCGGGATTGTGTCATCTCCCTCATTATTGTATCTATTTACATTCATTCATTCATTCATCCATTCATCCATTCATCCATCTATCTATCTATCTATCTATCTATCTATCTATCTATCTATCTATCTATCTATCTATCTATCTATCTATCTATCTATCTAATCTATTTTATGACAACCAAGAAGCATACCATGTCTTATATTCGTTCACAGGTAGGGGCCTCGCTTTATTCCAGTAACATCGGAGCGGAACACTTTGTGGGACTTGCCGGCACGGGGGCCGCCAGTGGAATTGCAATCATACTATATGAATGGCTGGTAAAAGAAGCTTAATGTTTTATGCAAAACTTTTAAATCTTCTTTTCAACCGGAAAAATAGAACTATGAATTTCAGTTGTCCTATCCTTCTTTATCTTTATTTATGTTGCAACCTGTGTTTTAGATATTTGTGAATTATTTAAATTATTTTTAATGGAACAGAATTACGATAACGTGCAACGCAGAGGAGTTTAAGCATGTGACGACAGCTATAATGGTTCAATATGGCCCAGTTTTACGGGGAATTAGCCACTAATTTCATCATTTGTGTCCTTTCTTTTCATCTAACGAGATATAACAGAAATAGATCCTGACCCCTAAAAGCAAGCACTGACCCTACCACCATCACCATCATATCGCCCACCCACCCACCCGACCCTAGTAAAAGAGGATACAAAATTAAAAGAAGAATAACGATGATGACGACTATCACGATGACCACAGGTGTATCTGACTTTGAATTTCTGTATACAAAAAATACCACAAAAAAAAACCCCATACAAAAAAAATATTTTAAAAAAACCCGTATAGAAATATAAATTTTTGGACAAAACCGTCCCAGAGAGAGAGAGAGAGAGAGAGAGAGAGAGAGAGAGAGAGAGAGAGAGAGAGAGAGAGAGAGAGAGAGAGAGAGAGTATCATACAAAACATGTATTTTCTTTCTTCTTTGTTTTTCTTTCTTTTTCTCTTTTTCTTTTTAGCCAGCCTTGCTCGTGTTCTCTCTCGGATGGCTTTTTCTACCAGTTTACATATCGGCAGGAGTAAGTATTTTCATATGTATTCATTATTGATGTGGGGAATGAACGATCTTTAATTTGTATAGCACAGATTGTTTTGTTTAGGACCTTAGTGTCAAGTTTTGTTTAGAAATATATATTTTATATTTTGTTTTCTCTTACTCGCGATTCAGCTCCATATTTTGCCTTTTTTTTTTTTGTCAAGAAGATTATTCATTGATGAGAAACAATTTATGTATCATTCATAGTTCCTAACCTGTGATTTGACGAAATCGATATAACCACGCCCACTTATTAGTATATCATTCTCTATATAAAAAAAATCTATGCTATGCTATTCTTTTGAGCACATCCCCTTTTCTAATGGGTCATTCTGGTTAACTGTGAAAAGTTCGTCCAAGTTAGATGAAAAATAATAAAGTTATTAATATTTGAATTCATAAACATTATACAGTAGAAACTGTCCCGGTGTCCAATCATTAATGCTGCATGCTTACCACAACCGATTTTAGTACGTTATGGTTCATGCATTGCCCAGGAAAAGGCTGGCTAGCGGCCCATCGGAATGTCGAATAAACAACAATTGACTGACATCTGATGGTAGATAGAAGGAGTTGGAAATTCGTGAATTTAACGAGTCAGCAAAACCTTGCCAGATGTTTTCATAGACGAGTGCATTCGGCGTTTTTTAATTATAGAGATTTTTGCTACCTGGTCATAATTTGCAAAACAACAAGGAATACGAAATTCATTAATTCAGTTTGGTTACGAAAAATTAAAATATTTAAATATGAGTGCCGGTACATGTACAACTTAATTTTGTGTACTTTTGTAAAGTTTATACCAATGTCATCATTTCTTGGCCATTATTATTTTAAGTAAATGATAATTTAAAATACACTCGTGTCGCATGCGGGGAATATTGTCTACATTTATGTGCTGTGGACAAAATAGATGTTTGCATAATTTATTTGGAACATTTTTGCACAAGGGCGTACTAAGCTTTCCTAGAAGTTAGAAACATCCACTGTTTGGAAGATAGAGATATATCTTGCAATTATCATACAATATTAACTTGCTTGGATAATTTTACTCGATTACACAAGCCTATTTTTATAGCATTGCTATATGCATAAATACAAATACAAAATACATGGTATCACTGTTAAAAGGTACAGTCTGTGTTGAAATCTACAGGTGTTCACACTACCAGAATACATGGTGTCACTGTTAAAAGGTACAGTCTGTGTTGAAATCTACAGGTGTTCACACTACCAGAATACATGGTGTCACTGTTAAAAGGTACAGTCTGTGTTGAAATCTACAGGTGTTCACACTACCAGAATACATGGTGTCACTGTTAAAAGGACAGTCTGTGTTAAAATCTACAGGTGTTCACACTACCAGAGTATAGGGTGTCACTGTTAAAAGGTACAGTCTGTGCTGAAATCTACAGGTGTTCACACTATAAGAGTATATGGTGTCACTGTTAAAAGCTACAGTCTGTGTTGAAATCTACAGATGTTCACACTACCAGAGTATATGGTGTCACTGTTAAAAGGTACAGTCTGTGTTGAAATCTACAGGTGTTCACACTACCAGAGTATATGGTGTCACTGTTAAAAGGTACAGTCTGTGTTGAAATCTACAGGTATCCACACTACTAGAGTATATGGTGTCACTGTTAAAAGGTACAGTCTGTGTTGAAATCTACAGGTGTTCACACTACCAGAGTATATGGTGTCACTGTTAAAAGGTACAGTCTGTGTTGAAATCTACAGGTGTTCACACTACCAGAGTATATGGTGTCACTGTTAAAAGGTACAGTCTGTGTTGAAATCTACAGGTGTTCACACTACCAGAGTATATGGTGTCACTGTTAAAAGATACACTATATGTTGAAATCTACAGGTATTCACACTACCAGAATACATGGTGTCACTGTTAAAAGGTACAGTCTGTGTTGAAATCTACAGGTGTTCACACTACCAGAATACATCATATCACTGTTAAAAGGTACAATATATGTTGATATCTACAGGTGTTCACACTACCAGAATACATGGGGAAGAGATTTGGTGGGAAAAGGATCAGGCTGTACCTAAGCGTTTTCTCCCTGGTGATGTACATTGTTACAAAACTAGCGGTAAGTAAAAGACTATAATAATAATAATAATAATAATAATAATAATAATAATAATAATAATAATAATAATAACAGCAACAGTGATGACGATGATAGCAACAATAATGATGACGATGACAGCAACAATTATAATAGCTACCAAAGCAACAAGACAATTTTTCTTCATGTTGAATTTATATCTGTAATTTATTCCTTACCATTTTACGGCAAAATTTATGTTTTAAACTATTGCCTCAAAATTTCTCTATTTTTTTCAATATTAAAAACAAATGTCATTTTAGGTCAGCATATTCTCTGGATCACTGTACATTCAGCTGGCGTTGGGGTGGAACATGTATCTGTCAATTACAATTCTTCTTGTCTTGGCAGGAATTTACACCATTTTAGGTAAGTCATGGGGAGAATTTAAATAAATCAAGAGATTGAAATTATGTTTTCTTTCACGCCGATATGAGGAGCTAAAAATTTTATTTTTTTATTTTGTATTTTGTAACGATTACTCCATTTAGTGTGTGAGCGTTCCCAGACAACTTTTATACTTTCCATAAATGAATGTGATCGCCTTCGTAATTTATACAATACAATACAATTATTTAACTTTCGAATAAGATTAAAAATTTTGAAAACTATTTGTAGATTTGTAGTGCAAGTCACAGAGAGAGAGAGAGAGAGAGAGAGAGAGAGAGAGAGAGAGAGAGAGAGAGAGAGTGAGAGAGTTGTATCGGATCATATGGATCACTTTTAAACTTGGTATGTACTATGGTCATCATCTAAAGATGCACATATTGACAAACCTTTTATGCTCTCGTGCTTTTGGTAAGAGTTTTGGGCCTTTTTTGCTCTAGTGCTTTTAGTAAGAGTTTTGGGCCTTTATGCTCTAGTGCTTTTCGTAAGATTTTTGGGCCTTTTATGCTCTAGTGCTTTTAGTAAGAGTTTTGGGGTTTTTATGCTCTAGTGCTTTTAGTAAGAGTTTTGGGCCTTTTATGCTCTAGTGCTTTTCGTAAGATTTTTGGGCCTTTTATGCTCTCGTGCTTTTGGTAAGAGTTTTGGGCCTTTTTGACATACAGCTGGATGCAATGTATGACAAAATTTTGTGAATGCAGCTACTGTTGCAGTTTTTAGTGGACTTTTGTGAACTTAGTAGATATTATGGTCATTGTGAGAAGATATGCATGATATCCAATCATTTTTACTCTCATATACATCATTGGGTAGGGGTGGGTTGCGTCTATATATTTACGTGAGCAATTTGCTCACTATTTCTCTTGTTTGCACACTGTATACAATATTGTTTTATCTGGAATCATTAATTAAATTGTGTTGTTTTAAGTTTATTTCTCAAGCGTTCTTCATGCTAGAATCATCAAACAATGTGATTATATGCATCTCTGTTTGTATCACATCTATGTGCATCTCTATTAGTACCGCACCTTAGAAGAAAATAAGGTTACTGTGACCTACATTTCACATTTTACTTGCTTAAGTTAAGTTTTTGCGTTTATCTCATGACCACATAGTTGTTTGCAACCTGAATAAATACTGTTATACCTAGAAAGATGAACTTTGGTGAGGGGATATATCGTGATGAATACTACACTCTCATCACAAAAGTAGGTCACCGTTCAAGTTAGAATCATCAAAGTAGATGATTGTGTGCATATCTGTCTGTACCACACCCTTACAACTAAAGAAGGTCACTGTAACCCACATTTCACATTTTACTGGTCTAGGTTGTTTTTATACGACCACATAGATTTTCTACGTCTTGTATACATACTGTTATACCTGGAATCATGAAACTTGGCAAGAGGATTCATCTTAATAAGTGCTACACCCTCATTAAAAAAGTAGGTCACTGCGACACGTATTTTATGCTTCAGTGACTTTGGTTACGTTATGTGTTTTAATTGTTCATTCTTGAATCTGTAAACTAGATGATTGTATATATCTCTCCTTGTACTGCTCCCATTCACAAAAGTCACTTTTACTGACTTAGGTTAAGATTTTGCGTTTAGTTCATGACCACATATGCTTTTTGCATCCTATGTACATACTATGGTATCTAAAATCATGATACTTGGTTTCGGGATGCATATGTATGAGCTATACTCCCTCATTTCAATAGTAGGTCAGTATGGCCTATATCGCAAGCTTCACTGACTTGGGTCAATTTTGTGTTTGATGTTCCTACCTCATGCACTGCTCGTACTAGAATCGTGAAATTGATGATGACAACCTATGCATCTCTGTTAGTTCCACATCCTTACAACAAAGGAGGCCCACCGTGACTAAATTTAATCTTTTGCTGGCTATGCTTACATTTTGCGTTTAGCTCATGACTACATGAATTTTGGCGTGCTACATGCATACTGTACTAGATAGAATAATGAAACTTGGCATGGGGATGCATCTTTGTAAGTACTACACCCTTATTGAAAAAAAAAGGTCTTTGTTAACTTTATTTCATGCTTCATTGACTTTGTTGAAATTTTGTGTTAAAAGTTAATTTACTTCGTGCTCTTTATGTCTAAAAAATGAAACTTGATAATTGGGTGCATGTCTGTTAGTACTGCACCATTACAACCAAAGAATATCACCGTGACAGGTATTTTATGTTTACTAACATAGGTTAAGTATTCGTGTTTAGCTCATGACCATGGAGATTATTCCATGATACGTACATACATACCCTTTCTGACCAGAGGAATTGAAAGTAGGAATAATTATATACATTGTATATTGTGAGAGGTTACCATCAACATATTAACTGTGTATTGTACATGTGAATGTGAATGAGTATAGGAATAAAATCAGTGGACTGCATGCTTTTCACGTGAGCCCTCAGCTGTAGTGGCTAATCAACGAAATTACTGATACATTAACTATGTTTCTAATACTGACTGTTACTCCAGGGTTACTCAAAGCCTGTGAATTTCAGCCAGTAAAATCTGACTTGTAGTGGTGGACAATGATAATAGCGTCTAAAACAGATTTTAATAACGATTATATTTAAACAAAAACTCTGGTTTTTACCAACTCATTATACGACCTCGACTTTGATTTTTATTGCTTTAGGTCTTTTTGCCTTGGCACAGTATGTATGTATGTATGTATGTATGTATGTATGTATGTATGTATGTATGTATGTATGTATGTATGTATGTATGTATGTATGTATGTATGTATGTATGTATGTATGTATGTATGTATGTATGTATGTATGTATGTATCATTGTATGTATGTATGTATGTATGTATGTATGTATGTATGTATGTATGTATGTATGTATGTAATGACAATTAAAAGTTAAGTTAAAATGCAATGACAAAAACATTACACAAAAATATAGTTAAAAGAGGGTCAAACATTTGGTTGTCAAGATGACTTAAACCTGAATATATTTTCTGTTTGATAATTGTTTACTATAGCTACTGGAAACTACTGCAAGGTTCGTAGAGGTGAGCTATGTAATCGTTGATTCTACTTTTAAATTTTATGTTCCTAAACAATTTTATATAGGAATTTCATCTTTTTTACAGGTGGTCTGACAGCTGTTGTGTTTACGGACACATTTCAGACGGGTGTGATGACACTAGGGGGCTTTATTGTCATGGGATTTAGTGAGTAACACTTTGTAACTCTAGTACCGTATTTAAGACACTGTTTGAATACGGTAGTCCATGCTGACCTCGAGGATATGCTTACCATAAATAAAATCAAGCTAATTTGTAGTATGCAGTTGATGTTGTACTATTTTCTAATCAAATGATGGTCTAAAATCAATGTTAAAAGATCTGAAAGCTTACTCTGACAGATTCTCCTTACAAACCAATAGCGATAAAGCTAAAATTATGTTTTTTGGTTTAAGGTTTTTTTTTTGTTTTTGTTTTTAAATTAAGACATGCATCCGCTTATGTTTATTATTGGGTCAAACTACTCGAGGTTGTCGATTTTCATATAATATGAATGACATAGTTTTGGTCAGGGATTTTATATATAAAAAAACGCAATTCCTTCCTGTATGAAATATATTTAGTGTTGAAAAAGAATGTTGACTCTGGTATAACTTTTATTTGTGAAAATTGGGCTTATCGAATGAAGCATATACTAGATGAATTATGGACTGTCTTCAGTATAGTGTGATACCCCATAGTCTAATTAAACAAAGGTTATATAACCAGTTTATAACATCATGGAGGGAGCTCCTACTAGCTTCTAGTTTAATGATTTAATATGCTATGTATAGCACAATTTTGAGTTGGAACGATACCTTTGTAATTACAAATGATAAATTTGGAACAGCTACAAATTATAAATTTGGAAAATCTTTTACTTAGAATAATATCACATAATCTACTTATAGAAACCTATCTAGATAAAAGAAGTTCTGTGCATTATCGAATCAAAATATTATTCAAACAAAATATCACTTCCTTCATGTTTGTTCTTTCTGTCGTGACCTTTGAAACAAATATTTACCAAAGTACTTTTGCTTTTGTCCTATATTAAGCAAAGTTGAATCTCTCGTAACTTTTCAGTAAAACGATAAAATTATTAAAGTAACTAAATACACATATTTTGCAATGCAATTAAATGATATCATCATATCTTGACCGCTTCTGCCCGTGTTTGTTCTTTAATAATTATTCTTTTTGTACACATTTCAATACCTTCTAAACTACATTTATTGTATTACCCATTATTTTAACACTTTTCACAGTATGGCTATAAATATTATTTATATTTAAAGTTTAATAAACTTCTCTCGAATCTGATCATGTTCTCATTCTGATTAAAGTCTGAAAGTACAAAAAAAAAATAAAAAGAAGAAGAGTAGCTATTGCTATCATTTGCTGCATTTGTAGAGTTTTGTTTTTAATTTCGCAGATTTTCTCATAGTATTTATATTTCCTTAATATGGTGTATGTTGCATACATCAAGTTTTAGCTATATTCCCACGCCACCCCTATTTCACATGTATATTAGTCACTTAGTTCTTCTACACGTGTGATGTTTTAGTTTTTAAGTTTTGTAGTTTTGCTTGTAGGTTATAAGTAATTCATATCTCTTTTGTTCTCATATATGTTTTCCTTTATATGCTTTAAATTGTTCTTAATTGCTTTGTATTGTAATATATATGTTACCAGTGCATTTTAGACTAAAATTACATGTGCTTTCTGTATGTATATGCATAATTTTGACCAACTCTTTGTCCTGGTATATTTAAGTTTTTCAATGTAACTGTATCCTAAGTGTGTATTGTGCCAACTCTTACAAGTGTATAATTTAACTTTGCGCGTAATTTTATTATAGAATCTGCATACATAAATTGATTTCCCTGCTTGGGAGTTTTCGATTAGAAATTTAATTTGTATATCTCTTTTACTTACAAACAAGATTTTAAATTACTAGTAACATAATCATTGAAATGAATATGTTTATATGAATATGTGAATGTATGTATTTATTTGCATATCTATGTACATGTTTATGCACGTGTTCGTATGTTGTTGTTTTTTTATACCGTATGCATGTATTTATTTTCATATATATGTATATGTTTATGCGTGTGTCTATATATCTGTATGTACTCCCGTATGAATGTTAAAGTTAATTGTTATTTTATTGTTTATAGTCAGTAAAATAGAAGCTTTCAACGCATGTTTCGTATTATGGAAATGCAAACCTGCTCTAAATAAAATGTTTCTATTGTCTATAGCAGATTTGAGGGACTAATATGAAGGCCATATAAATATAAATGTAGTACCATATGTACTCTAGTATAACTCACATCCAAATGCAAACAACATAGACCCTGATCTGCCGTCGCATAATGCGCCGGCGGATCAGGGTCTATGCTGTTTGTTCTACTGATTAGTCCTTACAAAATGCATAGACCCAGATCTGCGGCGCATTATGCGACGGCATATCTGGGTCTATGCATTTTACAGTTGGTATGGACTTATACGCGAGTATAAACGGTAGTTTTATTAGTAGTAGTAGAGCTTTACTCACAATAAGTTCTAAATCATAAAACCTTCAGGATGTTTTACCTTTGATTTTAGTTCTTGCTCACTATATTCTAATAATCATAAAGAATATCGCAGTTTTGAGCTTTTGTTTGAGTTTCAAGCTCGAGAACACATGCCCCGATAAAGTGATCTACACCACTGATGATCACTGAACTTCTTGCAGTCCAAACTACTCGATCCACAATAAAATTTCTTCACGTTTTCTATGGTTTATTTAGAACAGTGCATTTTGATAGCGGGTTAACCAATCCCAATCTTCTTTTGGGATTCTTCTCAACACGTGTGTATCGTATTGCAAGTAACAACACCCTGCTACATGCTACAAAATATGAACAACATTATAAACCTTGTATTTGAGCATAATGGAGTTTTATTGTTTGCCAGTTATGAATGATTCTTGTAAGTTTTCAATAATCATCAGGGTCTTACTATTGTATACCAACCGACAAGCCTTCAGTTAATTGCAGATATTGTCGATAAGGCCATGCCAAGTTTTTGTCTATAGTCAATCAATCTTTGTTTAATCCATAAGGAGAGTTCAATTTACAAAGATAACAAGAATAGAACAGAAACAAATTAACAATTAACATCGATGATGGTAAACATTCCCGAAAGTCAATGATGCGTACTAACCTAATACCAACGAGGAAGGAACAAATGGGATATCAACAAATAAAAGTACAACATAAACAATATAACTACATATAATACAATTTACACCATACAACGACTATGATGTACATACATACATACATACATACATACATACATACATACATACATACATACATACATACATACATACATACATACATACATACATACATACATACACACATACAGATATACCGATCTAAAGAAATAAACATGCCTATGCTTATATGTACATACATGATGCTCACACAGAAACACACACACACACACACACAGAAACACACACACACACACCGAAACACACACCGAAACAAACACCGAAACAAACAAACACACACACACCAGACAGAGCGGAAATAACTTTCCCAGGATCCTACAGGAGGATGCGTGATATTATATATGGAGAAAGAATATTATCATACAGGCGAGAGAATATTTAATTCGACCCCTATTGAGAAGCGAACCCAGGTCTTCGCAGGTTACAGCACCCGCGGAAACTCGGGTTTGATTCTCAGTAGGGGACGAATTAAAAATTCTCTAATCTGCCTGCAGAAAGACATGGAGCAATAACCAGACACAGAACACAGAACATGCAAAGATTAAAATAATGTCACGGCTCTGGCAATTATCCCACATTAATGGCAAATTAATGGCAATTATCCCACATTAATGGCAATTATCCCACATTACTTGTACCAAGTACAACCCCACTGTACACATGTATACCTCTATAGCCGTCGCGAGTATCGCTGATGCAGCCAACTGACATTAAAACCTAAAAAAGTAAGCGGCTACAGTGAGAAAGAAAGCAATATACCATGACGGAAATTTCATACCAGCACTAGTCATGCAGAGATCAAGCCTATGCCACTCCTTTAAATATCCCGACAAGCTCTGCATTTGCAGTTCTGTGTCAGAGGACGGGTAGGTTTTTACTAAACAAGAAGTGAAAAAGGCAACAGCTATCACTTCTGCTTTTTGTTAATACTAGTTTCCCGTGTAAAAAAAATGTGAGCGCTTCTTGTGACAAAAAATATCACTTGTTCCTGTGTGACTAATCCTGTGTAACTATCTTATGATTGTGTTTTTATCACTTAATTTCTATGACATGTTTTTTTTAAATTATTATTATTTTTTTTGGGTGGGGTGGGGTGGGGTTTAAAATCTATGAGTTATGACAGTGTGAGTGTGTATGTTTTATCTTCCTTTCTTTTATTATAAGGAGGTAGGTTTGTGAAGGTGAAGTGGACCATAAACAAAGAATAACATTTTACATGGTTCAATACATGTAAACTTCAGGCTGATATAGTAACTCGCACCAGCCATTTACATTACAAATTTTTTTTTTTTAAATAGTTCTGATCAAACCCTAATTGAGGAAAGCAGTTATTACCTAATAGATCTATACTTCATGTTGACAGAACAACTCGCACCTGCCATTAATATAAAAGCTTTGTTATGATCAAAGTCCTAATCGCTTTGATCAAAATCCTAAAGGAGGAAAACAGGCATAGCCTAATAGATATAAACTTCAGGTTGATAAGGCAATTCACGCCTGCCATTAAAAAAAAAAAAAAAAAAAAAAAAAAAAAAAAAAATTATGATTAATCTCTTAATCGCTTTGATCAACACCCTAAAGGAAGAAAACAGGCATGGCCTAATAGATATAAACTCAGGTTGATAAGGCAACTCGCACCTGCCATTAACATAAAAACGTTGTTATGATTAAACTTATCATCACCATGATCCAATCCCTAATTGAGGATAGAAGGCATGCATCTATAGGGCACATCAGCACAATCCAGTCCATATAATGCCAAGTGAGTTAAGTATCTTGAAATAAATACACAAAACAGAGATAAAGCCCAAACGGGCAAATTTCTTCTAATACAAAGTCCAATTTTTTATATAAACCGCACTCTTTCAAAAAGACCAAACTTCCCAGCTGGAACATCATCATGGGACACATCCCAGGGCATAAAAGTTGCCTCCTCTTACGACATGGTGGAGGGAGCTTTGGCCCTATTCTACATGTGGTAAACTGAGGAAAGCTTCATAAATAGTGGATATTAAAAACTTAAACATGATCAGATAAATACATTCACATTGCATATTTTGGTACATTTTTTGTATTGCCTCAGTTAACGTGATTACCCAAATTGACTAGGCTGAGTCAAACGGTATCGATATCAGAGTATTTCACTAAACATCCAAGAAAACATGCACAAAGCATGGTGTTTTAAAGAGATTCAAGCAAGAGGAGCATCTGAGATCCAAAGCCCGACAGCTTGCACTTATCACTCACCCAGAATGTTTTAAAAGGTGTGGGAAAAATGTAACTCACCTCTGTGTGAGGTCGAACAATATACTGCCCGATTGAGACCCGAACCCCTCAGCAAGCATAACTATCTGTGTTTAACATTATATATGTAGAGGAGAAATATAATTTAATACTGTTGACACGGAATCAAGTACAGGGCAGAGTGTCCGCAGTTTGTACTTGTTCAAAGCGGCAATAATTTGAAATACGTTGTTACGAATAAGCCCTAAATTTCAATCATTTTGTCCTGGTATTACCCATAATAATCGTACAAACTTTTACAAAATATCATAAAATGGTTCTCTAGTTATTTTGTTCACACACACATACACACACGTGCGTGCGCAATACACCCTACCCCCCTTACACACACCAGGAATAATAACAAAATTACCCCCTAGTGGTTGAATCAGTCATTGAGATAAATCAGGGTTCAAAAATAGAGGTAAGCAAAATGGTCAGCCTTTTATCTAATCAGCCAAAACAAAGATTTGCTGCAACACGTTAAGAGAATGATCGCATGAAAATATCAGCTCGTGTTTAAATCCTTTAGACCAACAGGGTGTTAACATGCACGCTTTACAATATGACTGAATTATACATGCTTTCGGAATGTTTTACGTTTCTGAGATGAATTGTCTATATTTCTAGGCTACTATGCTGTAGGAGGGTATGACAATATACAGAAGAGATATTTTGAAGCCATGCCCTCGGTACGAAACCCTAATTCCACTTGTGGTCTGCCACGTGCGGATGCTTTCCATATCTTCAGAGACCCCGTCCAAGGAGATATTCCGTGGCCGGGATTCGTCCTGACGGCCACATTTGGGTGCGTTTGGTACTGGTGCTGTGATCAGGTAAAGAGAGAGAGCGAGAGAGAGAGAGAGAGAGAGAGAGAGAGAGAGAGAGAGAGAGAGAGAGAGAGAGAGAGAGAGGAAACTTGCCAGATCAAAATGGGTGTAATACCCGACAAGTTCTGCGTTTTGGTTCAGCTTCTTTGTGTCTTTCCCGACGAAAAATAAGGTGATGTCCAGCAAAGTACTAAAAAAAATAAGGTCACGTGACTCACTTGTAGAAACAAAGTTACACAATATCGGTAAATGCACAATTATGTTAAAGGAAATCTTGCTCTGGTAAATGCATGTACATGTAGTTTTTTTGTTCTAATTTCCAGAACTTAAAAATATTATTTCCATAAAGTGCTTACTTTCTTTTTAATATGCTTGAAAAGATATTTGGTGTGTGAATGTGTGTGGGGGTGGGGGCGGTGTCATGCTTGGGATAAAACGGAGTCGTGATACTCTTCCACTGAAAAAGATCATGCTACATACGATATAAACTATAACGTCTGTTTTCAATCGTCATCACTAGAAAGAAGACATAAAACATTTCGCGTCAGTTTGATGACGCTTCCACACCAAAACTTGTCAGATTTTCAATGGGAAAAATTTATGGGCACTGGTAAAAGACTGCACTCTAAATACGGCTCAAACCTTAAATATCCAATGTGAATAATTGTTGTAGGGGAGTTTGTTTAATCTTTTAACAAGCTATTGTTTAATTGTACAATAGTGATTCATGGTTCAGTGTAATTGTACAGGCTTAGTATTGTTACATATTAGTAAAATTGCTAAGGGTAGATTAAATTTAGCTACGCACATTTGACCAATGCTGTTGGCAAAGATTGTAGATACACAACACAAAACATTGCAAAGTTGAATTATGATGATTATTGGATAAATCATATTTTGACATTTATTTTATGAACCAAGATTGATTTGTGTCTTACCTTGCCTTAGGGCCAAGTTAGAATTTGATCTTGCGTTAGTCGTCGGTCGCGCGTTGTGCTTCGTTCGTCAAGAATTGCTATTTTTGACTTTTTCTCAGTGACAATTGGACCAAATTTTAACAGGAAGCATTTATGTATTAATGTCATTCAAACTGGTACCAACGTACTGATTTGCCATAAAAAATGCATGCAGGTAACACTAAATAGAAAAGCCATTAGAATGACATCTTCTCAAACAATGATGGACAGAACTCGGCGAGATTTGAAAGAAAGCATCCTTGGATTAAAAACGTTTAAATTATGTTTCAAATGATGCAGATCCACCATCAAACAATGCTGCTGTTAATAACAAAAATCAAAAGACTTCTTGTCATTAAACTGCTGGACAGAATTCGACCACATTTGACAAAAAAGCATTCTGGCATCCTAGACTTCCAAACAGGGGCAATTGATTCCTATCCTCCATCAGTTATGGCAGCCATGACTAAAATAGAAATACCTTTAAACAACTCAAAAACGACGGAACAGAATTGAACCCAATTTTACAGAAGGAATTATCATTGCATTAAAGCCTTTTAATGTGCACAACTGAAGCCGATCTGTCATCAAATACGACCGCTGTTGCTAAAAATATAATAAATTGAAACGACTTCTCCTGAAATAAACCACTGTACAGAATTTGACCAGGTTTTATAGAAAGCGCCTTGGCATTAAGGCCTTTCAAATTTGATCAAAATCACCTTGGCATTAAGGCCTTTAAAATTTGATAGAAAGCACCTTGGCATTAAGGCCTTTCAAATTTGACAGAAAGCACCTTGCCATTAAGGTCTTTCAAATTTGATAGTAAGCATCTTGGCATTAAGGCTTTCCAAATTTATTCAAAAACTCAAATACACGAGCAATTTAAGTGCATCGTTACTTAAAAAATAATTCTACTTGATTTCTCAGAAAAAAAACGTGGCATCATAGCCATTAAAATTTGCTCCGATGATCTCATTTTGTATTCAATTATGGCCGCAGTTACTAAGATTGCAACAACAACAAAAATAAATAAATAAATAAACTTAAAACAACATCTTTTCACATACCGATGTATAAGATTTGACCAAATTTAACAATGAGCATTTTGTTTTTTAAGGACTTCGAAGTTTTTAAAAATGATGCCTATATGGCATCAAATAAGGGCAATGGTATTATATAAATAGAAATAGAGAAACTTGAAATTGTATCTTCTCAAAAAGCGATCGACAGAAATTCACCAAATTGTATCAAGGACTACCAAATTTATACAATTGATGCCGATCCACTACCAAATATTGAAGCCTTTACTGAGAATGAAAAATCTTTAAACGAATTATTCTATAAAAAAGAAAACAACAGAATGTTACCAGATTTGACAGAAAGCATCCTAATATCAAGGCCTTTAAAATATGTACAAATGATGCTAATCCACATTTAATTGTGCCCTCTAATTCGTAAACATAAATACCCAAAGACATTTAGTAGAATCTGACCTAATTTAACAAAAATCAAACTGACACAACAGTCTTTCAAGTTTGTAAATAGATAATGATCTGCAATCAGAAAAGTCCATCATAAAAAAAGTCCATAAATGACATCTTATCCAAAATCATTTTAACAGAATACCCATAAAATTTGGCAAATATCATCCTTTGGTTAAGGCTTTTCAAATGTATACAAATAATGCAAAGCGATCGTCAAATATGGCTGTGGTCATTAAAAATAAAAATACCGGTAAACAGTTTCTTCTCAAGAAACCATTGAACAGAATTTGACCAATGTTGAATGAAAGCATCTTATTAATTTAGATCACTCGGCCTACTATTATAGCATTTGGCTATTGGGTCGATGTCAGTCAGGTGAGCAATCCACTTTGGTCTCTTTCGTTTCACAATGAAGCACATGGGACACATCAATCATTTTGTTCTCTACAAAGTCCCAAATTAACTATCATTCAGTTCTCTCAAAATTAACTGTCGGCTGATTTTGTTCCGTGTTTTAAATAAAGTTTGATTTTTCTTTCCCTCAAACAGATGCATCTTACATGCAATATTCTAGTCTTACATTGTGCTAGATCACTATTGCAGAGCGGCCGAGACATTCATAAATGTACCCCCTCACCCTCACGAAATTGCCAATTTACTTTTCTAAACTTGCATTCTGAAAGGTAAAATGTTGTATTTTAAAACTTTTAGAGTTGACATATTATTCGAAGGCTGACCGAAGTCTTTTAAATTGGTATTCTCGTCATTTGTAGGTGATTGTGCAGAGAACATTGGCAGCCAAGGATCTGTCTAATGCCAAAGCTGGGACTCTGCTGGCAGGTCTACTGAAAATTCTACCTCTGTTTACAATGGTGCTGCCCGGAATGATCAGCAGAGCTCTCTATCCGGGTAATAAATGCATCTTCAATATTTATTTTTATATCTAATCAGATCCCTACGTATATGGGTAGTTCTTGGAGGGGTGGGGTGGGGGTGGAACTCGGGTGAAAAAAATATATTCGTAACCAAGATGGAAAACATTTTTTTCTCCTTGCAGTGCTCCTAATCCATTGATATACATCAAGCATTTTCTTATATAATGTTACTTTTATTGTTCAGAAACTTAAGCAGATGCACTTAAGAGTCGAAATGAAACTTAGTCATTTATTCTGACTTTGGGGAGGGTGGAGGTGGTGGAGAGCTTCTATTGCTAGAGCAGAACACTAATGTTCATCTTTGAGGAAGGGTATTTGAGTACATTTTCTTGACCCCTTAAAATTTTAGGCTATATGTATACTCATCCACTGTATCTACCCCTACTTACCCTCCCTCCCCCTCTCTATCTCTCTCTCTCTCTCTCTCTCTATCTCTCTGACTTTGTGCGCATCAATTGACACAATTGTTTGTTTAATTTTTTATTTCCGCGTAGAAAGGATTTTCTTACAGTTTGTGTTATTTATATAAATTGACAATTCAAAAGCACATAAACAAACAAACCTTCTCATAAAGAACATGAAATTCTAAAAACTTGCATACCCTTCTAATCTTTACTGTTTCACAAATTTCTGTTAAATGTCAACACCGTTGGTAATTCGTGAGATTTGTGTTAAATTAAAAATAAAAATAAAAATAAAAAAAACCGTGAATATGATAATGAGTGGCGACGAAAAAGTGGTGCATCACCCGATTGGCACACTTACAGGACAATGTTTGGTGTTGTTTTCTGCTGCAGTCAGTTTAGGTCAGTCTTCAGTCTTATTATGCACTGCTTCCTCTACCTCTAAAAACACTTTATAGAGAGAATTTTTAATGTAAGTGTCTAGAACAATTTGCGGAATAAAACGTTACTGAAGGAAAATGTTGTCAGTATTGTAGAGTTTGTATTTCTTGTATCCTTTGATCTTGACAGACGAAGTAGCATGTTCTGATCCAAAGGTCTGCAAGGAAGTGTGCGACAATCCACTTGGCTGTTCTAATATTGCCTACCCCAAACTCGTATTGGAACTCCTGCCTGTAGGTAAGATGCGATAATTCACTGTGTTGACCTAATATTACCTACCCAAAGTCGTATCGGATATGCTGTCTGTTGGTAAGTTGCGATACTCCACTGGGCTGTTCTATTATTCCCTATCGAAACTCGTATGGGACCTCCTTCCTGTACGATGCTATAATTTTCACTGGGCTGTTCTGATATTGCCCACCTTAAACTCGTATTGAACCTCTTTTCTGTAAGTACCATGCGATACACCACTGGACTGTTCTGATGTTGCCCACCTTAAACTCGTACTGGACCTTCTTCCTGTAGGTACGATGCAATAATCCACTGGACTTGTATGGGACTTCCTTCTTGTAGGTACGAGCCGATAATCAACCGGGCTGTTCTATATTGTCCACCTTAAACTCGTGTTGAACCTCCGTCCTGTAGGTACGATACGATACTTCACTGGGCTGTTATATATCGCCTTTCTACAAACTCTTATCGAATCTCCTTCTCGTGAGCAAGATTTCTCTGTCGCAGTTGAATTGTTACTATAAATACATGTTGTATCAGAATCATAACTCGATCGCAGCTATGTTGTCCTGAAAGTATTGTAGCTATCAACATTATTTTATTTACCTGTTTTGTATTGCTTTGACCACCTGTGACTTATTTTTTTTAAGGTCAACTTTGAGTAATTCTAATTCTAAAAGGCAGAAGTTTTCTGTCGGCTTTATTCTATTATTTTGGCAATTATCTCTTAGGTTTAATGTCTTTATGTTAGAATATTACTATCCGAAAACATAAAGGCTACACAAATAATCGCATATTTCGTTAAACTTTTAACAAATCAGAGTAAGTAATGGGATAATTCCGTGCATGAAATGAAATAGAGAGAAAATAGCCGTTCAGAAAGAATCTTGAATGATGAGCATAATGAACACAAAATTATTTTTTTTCTTCAATGACTTTACATATTCCAACTAATATCTTTCTAACAATTGATACCAATTGCAACCATAAAATTTCACGAACTCTCAAAAATTAATTAAATACCATGATCCTAACTGGCAGGTGCGCGGGGTTTACTGATGGCCGTCATGATTTCCGCCATCATGAGTTCCTTGACCTCCATATTCAACAGTGCTAGCACTATATTTACCATGGACCTATGGAGGCGATTTAGACCGAGGGCTCGACAAAGGGAGCTGCTCATTGTTGGAAGGTAAGATGTTGTAGCCATTTTAATAATCTTTCTGCACATCGAACTCTTGTCAAGCTTGAAATATGGGACAAATTTAGGCTAGACTGTTGTGAGATTATCGGATTTGGCCGTTGTGAAATAAACGGATCGGACTGTTGTGAGATTAGCGTGATAGAATGTTTGAGAAATAACAGGTTGTACTTTGGTGAAATTAGCAAGTTAGACTGATGTTAATTTGTGGGTTATGATGTTGTGAAACTAGTGGAATGGACTGTAGTGAAATTAGCCGGTTATATTTTTGTGAAATTAACTGTTTATACTTTTGTGAATTTGGTGGGTTAGACTGTAGTGACATTAGCAGTTAGGCTGTTATCAAATTAGCGGGTTAGACTTTTGTGAATCAGTGAAAGAGCATGTTGTGAAATAAGCGGATTAAACTGTGCAAAATTAGCGGGTTAGAAAGTTGTTAAATTACCGGGTCGAGCTGTTGTGACCTTACTGGGTTATACTGTTGTGAAATAAGCGGATTATCGTAAAATAAGCGTTTTGGAGTGTTCTAAATTTAGATGAATTGACTGTTGTGAAATCTGCGGCTTAGACTGTGATACAATTATCTAGTTAGACTGTTGTGAAATAAGCGGTTTGGTCTAATGTTAACTTAAGTTTAGACTGTTACGAAATTGGTGGCTTAGAGTGTTATGAAATTAACCGGTTAAACAGCTGTGAAATCAGTCAGTTATATATATTTTGTGTGTGCTATTTTCAGAGCATTTGTTGTGCTGATGTGTATAATTGCCATTCTTTGGGTGCCCCTCGTCAAGTCTTCCCAGGGCGGTCAAGTGTTCCTGTATTTGACGGCAACAGAGGGATTTCTAGGGGCGCCGATAGGGGCAGTCTTCATCTGGTCAATACTGTGGAAGAGAACGACAGAAAGGGTAAGCTTTGAATATCGTCACTTGAAACCTTAGTTTAAATAATGTCTTTCCTGCATTTTTGTTTAAACAAACTATTGTAGATCACACTGGTACAAAATAGTAATAATTGAAATGATTGATTTCAATACATTAAATGTAATTTGGTTATTGCGTATGTAGATTGCTTTGAGATTTATTTAAAATTTATTTAATCTTAAATTTACCATTTGCCGGACAAAGATCTTTAAAAAAAGCGTAATATATATATATATATATATATATATATATATATATATATATATATATATATATATATATATATATATATATATATATTCGTTCTAGGCCGCATTTTGGGGTATGATAATATCCAGTGGCTCTGGGTTGATCAGACTGATATTAGAGTTGGTGTACCCCGCCCCCCAGTGTGACGAGCCGGAGACTCGCCCTTCCATCTTGAAAGATGTCCACTACATGTACTTCTGTCCATTGGTCATGGTCATCGCATCTATCGTCATTGTCGTAATATCCCTGATTGATAAACCAGACACGACAGATCTCATGGTGAGTAACAGGCATATAGGCTTGGAATTGACACATCAAAATATGCATAGTCGTGGTATCCTATTTTATTATATATGTATAAATGATACATATCTCCAACTAATTAATTTTCATCAGTCTGATATATACATCTGTATCATCTACTGCTTCAGAGTTTTCCGATTCCGTATCACAGTCCTAAAAACTGCAACTAACTTATAACATCTCATGAAATTATCCCCACAGCAACCAATTTTAGAAAAGCTAGCATTGGTGGATTTAACGGCACGTCAGAACTATACTGTCTATACGGTGCCGATTAAAAGTAAAGTTTTAAAAATTTTAATATAAAAAATTGCAAAAAAAATCTAGAAAGATAAAACCTTCCAAATAAATATAAATATGAGGCACTTAATCGAAAAAAGTACATATTATTCAAATAACATAATATGAATATTTTTTTTAATTCACACAGCGACAAAGGTCATTAGCTTTTTCGGCAACGTTTAATAGCGTACTGCTATAGCCATGGGCTGTCAATTAGAGATCGCATTCCATCTTTGAGTTTCTTATCGTCCTCATCCAGTTAGAATATTGAAATCGGTGAAATGCATCAGTGCGCAAAACTTACGAATTGAAATAAAAGCTTTATTATCAATACCTTGTATCAATAAAATTCTCCAACACAAAGGATGATTCGTATTATTAACACTGACACCGACTAAATCTGACATAAACACATTCATAAGAATACATATGTTGCGTATCCAGAAATATGACAGTATATCTGGACACTATATGTAGCGCCTCATCACCTATTATTAACCATCTTGCGCTATGAAAATTAGTTCCAATAATAATTGTTAAAGATTTATAGTATTTAAAGGTATATAATACAAAGGATAATCAGTATAGTACGTTGATCAGGAAAGCTGTATCGTCTCTTGTGTGTGTGTGATATCAGAGGATCACACTCAACGCTTCACGTCTCGTGAGACCCGCGAATATCACATACACACTCGACGCTTCACGTCTCGTGAGACCAGCTGATATCACATGCAGACGAGAGACGATACAACTCTCCTGATCAAAGTACTATACAAGTAATGCTCGTGTATTATGTATCTTGCTGGGAAAATAAAATTACATCTGAAAGATCATGTAGTAGCAGGTGTCACACGTACAAGTGGTTAGCACAGAAAACAGTACTAATATAATGTTAAATAATATGTAACATTTATAATCATGACAATCTCGTTTGGCAGCAAACACTTTAAAATGTTGACTAATTATCCGTTTACATTCAGAATGCTGTAGCTTGTCATTATTGAAAAAGGTGTGAAACTTATTTATTTATTTATTTTAAAGAATACGACTTGGTGGACTAGAATACGAGTTTCATCAAAGGATGAGATTACTATGAGTGATGAAGTGGAAAACGGAAAAGAAATGGAAAAAATGACGATTCAAACGCACGGTTGGTATCATTTCTAATAAGTTCTTAGTGCAAAAAGGTGTAAGTGCATGAATTACCGAACAACATTCCTGTACCGCCTTGGTTTCATTCATAGCGACGCGCGATGGCTATCATTATAATTACTCATACTTCTTTATGTAAAGAAAATTTTAATTGAGATTTGATCAATGTTGTCTAGGCTATATAATCGCATCTCAAATGACAATTTGTTAATTTGTAATCTCCACTGATGTAGCTCTGTCACCTGGTCAGTTTTATCGCAGACGGCGATTTATTACGATCAACCCATACCTGACACAATCATAACATTACAACACTGGATGGCGATAGACAGTCGTTCCCACGGCTTGCAAACGCTGTTGTCCTTTTTTGAAATGTACTCGCGACTGACTCCGATATAAAAAGGACACCTTTTACATGCATTTCTGCCGATTGTGAACAGTGGAAATTATAGTACTAAACACGAAATCTTATCCTTCTCAATTTAATCATTCAACATTAAAAAATACAATATAAATTGGAGTAAATCCTGTTAAAGACCGTCAATCATTTATAGTTATTGTCTGAAACAGATTATATCGGTCTACACAGAGAGAATGGATCTCGGTCAACAGTCAGCGTCTCGATACTTCAGTAGTATAATACAGTGCTCGTTTGCAGTAAATCACAGTTCACTGTAATGCACTAATTATAATTGATATATTGTACTACTATTATCTATTTTGAATAAAAAAAATTCTGCATATGCCAGAAGATTCTATAAAATTGTGTATTATTGTTGTCCAAAAATGTTTGATTTTGTTTCTTGGGAAAAAAGAAAGTGCTCATGAGAACTTGCACTTTGATGAAGAATGTGCTAATTTTTGCTCGAAAAATGTTTAATAAAGTGAAGTGAAACATGTATTTTTAATTCATTTTGTTTACATTTTACTAGATTTGACGGTGGAAGTGTCGCGCCTCAGACGTTGGATTGACAAGATCTGTGGTGTCCCTGAGGACTTTGAGGTGACTTCCAGTGCGGAGATCAATTTACAACAACGACGATCTTTCCTTAGGGAAACCCAGCGAAACCGTTATATTCTGAACACAGTGGCTGTCGTTTCAATAGCTCTCATAACCTTCTTATGTGGATTCTACCACTGATAGGTCATGCTGACTAGTTGTTTAGATTAACTTTTTTAAGAATTTTTTTTTCTTTTCGAAAGTTTGTTTGTGATTGAGAATATGCTTATGGATGACACGAGTAAGGACTGATATATTGGAAATTTCACTGTTGATTTGAGATACTGTTATCTAGTCTCTAGAGTTGACCAAATCCCCTCTGGATATCAGAGTATGAAAGGATTATTTGCCAAATTACTACCAATGTCTGCAAAACCATCAGTTATTTTTCAATTTGTGTATACTTTTTAAATACAGCTGGCGTTAGTGGTGTATCTCACTGAAGAAATCATTTTCATACAGTGAAGAAGAAAGTAAGAAAAAAATATATTTGTTTGGTTGTGTTATGGGTTTTTTGTGTGGACAGCTCGTTAAGGGCAATCTCTGGGTGAATTATATAATTTTCATGGAATCATACATAGCAGTCAATTTTGTTTTTCAAAATTTTAATCGATATTTATTATGCTCACCGCCTATTTGTCGATTTTCAATATACCGTTATGCTTATTTATATATTTATTTATTATGCATAACGTTAAATGATCAACTGCCATATAACCAACATATTTTTATATTTATTTAATGATGGACTTTTTTTTTTTTTTTAAAAAAAAGGTAATTATGATTTATTAATCCTTATCGTGGGGGGGGGGGGATACAATTTGGAAATCCTTCATAATCACTATATGCATAATTTCCTCCAGAATGTGTAGTTATCAATATATGGTTTATAAACTTCGGAATACTAATTTCCAATAATTAGAACGCCACGATATCCTCGCAGAGTCCTAACTCGTCAGTAAAGACATTTATGTGCAGTGCGTTCTCCTATAATCTATAATTGTGATGTCCCTCAAATGGTGGTTACGATAATCTATAATTGTGATGTCCCTCAAATGGAGGTAACTAATTACCATTATATCCTCAGCACTAAGCTTGTTGCTATTTGTAAATTAGTATTTTCTCTTCGAAAATTATTATTGTTGCATATTATTGCATTTTAATTTGCTCTAATTGTGAAAATGTCTCTAAATTAGTTTTAAAACTTCGGGAAAGAATATTAATATTATTTGTGCGATATGTTTTCATCTTTACACAAAAATATCACAGTCAGGCCTCGACGTATTGATACTCCATATCAAACGAATTCTTTCTCCAACTCTGAACAAAACACGAATGCTGTTTTGTATTTATTACACTTTCCAAATACTTTTTAGCTCCCCGGGCCGTAAGGCAAAGTGAACGCATGGTATGGCCCTGCGTCCGGCGTGCGTCGTCCGTCGTGTGTCGTCCGTCCACATTACTATTTTCAACTTCTTCTGAAAAACTGCTGGGCTAATTTCAATAACACTTGGTAGGAATATTTCTCAGCACATACTCTACCAAAATTTTATTTTGTGTGGTGCCCATAGCAACGGTGTGGTTTCCATAGCACCCAAAATGTAAAAATCTATTTTTGACATTTTATATAGCACGGCTGAGCCAATTTTGATTAAACTTTGTAGGAATATTTCTTACGACGCGCTTTATCAAAATTAAGTCTGGAGTGGCTCCTCTAGCAACTACGTGAAATTCTATCAACCGGTTTGAAAACATATTTGAGTTCTTTTCTAGAACGGCTGAGACAGTTTCGATTAAAGGTGGTACGAATGGTTTTTGAGGCATGCTTTATAAACGTTATGTCTGAATCTGCTGTCCTAGCAACGGTGTGGTTTCCATAGGAACCACATGGAAATTTTATTTTCAACTTCTTCTCCAGAACGTCTGAGCCGTTTTGATCATTATGTTCAGGGGCCCCCTATCAAACTACTATGGTTTCCTTAGAAATATTCATCAAACTTGGTATGAGTGTTTCTTAGGAAATGCTCTATCAAAATTTGTCTTGGATAGCTCCCATAGCAACAGCGTGGCTTCCTTCGCAACCGGGTTGAAACCTATTTTCTTCTTCTTCTCTAGAAGGACTGAGGTAATTGTTAATCAAACTTGGTAAGAATGTTTAATAGAAAATACGCTATCAAAGTTGTGTCAGATGTGGTTACCCTAGCAATGGTGTGGCTTTCAGAGCAACCATATGGAAAATCTATTTTCAAGGTCTTCTCCAGAACGGTGGAACCAATTTTGATCAAGCTTTGAAGGAATGTTTCTCAGGACATGCTCTATCAATTTGCTTCATGGTTGACTCCCATAGCAACCGCGTAGCATCCTTAGCAACCAGATTGAAAACACATTTTCTACTTCTTATCTAGAATGGCTGAGCCACTTTTTATGAAACTTGGTAGGAATGTTTAATAGGGAATGCACTATCAATATTTGGTCTAACGTACCTACCCTAGCAAAAATGGTTTGGCTTTCAGAGAAACCATATGGAAAACCTATTTTCAAGATCTTTTCAGAATGGCTGAACCAGTTTTGATCAAACTTGGCAGGAGTCTTTCTTTGGACATGCTCTATCAAAAGTGTGTAGGCAATGCCCCCCCCCCCCCGGCCCCCCCCCCCCCCCCCCAAGCAAATGGCGTGGCTTCCATAGCACACATGGGACAAACCTATTTTGAACTTCTACAGAACGGCTGAGCCAATTTTGATCGACTTGGTATGAATGTTTCTTAGGACATGTTTTATCAAAGTTGTGTCCGGGTTGGCTCCCCAAACAATGGCGTGGTTTTCATTGCAGAAAGGTGGAAAACTAACGAATGGTACTTATCTCGCATTAGGTAAGAACAAAATTGATAGTGAGAGACCATGCATGAACACCTTTCATATTCATACACAAGATGCCAATGCACTATCTACTCTAGCTTAAGTTACTCAATATAGAAACACATTTAAACAACATGTCAGATACCACAAATTTCTAACAAATAGCTGGAAATTATCCTGACATGGGTATCTTTTAGGCCGAGGCTCCTGCCGCGTTTGACTTTTAGACCAATGTATGCCAGGTGAGCGATATCAGGCTCACTTTGTCATCTTGTTAGCTATTCAGCTTCATATAATGCAAAACCAATCAGGACTGATAAAAGTTCCATTCGGTACATCAAATATCGACATACGGACGTCATTGAGAATACCTGATTAATGTCAACCTAAGTGTGCAATAGGGAAAGACGCCATATATCGTAATACGTGTCTCTTATCTACGGTATTCGGTGTTCGGCATACAAGAAGTATTTTAAGAAAATCTTTTGTGATAACAATAGTGCTGAAACATTCTCAATGTTCATTTCTCTCCTTGTGAGAATAGCTTTGCAACTGATTTGTTTAATGATAAAGTTTTAACCTAGACACTTTCTAAAACAAATTGAATAACCGACGTTTGAAGTTAGAAAAATGTGTGTAACTCTGAGAAGATTTTAGTTGCATTTATACTTTGGTAAAGTAGTTCAAACCCCTGTAAAAGATGCTCTTTCGCGTTTTGTATAGTGTCCTGTTTGTCCTTTCAGCATATTGATGGTTTTCATTTTTAATAATTGTACTGCTTTTAAAGTACATACAAAACTAGATAAAAGAACGAAAGGTTAAAAGTAAGTGTGATCATTTATTTTTCTGTTTCCTTATCTCTTTTATTACCCATTCTTCATTGCGCATTGGATGTTAAAATACTAGCCATATATTTATTGACATATTCGCTGGAAGGTACTATTTAATGTGGGAATACGGCTTATTATTTTTCAGGGATTTATTTTGTACCACTTAATATACGCTATTATTTTATTTAAGTAATATTTCTGAGACACTAATTCTCATGCAAGGGCCGGTTTGAGTATTTCAAACTGCGACATTTTCTCGCTACTTCAATAAAGAATGTGTTCCGTGCCATGTGTGTCTTTCATTGTATATTTCTAGCATATTGTTTATTACGTTTTTATACTACAAATCTTTGTAGTTGAAGACCTGTCTAAAAACAATGCATTTAGATTTGATATTCGACTTGTCATACACGATTGAGAGTTTGTTATTTATACAGAAATATTTCAACCCTTTCCCACCTTGAGGGCCTCAGTGCTGTAATTGTGAGAGCAATAACCATCATGTAGAAACCATAGTGAAAACTAAGTCAACAAAAACGTCTAATACAAACCACATCCTAAAGGCAACACCAACGATACGAACGAAAAACGTATGGCAAAAAGGAATTATTAGCAAATATTATCAATATTATCAATGTATTTTTCATCAACAAGTACAGTGGTGCATTAGATTGTCACATATATAATGACATTGACTTTTAGGTTCAAAACATTTATATATATATATATATATATATATATATATATATATATATATATATATATATATATATATATATAATATATATATATATATATATATATATATATATATATATATATATATATATACATATATATATATATATATTTATTTATATATATATATATATATATATCTATATATATATATATATATATATTCCATTAGCATATATAATGATGTTATCTCGTAGCATCCAGGCGATGGTCACGAGATATTTCCTACCCACAGCTCCCGACACATGATAAAGGAACGACCTCGTGTAGTCCGCTCCTTCCAGCTGACGACGGATTCCTTAAGAACCTCCCTATCCCGCAGACACTTGGTCCAGAACCTTTGGCTTCTCACACTGAGTTAACTAGTATGTCCCTCAAACCAGCATCACCAATGACAGCAGTATCCGGGTTACACAACACCACAGAGTTCGACGACTTTCCGTCACAGCTAAAAATACAAAAACAACTGCGTAACACATGAGACAGGTTTAAGTACGAATAGAGTTATATACATAACGCGTGCGTACGCGGACGTAAACCGACTTCGTTACACATTAAATTCTTTCATAAGAACGACTGTTCGAGATTATTATTATAGTAACCACATTCGTACATGAATCTGTCTCTGAAAAGATAAATCGCACTGGCTTATGAAAACTCTAACGTTTCTCATCATTTAATGCGTACAACATATAATCGAATTCAACTTGTTTGTTCAACTATAAAATGTCTAACTTGAAACAGACTATATTCTATCCTATATTATGGCGTTATGTAAGCGAACAGAAATAAGTATTTTGAAATCGAAGGTTAAAACTAAAAAGAACCGGGTTAACGCTGTACACGGCAACGGAACCCATCTACATTTCGTACACACAACTCTGTGACACAGACACACCTTTGCCAATTTGAACATCTATGCGTCCAACGTTTTTGTTCGTATCATCACTCACTGGTTGTACTGAGATATATATTATACACGCATGCATATATATATATTGAAATTGAAAGATTGACGTGTTCCTAAATGGATTCCATGAATACGAAAGTAACTATATGCAATTAGAGATCCTCCTTCCAGTATTTCTTCACACAAAGGAGCAAATGGAAAACACGCAAAAAAAATAAAATAAAATAAAATAAACAAAAAAAGACCAAAAAAACCCCAGGCTTATTTGCCTCTTTTTATTTTTACATTAGACTAGAAGTACATAACATGCGTGTTACTTATACAAAGAATCAATAAAACGAAAATGACTTCCAGATAATAAAACAATCAGAGACATATCACCTTAAAGAAGGCAACATTTAATTTGTTCTGTTTATTGGTAATACATTTCTATACAAGGAGTACAGAAATGCATTACCATTAAACACAATAATAACAACAGCATCATTTATTATTGGCGGTGCAATATTTAATTGTCTAACATTTACAGGAGGTAATTATCCGTTAAAATTATTTGATTCTAATGGAACTGATGAAGGGAGAATTAAATACGATCCAACAATATAAGAATTACAGAAGAAAACAACAGAGTTAAACAGAGGTAAGACATTTGACTACATAAATAAAAGATTGAGTGAACAAGGATTGGTTACTCAGCAATTGAATAATTTGGATAATGCTTTTGCTCTATATAAATATTTTCATCCTGATACCACTGCAGAGAAACCAAGTCAACCTTAACTTCGTGATTTTTGCTAACTTTCTGATAAGCACGTAAAGTATGAGCATGTATTTGTGTGCTTATTGACTTTGTAATGGGTGTTAGTATTAATGTTGGTTACAAGTTTCTTGAAAGCTTCGCTTGTTTTTATAGCTACTAAATAACAAGGATGGCAACGTATGGTAAATACATAGCTCCTCACAAACAAGAAGAAAATTCACCACATAGTGCCAAACATCTTAACACAACACATTACCGTACACATACACCTAGCAGTATTAAAACTGAAGAAAATTTACATGGAGAAATACCTAAGTTGGCACATAATGTTTTGTTTTTATCTGGTAGTTTCTTCCAAAATGTATGATGCAAAGGCTAAATGATATGCGAATCATACAATGGCTAATATGTTCCTATGAATGTTATTTAAAAACATAACCATTTTTATGGCAATGATAATCTTTTCAAGGGGAATGACTATAATATTTTCATGACATACACATATTTGTGGCTTAGCAGCGTCTTTAAGAACAATCAGAATAGAACAATGTATCTTGAATGAAAAATTGGGAAAATTAAAGGGAAAATCCAACCTTGAAATTTCTTATCCATGTATTAATCCTAAGTTAATTCTATGCTATGGTAGAAATTCAACTATCACAGAATCGCGCTATGTAGGTTCTATCCAGGTATGTTGAGACGCACTGAATTAACTCCTTTCCTCTGCCTGTAACGTCACACCGACACACCTTGATGCTGATAATGGTAATCATATAAGTATACATTCCTCAGATTGTTTCTGTCATTTGTATGGACGGAATTTCTGCAGAAGTATATTATTAAGATGGGTGTTTCATATCGGATTCATCATTTTTATAAGCGATACACCAGTTCATCTTTAGGTATCATTTATTCAAAATTGGGAGTCTCAGAAAGACCCACATTTCTCAATCTTGATTTTGTAAATCTTGGCAATAGATTATAAAAGAAATATAAACTAAGAAGTATATAAGTTCATGTATACATGATAAATATACAGATATTTTTAAATGCTACGTTTATATGTGCTTTTTAGTAAATCCGAGCTGGCCTACGATGTTGAGTTGTATTTCACAAAACCCGGTCAACAGATTGATCAAAGATATAATTTGTCATTCAAGATTTTGTAAACGTGTCCAGTCCTATGTCCCTCGCATCAGCAGTATAGACATGAGATACCTACATTGTATTGTGTGTTAAAATTCCGTATACGAGAACATTGCAAATCAAATTGAAAGTCACTAGACCAGCACTACATGTTTTTTGTTGTTGTTGTTTGTTTTTGTCTTCATTTTTGAAATCATTGACATTTCTAGATCACTCAAACGTAAATATATATATGAAATCTGTGACAATTCTAGAGCTGCTTAAAGTTCCACATCATTGTCAGTTGTTTTAATTTAAACTGTGACATCATTGATTGGCCAATTGCTTTCAAACGACGACTTACACAGTTTACAAAATAAATTGAAAGATGACTACACGACTTCAAACGGAGATACTTCACTGTAATTTGTGTTGTGTCTAAATTGATAGTACCTCTATCGAATTTGAGTACAAGTTAGCAATCATTTTTGAACATATTCATTTAATAAGGAATGGTAGAAAATGAGGAATCTAAAAATACCGAATAAATGTTTATTAAATAAACGTGTAATACTGAATAAATGTTTATTAAATAAATGTGTACTGGTTGCTTTGTTGTTGATGGATTTGTGCCTTTAACCACACTTGTTGCAATTGTGGTTAAAGGCACAAATCCATCAACAACAAAGCAACCAGTACACATTTATTTTAAGTCGATGTTGGTGAGAGACAGACTTAGCAATGCTTTTAAACATTCCTCAGTTGGCAATCTTGAATTACAATTTTTTTCATATGATTTGCTCTTTCATCGTTACAAGGCATTTTATCATTTTTTGCACTGTTTTCTCTGGCTTTCATGTATCTAGTGTATAACCAGTGAAAACATTATCTCTGTAGTTCGTGATCGAATAGGTACAAATAGGTACATGGTATGACATAATTAATATAAAGGTCGTCCTCACTCACACTCTCAGGTTTGTAAAGTTTAGCCATCGAAATCAAAAGTCAATTGATGGTACGCAGGGTATTTTTTAATGTCTTTTTTATTTTAAGTTTTGCCCTAATGCTTTTATAATTATACTTCTTGTCATATCAATTCGAAGTTTTCATCATTGTAGTTTGTTTATCTTTTATTTTCCATGACGTCTTTTCTTTTTGTGTTCTTTGTTTTCGCTGTATCATTATTTGCTTGTTTTCTGCAGCATGTCTTTTGACAAAGTTTACAGCAGCTGCTAGTTCTGCAAAACTCAGTTATGTCTTTCTCTACTCCACATTATGAACAAGTTTTGGATTCCATCTCCTTTTTTTTCCAAATTAGATTTTAAATTATTTTTCATTATTCAAAGTAACATTCAGAAAATGACTTATAACTAACCTTCTCAACATCTTGAAACATGTTTAGTTTTCCATTTTCAAACTGACTTGTAAATAAATGGAAGATGAAAAATATAAAAGGGACACTGAATTTAAGGTTAGCGAACAACCTGAAAAGGTTACTTCACAAAAGTCAAAAGATTCACGTAGAGTTAAATTTTGCAGACGACTTGAAAAATATCCATAAGAATGAAAACAAACAATTTTTTTAAAATAAACTATTGACCGACAACAACAACAACATCATCCATTTATTTACAAGTCAGTTTGGAAAGTGAAAGCTAAACATATCGCCGGACCCCCCCCCAATAAAAACCTAACAAAACACACACACACACACACACACACACAAAAACAAGAACAAAACAAAAAAGATGAGTCATTAACTTAGAACAATGTGCACAGCAGAACACCACAATATGAATGAAATAGAACAAGCTGAACTTTGTCCAGTCCACGAAGTTCAAAAAGTAAAATTTATTATTTTATCAGTGGTTAATCTGTCTTCGTTATCTTATTCATTTGGTCAAAGAGTAAAGTGGTTTCAGTTTTTAAAGCTGATAAGATAACAGTGCTTGCTCAAAGCAAGTCGTTAGATAACATGAATATGAACAACAAAAGAACAACACGAAAAGACTTTGTCTATATATAACCCTATACCAGAAATGATTCAATGTTTCAGGTAATAAATAGCATAGTGGTACAGAAAAATGTCGAGTGAACCAAAATAAATTAACGGTTAACCATAGAGCAATTAAATCGGCTTTCACAGATGAATACATCATGCTTTTAAAGAAGTTGATTAAAATGTCAACATGTCCGCCATCAAATATGGATATTGGAGAAATTGCAAAAATACTTATTATAGTTTCAGTTAGTTCACAATTGACCACTTGATAGGAAATGGACCTTTATCAGACACGATTTTGAAGATTGTAAAGGAAAAAGAAAAATCCTGCTAAGGCAATGTGTGTCAAAGGCAGAATGAAATATACGTTGCTAAATGCTTTGAATTGTTTGGCTAATAAATCGCTTGGCTTTTACTTTCAGACAAATGTCGACTGAAACGAAAATCACCATCAACACAATTTACCATGCAACGGTAAGCGCTGCTTTTACTGTTGCCTACAGCAAGCTTTTGAAAAAGCTATTAGCGTTTACAACTGGTACACCATCAAGCACTAACACTGAAAGAGTTCTAAAGCTAATCATTCCAGTTTTTTTCAGTCAGTTCTCATTTGACTACATAAGAGCAAAGGGGCTTTTGCCTGACAACATTATTGCTCTATCAATAGCGTAGGAGCTATACAATAAAAGAGTACTTCTGTGCCAGAAAATTATGCCACGAGCATACATGCACAGCCCACTTGCAAACTAAAGCGGCGAATCCTGTGCGTAAAGAACAAAGTACACGTGTAGAGCACGTCACAACATCTATAAACATCAATAAAATTAGCTACCACCATGAAGCCTAAGCTATCTCTTTTCTATATATAAATGTGTGAAAAACTACCACGTGCTCCACCGTTATATCCTACACTAGTTATTGACAATGGTCTTAATTTGAGATTGCAGCAATTATCGAAATTAAAAATGATTTGGTCAGAAAGATCGAATACAACAGAGTTGTCAGAAAGAAATACAAAATAGCATACAAAGTTTTTATTTGAGTGGAGGATAGCATCATAACTGTTTCAGGTTGTATGTATTTTTCACTGCTACTCTATTCCAAACAATGCAATGGCCATTACATGAAATTACAGAAAGGTACCATAAACATAAATGAATGTCAGCATAAATGATATAGATGGAAAAGTGTTAAGATTTTTCACGGTGTACATATAACGTGTTTTTTTTCCATACTAGAGTGGGAACGAAAGAAGTGACAAAGTCTCAAATCAACAAAAATAGACGAGACCAGGCGAAAGATTTAGATGCACAGGAATTGTTCATACAGAGATTCAGAATGTTATCTACTGCGGTACACACATTGCATACAGTAACACAAAGGGTAAACATGCCATTTAACAACATATACAGCCAATATTGCAGGGGATAAAGAGTGAGATATATGATTTTGGAGATTGGCATGGAACACATCATGTTTTTACAAAATCACAGACAGACTATAACACTTTGCAATGACAGCTGCAACAGTTGCAGAGAGATGTATTCGTATGTGTTAATGTCTCTCCTCAAATATTTAGACTGCATACTTGTAAACTGCCTCAGTGCTTCTCTGAATTTTTCACCACTTCAGTTTTTAGCCAGCTGTTCTATAGGCTGCCCCATGAATCTACATATATCTACAATCATAAATGTTCTTTAACAGTTGTATTTCTCCATGTTTCATGAATCCAATAAATATGAAATCTTTCATGAATGAAATATATTTCACGTCATTTTTACCTCTTCATCTGCATTATTTTAATCAAAGACTTGGTGAACAGATGACTGCCGTAACCTCAACGGTTATGAAGGAACACTGGTATGTAATTTGTACATTTGATGGACCTCTATATGTGCCTGCTAAGTGGCCATGATCTCTTATTTTGTTTTCAGTTTTTCTACTTCCAGTACACTCTGCTAGACAAATTGTGTCGGTGCTTCGCCCTATTGGCACAATTTGTCACTCACAGATGTAGCATCTATTTATTGAATTAAAATGTTTTACATCTTCCTCGGGCTTACTTCTTTCCACACTAGTTTTGCAATCTTATCCAACGCATCGCAAAATACTTAAATACAATCTGTCTCTCTATAAACTATATGTTCATATCTATTGTATATTAATTTAACATACAAACTGAATCTTGCAGGAATGCGTTTGGATTTTTGTATTGTTCAGGACTGTGCGTCCTGCAGACATTGTCTCTGACACAATAATATATTTAGTTCTGCGGCGACTTTGAGAGACATACAGCTGGCATTGAACGTCTGCCTTCCACGCAGCTATTCCGTTGTGTCTTAATTTTGTTGTTAAACGCTGAATCTGCCATGTGTACTTAATGGTGTTAATGGTTCTTGAAGTTTACAACATAACCCATTTGAGACATTATATATCTATATATCTATAGAATTATTTATACTGTAACATATAGATATTGTGTTCTACTAACCGTGATGTCCGATTAACTGTGATGACACGAATTGTGAATAATATTTTATTCCAACGTAATTATATATTCCATTTTTACATTCATTAGGTCCACCATATAGGAATTGAATTAACTTATTAACATGCATGTTTATTTCCATTTGCAGTGATCTCGCCAGGAATTCTTGATAGCATCGGGGTAAGCGCACGGTAGCGTCATAAAATGTTTTTAAAAGCGCAAATGAGAGGAAAAAAGTGAAATATAACAGAAAGTACATTTATTTACATAGTATTCTTTGCTTCCCTAATGTATGTCATGTATTCGTCCTAAAGCTCATTACTATCTTTCGAGTTAAATAATAAACATCAATCTTTTCTTCACTTCGCCATATATCTTTACTTAGAAAAAGACACAAAATGTTTATTAATGAATGTAGGAAAAGATAAAAAAAAAAAAAAAAAACTACCTGATTCTTAAGCGAACTACCAAGGCTGAAAACTTCAGGGGTCAAGACAGTGCCATGCTTTTAAAAAATAATGAGAGAATAATAATAACACATAATTCTTATCCATAAGAATAATAATATCAATAATTTTTTTAATACGGTTTAATTCCTTTAATAACAGAAGGCTAAAATATTGTTCAAAAGTTTATACTTTTATTTACCTGCTGAAGACACAGTAAGCACTATTTGTTTATTTTTGGTGAAATATTTCAAATATAAAAAAGGAATAACCCAAAACTGTTTCTGTACATGTTGTCAAAACTGGTAAAATTTGAAGATAAAAGTTGCACCTTTTCTTATTTGGATAGACAGATAAAGAGAAAGTCCTAGGGCAGCACTAACTTAAGATTTTATTTTTTTAATTGACCCAAATTATTTCTTTTCTTGCTCATAGTACACTTTGTAAATTTAAAAGCAGCTCTTGTGCTATTTTCATTCCTGAAATTTTACTAGTCATATATATGTTCCGGAAAAAAACAACAACAATCAAATAACAACTACAACAATAATAAGAACTACCACTACAACAGCTACTACTGCTACTACAACTACTATAAAAGACAAAATAATAGATTGTAATGGTGCCCTATGAATTTTAAGGGATCCGAACCTCCACCCCAGCCTGCCTCACCCGTTGGTAAATAGATCTAAACCAAAAGATAGCAATATGGAAGAATTACCATCCCATCCAACGATTTCCATACAAGAACATGAAATCTTCTGTTCAGTGTTGAACCATTACCTTACTTTCGCATCTTAGGTTCTTCGATTTCCTTCATGGGAGAAAGTCCGCTATCAAAATCTGAATCTGCAAATTATGCAGTTGATCTTCTTAACCAAGTCAATATGAGGTTAGCCGAGCAATTGTCAATTTTACGTTCTTTTTGACGGTAGTGTATCCATTTTGCTGAATGAACACTATGTATTTTGCTAACTTGAAAAGTAATACGCGCCACATCTACGCAGCTGGTAGTACAAACGAAACTGAAATATAACCAAACCAGTAGACTCCATCATAGCAGGCTGATCACGTGACTATACCAGTGCAAAAACTAAAGCAACATCAAAGGTCACGCACCAGCCGTCGGGTCAAGCAAGGTACGAAAGATAATGTCTCAGGGAGTGAGTAAAGTTCCCGAATTATCTTAATTACACACCCAAAAGTTCCAGAATTATCTTAATTACACACCCATGAAGCGGCAAGAAAAGGTACTATTCGAATGATAGGGCTTGGAATTATATGATATAATGTTTATTATTAAAATAGTTTATAAAGGTTACCGGAAAACATAAAAGCATATTGGCACTGGTCCATAGCATAAAGGCGAGTTAAAAAACATCGCGGGCTGAAATGATGACGTATTGGGACCGCGACGGTAAATGGCTCTGGGGAGAACATTGATTTGAATTATTCTAACCGGATAGATGTAGTTTCTCTCCATACTACTGTCTCCCCATTCCATTATTTCGTACACTTTCACGGATATATCAAATTCATTTTCAATTATTTAAAAAAAAAAATAGATATCCTCGATTTTTAATATTTAAACCAAAGACTATATCTATCCAATATCACTTGATGTATTGAACACATATTCCATAGCATAAAAGAAACAGCTAACGTGTTCATTTTTCAGATTAATGCAAACTATTTTGTTCTAAATTCATTCCGGCAAATCTATGTATGAGCTTCCCCTGAGCGGTTGATATGGATATGTAATGTAAACATTCAGTCCTGTCAAACATCCATTTTGTACTTTCGCTTATTTTCTATCCCAATTCGGTATCTAAAATGTCAAATAATTGCGTTAAGTGATGGTTTTGTTCTCTTAAAATAGATAGTCCTTGTGTTTGAGAGAGAGAGAGAGAGAGAGAGAGAGAGAGAGAGAGAGAGAGAGAGAGAGAGAGAGAGAGACTAAAAATTCTATTTTATATATTAGGGAAAGCATTATCAGTTCTGCTCTTTCCAAAATCCCCCATTCTATCTTTGCATGTAATTTTTATCAATTTTATTTTATATTTTGTGTTTTCTGATTACCAATCTCTAGCAAACAATAACAATATTAATTTACTTTTCATTGAACCTCTTGTCTTAAAATATAGAATTACCCAATGCTTTCCTGACAGTATTAAGTCCCCTCCATGTTCCTCGTGTTTCTAATTCTCATTGTAACTGGTCATTTGTTTTCTGAATTGCGTTAAAAATAGATAGTCCTTGTGTTTGAGAGAGAGAGAGAGAGAGAGAGAGAGAGAGAGAGAGAGAGAGAGAGAGAGAGAGAGAGAGAGAGAGAGATGGACGGACCATTAGACGCACGGGTACACACACCAGATAGTAAATATAGTAAGTCACCATGTGCTATTTTAAACCGAGCAGTTTACATCAATTCTATCTGTTTTATCCAATCATTGTAAATTGATGTTGTAAAGTTTACAAAATATTCAAGTTATACTGTAAATATTGCCGAATACAAATGTATGGGTTTAACCACATCTTCATACTGCACTATTGTAAACACGTTGCTATAGTGATGATGCTACTTATTTCAATTGTACCATCATTTAACGTAGTTTTTATATCTGCATCTTTTTGGAAACATTAGGGTATATCTTTATGATGTGTAAAATCAACAAATTAAAACTATTCTCTTGAATGTTATTTTTTGACCTAACTAGCTTTAAACCAGTCTAAACTTGTAAACAAATCTGTATTATGTTAGATACCGACATAGTTGCTTTTATATAAAAACTCGTGAAATATTTTTATAAACTCTCTGAAAATGTTGCATTCAATACAATGTAGCTTTGCGCCATTATTTATGATGTTTAAAATATTTAAATTATTATTTGTGTTCACTCCGCCGCTTTCACTGCTTTGTTTGCGTTCATCGTCTTAGTCTGGCTGGTGAAGAAATGTTTTAATTTTAGAAATAATAGCCTTAAGTCAGACTGGTCTTATGATTTTAATTTGTGAAATAATACCCTCAAGTCCCTATTGTAGCGTTCTCGTATCCCTGTACGAGATGGCGATGCACAACACGAGGCCAAAGTGTGCCTAATATCGCTCATCTGAGTAGCTGGCATATGTCATAATGCAAATTTATACATGCACTGCGACTATAGAGGGGAAAGGATCGGAGCACATAGATGTTACATTGTCCATTAATGTTGGAGTGGTTTATCGTCTTTCATAAGCCATATATATAGGAAGTCGTTTAATGTTTGCTTCTTTTTTGAGTAATGGCAGTCATATTTCATGGTGGACTTTCACCATTTATACAAATTTGAAAGCCATTGATGTAATGGTGCTTTCTGCAAAGTTTGTTCAAATTCTGTTGGACAGCTTTGCAGAAGAAGTAAATTAACTTTTTATATTTGTAGCAACATTTGTCTCATTTGAACGCGGCTTGGCATCATTTGTATTAATATGAAAGCCGTCTAATACCAGGAAGCTTTGTCAAATTTGGTCAAATTCAGTTCAGCGTACTTTGAGAAGTAGTTTGTTTTCCCATTTTTAGTAATGGCGGACATATTTAAAGGTAGATTGGCACAATTTGTCCAATTTGAAAGGCATGCATGCTAGAATGCTTTCTGTCAAGCTCAATTCAACGGTTTTGGAGATCAAGTCATTTAAAAAAAAAATAATAATAAATACTAGTAGATATATATATATATATATATATATATATATATATATATATATATATATATATATATATATATATATTAGTAACGGTGGGCGTATTTGATGGAGGATCAGCATCAGTTGTAAAGAAATTGAAGAACCACTTTGCCAGAATGCTTTCTGTCAAATTTAGTTGAACAGTTTTTGAGAAGAAGTTGTTTACAGGTTTTTCTAATTGTAGTAACGACGGCTATATTTGACGGCAGATCGACATCGTTTGTATAAATCTGAACGGGCTTCATACAATGATGTATTGCGCCAAGCTTGGTCAAATTCTGTTAAACAGTTTTAGAGATCAGGTCATTTAAAGGTATTTGCTTTTAGTAACGTTGGTCAAATTCTGTCAAGCAGCTTTAGAGATCAGCTAAAAATACAAGTGACATAGTGATTTTTTAAAAATTTGATGTTAGTGTTCGCGTATCCTTATACAAGCTGGTGATACACAAAACAACTGGCTCATGTAGGCTTGAGATCGCTCACCTGGATGACATCTGTCTATAACCAAATCCAAGAGCAGTTGGCCATAAAATCTGGGTCAGTAGGAGGCTTTCTGTTGTAATTTCATCCAGTGCTCTCGATTAGTTATGTTATGAAAACAATTGTTTCAAGGTTTTTCTAGCTGTATCCATATGTGATGGCAGATCAGACTCATTTGTTCAGTGCTGAAAGGCCCCGATGCCCGGACACTGTGTCAAAGTTGGACAAGTTCTATTCAGAATTTTTATTTGATAAAGCTGTGCCCTTTTTTTTTCTTCTCACTTTTACTAACAGCAACCATATTTGATGGCGGAACAGCGTCACTGGTATAAATCTGAAAGGCGTTCAAGCAAGGGCACCTTCTGTCAATTTGAGCAAAGTCTGTCAAGTGTTTTTTTTTTTCCCGCCAGAAATTAAAGGTTTCTATATTTTTAGTAACGGCAGCCATATTCGATGGCAGATATTGACATAAGTTGTATAAATTTAAAAGCCCTTTGTGCCAGAACGCTTTCTTTAAAAGTTTGTCAAATTCTGCCGAGTGGTTTTTAAAAGAAGTGATTTAATGGATTTTTCATATTTAGTAAAGGTGGCCGTATCTGTTGGCCAATTGGCATCAATTGCATAAATGTAAACGGCCTTATTGGCAGAATGCTTTTTAAACATTTTTTAAATTTCTGCTGAGCAGTTTCGGAGAAGTCTTTAAAGTTTTCTTGTATCTTCAGCAATGACTGTCATATTTGATGGTTGATTGGCATTATTTATACCAATTTGAAAGCTCTTTATGTCAGCATGGCTCTGTAACGTTTGCTCAAATTCTGTTCAACAGGTTTTGCATAAGAAGTCATTTTAATGTGTTTTTTTTAATTCTTCTATTTTTAGCAACAGTGAGCATACTTGATGGCAACTTGGCATTATTTGTATAAAATTTAAAGCCCTATATACCAAGACGCTTTCCGTCAAATTTGGTCATATTTAATTTTAAGCATATTTTTTGAAGCTGCTTAAGAGTTTTCTATTCTTAGCAATGGCGGCCATATTCCATGGTATATTGGCATCATTTGTCTAATTTGAAAGGTATTCGTGCCAGGATGCTTTCTGTCAATATTGGAGATCAAGTCATATGAAGGTTTTTCTATTTTTTAGTTACGGTGGCCATATTTGATGGCGGATTAGCATAAGTTGTATGATTGAAGACCGTCTTTTCCATGATGCTTTCAGTTAAATTTGGTCACATTCAGTTGAGCGGTTTTAAGAAGTCGTTTACAAGTTTTTCTATTTTAGTAATGGCCGGCATATTTGATGGTGGATCGCATCATGTGTACAAATTTGAAAGGGTTTCATGCCAGGATGCTTTCTATCAAGCTTGGTAAAATTCTGCTTCAGCGGTTTTTCAGATCACGTCATTCATAAAAGATGTTTCTATCTTAATAACGGAGATCACGCCATTTAAAGGTTTTTATATTTTAATAACGATGGCCGTATTTGATAGCAGATCAGCAGTAACTGTACAAGCTTGAAAGCCCTCTTTGCCAGAATGCTTTCTGTCAAATTCAGTTGATCGGTTTAGAACAAGTTATAGATTGGTTTTTCTATTTTTAGCAATAGGGACCCTATCTGATGGAGGATCGGCATCATTTGTACAAATTTGAAAGCTCCTCAATCCAAGATGCTGACAAAAGTACCGACAATTGGTCTGGTGGTTTGGAAAAAAGTGTCAACTAGTAATTGTCTTTTTTCTTTACTTTTTCTTAAAGTGTTTTGTTATTACACAAGAGATATAAAAAAAACAGCACCTGTTGACGGACGCACAATGCACGGCGGACGAGGAGCCATATCATATTCTAACTTAGCCTTAGGGTCATGTGAGCTAAAAATCTAAGTGGTCAGGTGATTTTTAAAATCTTATTTTTAGTGTTCTCGTTTCCTCACACGAGATCACGATACATCAGGTGAGCAATCTCAGACCCACTTGCAGATCTTGTTTTGTGTATTACCCTCTTGTATAAGGATACGATAACACTAACAATCAAATTTTAAAAAATCATTGCACCACTTACATTAACTTCGATTTTAGTGTTCTGGTATTCTTGTACAAGATCGTGTTACACAAAACAAAAGCCCCAAGTGGGAATGAGATCGCTCACCTGGATGACACCTGCCTAATAGCCAAATGCAAAAGCAATTCGCCTCAGAAATCTGGGTCAGTAGGATTCTTTGTTGTAATTTCTTCTAATGCTGTTAATTGCACGTGTTATGAAAACAATTATTTCGAGATTTTTCTATCTTCATCAATATTTGATAGCAGAGCAGGATCATTTGTCCAATGTTGAAAGGCCCCTAATGTCAGGACGATTTGTTTCAAAGTTGGTCAAATTCTGTTCAGCAGTTTCGTCTTATAGTCGTAGATTGGTATCATTTGTACAAATCTGAAAGACCCCTATGCCAGGACACGCACACACAATATACTCTCTCTCTATCAAATTCTGTAAAATTCAGTTGAGTGGTTACCAAGATTCTTTCTGTTACGTTTGGTAAAATTCTATTCGTTTTTGGAGAAGGTTGTTTAAAGGTTTTTCTGCTTAGTAACAATGGCTTTTTTATTTTTTAGTAACAGCAGTCACATTTGATGGCTGATTGGCAGCAATTGTATAAACTTGAAAGGTTTTCTTGATAGGATGATTTCTTACCATCATTAGTAACGGTGGTCATATTTGATTTTATATCGCCATAATTTGAATAAATTTGAAACCCCTTCATGCCAGGATGCTCTGTTCCAAAGTTGTCCAAAACTGGTCCAGTTGTTTTGGAGAAGAACTTTTAAATAGTTATTGTTGACAAATGCAGAACACGACGCACAATGCATGCAGGACCATATCATAAACTCACTTGAACTTTGGCCAGGTGCGTTAAAAATGAGTGGTCTAGTTATGTCGATATTTGAGTTTTAATGTTCTGATATCTCTACACGAAATTGTAATAGAACACAACGAGTGGTCCAGTAATTTTTCACTTTTGATTTTTAATGTAGACGAGATGGTGATGAACAAAAATATGAGTGGTCTATGACCAGGATATACATACTACTCTTGTACATGCTTTTAAATAGAGGCTTTTAAGAGCATGATCAATGGGTGCATTGGGGCGGGGGTAATAAGAAGCTAGAGGTAAATGAAAGCTAAGCACCCCCAAAAAACCTTTTTAAAATGTGCAAGAAACCCCTCCAATGCTCTTTGCATACGAAAATGTTTTGATATATTAAAGCTAAAAAAAATAATTTAAAAAATCCAAGAAAGAAAATGTTCAAATCTGAACAAATCAGTGCTGTATTTTCTGACTTATTTCAGCTCAAAGTTATTATTTCCTATAGTTTAGTTCAGTTGTGGGACTTGTTTTCACAAGCTGATCTACATTATATACAGTTGTATAACTACTTTTATGAGGCCACCGCTGATAGCCCCTATACTGACTAAAGGTCATGAGGCCACAGCCAATAGCTCTTACACTTGACTATAGGCCATGAGGCTACAGCTGATGGCTCTTCCACCGATGATGGGTTATAAGGCCACAGCTGACAGCCCTTCCACCAACTATAGGTCATCAGGTTACAGCTGATACTGATAACCCTTCCGCTGACTATAGCTCACGAGGTCGCAGATGACAGCTCTTCCACTGACTACAGCTGAAGAGGTCACAGTCGATAGCTCTTCCAATGACAATAGGTCATACGGCCACAACTGATAGCCCTTCCCCCGACTATAACTCACGATGCCACAGCTAATAGCCACTCCACTGACTATAGGTCATATGGCCAGTGCTTAAAGCCCTTCCCCGGACTATAGCTCATGAGGCCACAGCTGATAGCCCTTCCACTGACTATAGCTCATATAATACATATAACATTTCCACAAAAAAAGAGAGTTCAAATAACAATTATAAATAAGCATGACAAAGTATCAAACAAAAAACAAAAACGTTTTATATTTTTTCACGTGGTTTATATTTCTATATATTTAACTGATTCTTCTACTTTATCTACACAGCTCTCAATTAAATATACATAAATCTGTGACAAATGCCTTTGTAATGAAAACAGGGGTGATATATTGTACCCAACAAGGAAATCCAACCACCCTCTGTTAAAAACTTTAAAAACTTAACATGCATTTCTGTTAGTGATAGATGTACACAGCTTAAATTCCAGATTGTACAAAACATGGACCATGATCTGATGATGAATTTGGGATAGAACAAAGGTATTTAATGCCCATGTACTTCACTTTTATAAGTTTCTAAAAAAGATACCTATGCACACTTTCACCTTGGAAAGATTATGTCAGTCTAGATATATTTTTTCTTTGTTCATTTCTTTCTATACCTCGTCACACATGCATGTAAAAACAGCTGACAAAAAGTAATTGACTAAATTGAGAAAAATGGCAGTCCATGGAACACCAGGATTTAAAGATTGCTTTGAAGTGATCCATGTAGGAAAGGAAGTTATTATTTCTTTTACTAATTGACACTGTTAAAGGCTTTGAAACCTTTGCTCTTTTTCTACCTAATTTTGTCACTATTTTCTTGCATGTACCTTTTTTTAAACTAATATCACATGTATTTACCTTTATCCCTTACTGAACCTCCACTTGTAAATACTTGAACACTGACCTGCATTTATGCAGGTCTGTGAACATCAAGAATGTATTACAGGTCTGACAGGTCTGGTTTGGGGTTTTTGTGGTGTTTTATGGCATATCAATATTTTTAAGGTTATATTTTTCTAAGTCCATGCCATGCATTAATCACTGATCCAACGTGACACGAATACACAGACAGTTTGGATTTTAATCATCTAAAGGTCATGACTGAGATATATCTCAATTGCAAGGTTGTTTATTCAGTGTTGATTGAATAATTATAGATTTTATACCATACTGTAGCCAATGCCCTTTGAAAGAAGGTTACATAGTCTATGTGACTTTTTTGGCTGCTTCAGCCTTATGATAATTAAGTGTCACATCATGTTTGCATACAACTGTGCTAAAAAAAAATCAACATCTACAGCCTCCCGAGTTGAAACTTTTTGTTTGTTTATACAAGATCTTTATTTAAATAGTCAAAGAATCCTAATATTATCATTCTAATAATTTTTTTTCCACACCAAAAAATGCATGTAGTGCCTTGTGAAGCAAAATGTTTTAAAATCTGAACATATCATCTTGAAGTACTCCTTCGGTTTTTATATAATTATATTATTTCTCTATAAGAAAGTAAAGGAAAACATAAACCAATGAAGTATATTTTTTTAATAACTGCATGGTACGCTTCTATCAATTTTCAATTTTTTTGTTATGATGGTTTGGTTGCACACAGTTTTCTCACAAAATGTCACCCGAAGAACACAAGGCAAATGACTTACGACATAATATCCCTGCCCAAAAATGTCACACAGCATATTAACATCATTTGATGCTTACACTGCACTAACATACCAATAAACACAGCATTGTCCATATTACCTATGCTCCGACCAGACGTGTGGTATCCCATGGAACTACAGTGTGATTTCATTTTAAGATAAGTTTGAGTAAAAACACAAATTAAGTCCTGTTAACAAAGCCAAGACATTTACAATCTATCTTCAAAATTGCCAACTCAGTGAAAGTAGTTAGCATCATTTTTATGATACAATGTTCATTGGGAAAAAAAAAAAACATTATTGACAGGTGGTACAGAATCTAACGAAAATTTTTACATTTTTCGTTTAAAATACGGAGCTTCAGCATTGTCTTCAATATTCATGTCATCACAGAACTCTGTGGGTGAGACTGAAATGTTTAATACAGCCAAATCTTAGAATTTATACAACAAGAACTGTAACCAAGCAGTTTGATTAACCTGTCCGTCAAAATAAAATATAAACAATTTTACACATTACAAATTAATCATTCTCCCCTTGGACAACCAGGCTTGACTTTGAGAATTTTGACATTATACTTTACATTTCTGTTACACTGTAATTACAATACCTTCAGAGCAAGAAGTAAATTATGCTATCTGAGAATACTCCAATTTGTTGAAAAGAAAAACAAAAGTTTACTAGTGAATATCTTGTAACTTCTTTGAATGCTCAAATTCTTGGTACGACATTTTAGTGTTTAAAACTGAGACACCAGTTTCTTTAAGAATTCTGGATATGACATTTTAGTGTTTAAAACTGACACAACAGTTTCTTTAAGAATTCTTGATATGACATTTTAGTGTTTAAAACTGACACCAGTTTCTTTTAGAATTCTAATATATCATAGTTGCCAATAATGATCTAATCCCAAGATCACAAATAATTCTCACAAACTCAAACTCTACTCAGATTCTGATATCTGATTGGCTAATGTCAAATCACTGACCAATCAGATATTAGAACTTGGAGTTGCACACAAGAGCTTCAGTGTGTGAATTATTTTGTAATCTTGGGCCTAATATCCATGTGAGGAAGATGGGCCATAATTTTGTACTCTCTAGTATTGTATAGGTTGCATTGCTTTCTATCAAGGCATTGCTAAACAATATATAGTGAAAACGTTAAATCTATATTTATTTTAGCTAATAACAGTTGTGAGAGAAAAAAATACATATTCCTGTTTATTTTATATAAATACACTATGTGGGATGATTTGATAACAACTACTTCTTTAAAATCATATTAAACTTAGAAACAAGACTAGGGCTGCATTATGAATCCATGACTAAAGTATTGTGACCTTAACCCCAATGTCAAAAAGTTGAGTGAGTGAGTGTGTTGCAGAATTCAGTCTAGCTTTATGGTGATTCATCTCAGGTACGAACAGAATCCATCAGTAAAGAACCAAAACCATATTACAAATTTTCTTTTATTGTGACCCTGACCCAAGGTCAAAGGGCTGAATGAGCATGTTGAAGAATGAATTGTGTTTGCATCATAATTATTCATCCCAAGTATGAACAAAATCCATTATCAGGATTTTGACAATATAAGCAAATAAAAAACTTCTGCCAAAACCTCAATGCAAATTTTCTCTGACTGTGACTTTGACCCTAAGGCCAAAGGGGAAAACGCACGTGTCACAGAATAAATTGTCTTACCTTCATATGATTCATCCCACGTATGAAGAAAATCCTTCATGGGGTTTAGGAAATATAAGCCAAGAAACAACTTTAACCAATATCTACATGCAAATTTTCTATGACTGTGACTTTAACCCCAAGACCATTGTGGCAAGCAAGCATGTCATAGAATTAATTTTCTTAACTTCACAACAGTTCTTGCCAAGTATGATGAGAATCCATCAATGAGTTATGGAAATATAAGAAAATGAAAGACTTCAACCAAAAACCTAAATGTAAAAATTTTCTATGACTGTGACCTTGACCCAAAGGTAAAACAGGCAAGCGAACATGTCATCGAATGAATTTTCTTACCTTCATAATAAGTCATGTTAAGTATGACGAGAATTTACCAAAGGGTTTAGGAAATTCTTGCAAATGAAAAACTGTAATCAAACCTTAACTGTTGATGATGAAGATGATGCCAGTGTTACTGGAAAAGTAACTATGTCTCACTTCCCACTAACATGGACTCAATAAAAATGCATTTTCAGCAAGATACTGTAAGGTAAAATACCTGCTATGGGAAGGCAATCCATTGCCAGAAAGGGAGGTAACTTAATATACAAACGGGGAATTTAAACATGTTAAAATTGATTTTTGCCTTGTCTGTAGAGGCTTACTTGTGTTCAACTTAGCCTGAAAGAACTAGAAAGGTGCTCATGGAATACAAATATCCCACCACAGTCATCTAATTTTGGTGGGTTGATGGATAGATGGACAATGGTAAAACTATCAGCCTTCCCCACATGTGTGGCAGGGTATAAAACAAATGTTGTGTTAATGTAAAACAAAAGTACCATGTAAAGTACATTATATGCCCACCCCATGTTTAACAGTTCTCTATGTGGGCACTCGTAGAGCATGGTTAACTCAGGATATTACTGGAGATTGGGTCTCAATGACCTTGACCTTCAAACTAAACTTGCTGTGCAGAACCCTTCTTTTCTTATTACACTTACCAGGACTTTGACTGTTGGACTTTTGACACCCAAAATCTTTAGGTTTCTTCCTTACTAGAAGTGCAAGCCATCCACAAAGTTTGGTTACAGAACTTACCCTAGATCAAGTTACTGTGCAAAAACCCCATTTTTCTTCAAGCCACAATTTAATTACCTTGACCTTCTGATCCCAAATTAAATTGTCATCTTAATGTGCAAGCTCTCCATAAACACTGATGAAGGTGAGTGGTCTAGAACTGAAGTAATTATGCAAAAACCATTTTTCTTCTTTCAATTACAGTGAAATTTGCCTTTGATCTTTTGACCCCAAAACCTATAGGCTTTTTTCTTACCCAAAGTATATGCCATCCACAAACTTTGAGGAAGATTCATGTTCAAGAACTAAAACTTTTGTGCAGAAACCATTTTTTTGTTTAGCCAAAGTGACCTATCTGTTACCCCCAAATCAACAGGTTTCTACTTTACTCCAAGTGCAAGCCATCCACAAAGTTGAGTCCTGGTCTGTGATGTTGAATGAAAATTATTGTGCTGTTATTCTTCCAGTCATAGTGACCTTGACTTTTACCCATTTTATCCCCCAAATCAAAAGGCTTCTTCCTTAGTCCACAGTGCAAGAAATCCACAAAGTCTGGTCCAGGTCTGTGATGAAAAACTATTGTTATTGTTTGGAAACCATTTTTCTTCTTTCAGCCACAGTGACCTTGACCACTGACCTTTTGACCTCGAAATGGATAGGCTTTTTCCTTACACCAAATGCAAGCTGTTTATGAAGTCTGGTAGTAGTAGATGTTGGAGAGCTCCAGTTATTGTGTGGAAAGGAAAAAGGAAATGGATGGATGGACATCATATCATGATATGCTCAAACTTATTGTGGATATATAAAAATTGATTTCTCAAGGAATAAATTTTTTTTTTCTAATACAAAAGACTGAATGTGCTCTGTATTTATGAACCTGGTGGGAGAGTCAATTCAAACATAACCATGTTCAAAGTCCAACCACACACAGAAACTTATTATAATACCTCAAGTGAAATTATTATAATATCTTGAGTCTGATCTCATGAGTGACAAAAATTTATGATATTGCTTTTCTGTAAATGGTACTTACAATACTTACAAACTTGTGAATGAAAAATTCCAACCATAGTGCAGGAGTTCAACAATACTTGTTTAAATATGACATATAACCCCAGTCTCGCAGCTTGTGTAAAGACTACTACTGAAAATACCTATGAAATTCAACTGAATCATTATACTAATTATTCTAGTACCCTATGGTCAAGTATTGTTAATTTATATGCTACTCATACTACCCTAAGTTTCTATGGCAATATAAAAAATACTGAATGTGGAAAGTTCTAAGTATGAAAAGGACCCACTATGAAGGGTTTGAGAAATGAAAATGTTTATGGACAAACAGACAAAGTGATAGCTATATCCCCTCCCCTATATTACATACATGGTGGATAAATATAAAGAAAATATACAATATTTACCCATGTATGTCATGCACCTAATTGCTGAAAGCATAAAGCCAGATATTACTGTTAGATAATAAGCTGACAAAATCAAGGTCTATGCTATATGCTGTTATTCACTTGAAATCTTAAGTCTAATGTGTAGACCCTCATCTGCCAATGTATTATGTAAGTCTGTGTCTATGATGTGGACCAATGAATATGAATTATATATAAGCACACATGGTAACCCAAGTAAAAGGAGTCACCTTCAATCCCTTAAAGTAATTACCTGATACAATTACAATCTAACTCAGCATTATTTAATCCCTTCATACCTTCAAAATTCCAAACCATATCTTCCTCTATTCACACAAACTTTAGCAATTTGGAAAAATGTCATAATAAACAGAAAGTGCAATGTTAAATCCATGCTGATTTGGGCAAATGGAGAAGCCTAATGAACATGATGGGGTGCAGTGGTGTGATACAGACATGTGCAGGTAAAGAAAAGTCACTACATGTGTACTGCATACAACATGCAAGACACCTATGGCGACACCTAAAATAAAATGGAGACGAAACCACAGTGACAACATTCTCAGAATCATAAAAATGATCTGTAAGTAAAGTCTACATTTTTTTTCCCTTTATTTATACAGCCAAACATTCCAGAATAATACTGTCTCAACAAAAGTGTCTTAACCCTTGAAATTTGTTTGATTATTTAAGGCATCAGGAATGTGACTAAAATTTATAAATGACATAATGAAGACATTATTACTACAATATAACAAAAATAATTCATAAGATATAAAGTGAGATAAATTAATATATAGAAATTATTATTATTAGTCAAATAATTTGTTATTTCAATATCTGTGTAAAATTTCTAAGTTTGAAATCGTGAAAAAATAGCAGCTATTATTTTCTTTTATAAAATTCTTTTATTTTTTATTCACCGATTTTATTTAAACTTTTAATGGCGTCATCTTAATTTTTTTCAAGGGCTTGTTCTAATTTTTTCAAAGGACTTGCTTAAATTAACTTACCTGCTTTTAAATTTGAATTCTCAAACCTCTTTTTTTTAAAATTTGATTTGAGTCCATTTTCCAAATTATAAAATAAAGTATGAAACGTTTAAGTCCTGAAATATAAACATCAACATATATACAATAATGGCACCATCAACAAAAGTTACTGTCATTACTATTTTTCTGGCTGCATGTGGACTTTAAAATCACTGTATTCTATTTTCCAACCTATATTTCACTTCTTCATGGATTCTACCTATCATTAAATTTTCTTCCAGATTATTTAAATCCTGGGCTTTATCTTTAGATTTTTTCCTAGGACAATTTAAACGAATGGTAAATATTAATTGCTCTATGGCTTCTGCCTTCTTACTGAGTATGTCAGCTTTAACTATGATTGTTTGGGAGGGAGATCTGGTCCGAATATAGGTTTTGATTAAACCAGCTGCATCCTGGAGTGGGTGGGAGATTTGTAGCAGACCGATATTATTTTCTCAGCATGTGTCTTCAAAAAGAAGTCCTCAATGACTTGTCAAAGGATTTCAAAGTGCCTGCTAACGATGGGTGTTTTTTACTTCTCATACGCGAGGAATAGGTAAACTCCCAGTTTTCACCAATCTATTTATTTCTTACACAAAGCGCATATTGCCATGGACTTATCCCCTGTGAACTCTTTAATCCGTGAGAATTTGGGATCTGTGATCCCTTTCCGATTGAACACACATTTCCCCATCTTTAAAGCAGATGATGAATTCAATGTTCACCATGCTTTATCCCGTTTGTACTTATTGGTTTAACAATAACGACACCTAAACTATGCTTTGGGAAGTTAGAGTAGAAATGTATCACAGTTTGGCCATAAGACCGTGGGTAATACCAAAGGTATCCAAATACATATAGTGCATGATGAAATGAAGAATTATAACAATCATTAACACTCACTTTTCTCCCAAAGCAATTCAATAGGTAAAAATGAAACACCTAATAGTAATAAGTCAAATATTAGTGAAATTCAATGGGGTTTTAAAGTGCTGTCAATGCAAACTTGAGGATTTTTCAAGAGCTTTTTCCACTTTATCTAATTTTCAAGAGTCCTCAAGGCCAGACAACAAATTCAATCATTTTTCAAGACCTGGACAAACCATGTGAGGTTATTAAATAATTCTGAGCTATAAGGTAATTGTGCCAGGTAATTACTTTCTGAGAATGAAGGTGGAGTGTGATTGGGTTGGATCATGGCTATAATGTGATGCGGTTTCATGGTGGCCATCAAAACATGGCTGACAGAAAATAGTACCTAGATATTTTCATAGTGTGCCACAAGGCCTATAATGACGCCGAGTGCTTTCAAATCTTTTAATGCATGCACAAATGTCTACACTATTATACTGTGACACTAGTACCTGGCTGGCTATTTAAACTGATGGATGGGGATTTTTTCAAAGTGAGGTTTAAAAAGTCAATTCATGCACCATGGTTACATACAGTTTTGACTGTGGACCATTTCAAGAGGTTATAACTTAATTTAAGTACAGTACAACATTCTTTCTCTCTCTGCCATTGTATATGCCTAGGAAAAATCTGCAAATTGAGATAAAGAAAAAGTTCTTAAAGATTTTATTTTCTTATTTTTAATTTTGAAATAATTTGTACGATAACATGTAGTGAATTTAATTAGTTGCATGTGATCTATAAATTAAAAGTGTTCTATTCTGCCCTGTTTACATTTTCCTTGCCAAGTATTTATCAAAAAAAAATGTAAATGATACAACTTGAAATCAATTTTACGCTAAGATTAACCATTGACAAAGTGACCTAAGCATATAATGGACTCCATATGGAGTATGTGGGTATGTGGAATCAAATAGACTCCTTGCATGTTTTCCTATTTGTGAAGGAAAAAATTAAGAGTTTCAAAATAAAATGTGATAACTATCCATAGACAATTTTAACGAGACAGAAATACAAAATAAGTATCAATTTTGTCAAGTCTTGGAACTTAAAGGCTCCCAAGGGGAGATTTTGAGCAGTCTACCTCAGCTGTATTGAATATAACTGCATACAATTTTTAGAATATATTTGATGTACTGTTTACTCAATGTTACCTAAAAGGAAATCACTTAAATCTATGTGAGAAAAGTAAATTGACCGTTGACATTTTGTATTATATTTTCATAATGTTCATTCTGATTAGGTTTGATTTAGATAAAACTATTACGATATGATCTGTACTGGAACCATTTTTCTATTCTTGTTTTCTGCATCTTCCTTGACATGCATCACTTTATGTTTTATAACAACAAACCAACTATGTCATCTCAAAAACACCAAGATGGAAAGCAAATAATAGCCCAACAGAATAATTTGGCTGATCTTAAAACAGAACCCATGGTCCAGTTTTGAACAATTCTGGTATAGAAGTTATTGTAGCCTTGCATAAGGGCATGCAAACTAAACCTTCTTGTTTTTTAATTAGGAAAAATACTGAAGTAGTTGTCTGAGACAATTAGAATTATTTGCTTTGATGACCTATGTAGAATTTGAGGCCAGGTGGTGGAAGTGAAGGGGACACAATCTCTTTTCTTCTTCTTGAGAGGGTCACAGTCTTATATTTAATGCATCCAGTTGGTATGAACATGTGATTTATTAGAAGAGAAAAAAAAACTAGAGAAACGACGAGCATTTTGCTCACATGAATACAACCCTGTCTATCTTGCATCCAACCCCTACCCAATGATAGAGATGAATCTATAGTAAAAAAACCCATAAAAAAACAGCAAAACTCGTCTGAAAATAATGTTAGTACAATGATTTGTCAACGTGCATATCTTCTAATGATTACCATAATATGTACTAAGTTTCACAGCAATCTACTAAAAAACTGCAACAGAAGTTACATTCACAAAATTCTGCCTTACATTGGAACCAACTGTAAGTCAAAAAGGGAAATAATTTTTACACAAATCATAGGAGCACAAAGATTTGTCAATATTTGCATCTTTACATGATGACCATAATATGTGCCAAATTTCACAGCGATCCATAAAAACACTGCAAGACAAACTGTGGTATTAGTTGTGCTAGTGAGATTGTGTCATACACTGCATTAAGCTACAAGACAAGAAAGTCAGTAACTCCAACAAAAAATTGTGGCAGCAAAGTCATTTGATGATATGTACGTCTTCAGGTGATGACCATAATGTTTATCAAGTTTCATGGCAATCCATCAAAAACTGTGGGACTAGTTGTGCTAATGAGATTGTGTCATACATGGCTTTAAGCTACAAGACGAAAAGGTGATAGCTCTACGAAAAAACTGGCAGCAAAGGGATTTGTCAATATGTGCATCTCTAGGTGATGAACGTAACATTTACCAAGTTTCAACAAGAGTTCCTCAAAAGGACTGCCGCTCTACTGGCTGAAAAGAATATTCAGGAATCCACGATAAGACCCTTTCTATGTTTTAACTGCCAAGTGTTGAAACCATCCTTGATATTCTTGAGCCATAACAAGATTTTCAAGATGGCAACCATATTGGCACCCTTTTTATTTAGAACCAATCAGACATCATAAGAAGTCTACTTATGAAAACCCCATGTCAATATGACCATCCATTCTGGAAGAGTAGCAATAACAAGATTTTCAAGATGCCATTTGGATTTAAGAACAGCATCTTCTTCCTTTAGGACCAACTAGATATCATAAGAAGTCTTTTGGTGAAAGTAACATGTCGGTATTACCATCCATTCAGGAGGAATAGCAACAAGATTTTCAAGATGGCCACCGAAGTGGGCATATTGTATGTCAGATTTGCATCATTTTTATTTAGATCCAACAAGACGGCACAAAAAGTCTTCTGGTGAAAACCCTATGTTGATATGCTTTCTGTTTAAAAAGATTAGTGATAACAAGATTTTTACTTTGGTCGCCATACTAAATACCAGTGGCAACATTTTCATTTAGGACCAACCAGACATCATCACAAGTCTTTTGGTGAAAAGCCCAGCCAATTTGACCACTCATCTGAAAGGAGTAGTGGTAACAAGATTTTCAAGATGACCACCACTGCCGCCATATTGGACGTAAGATAGGCACCATTTTCTTTAAGACCAACCAGACATCATTAGAAGTCTTCTGGTGAAAACCCCATGTCGATATGAGTTCCCATTCAGGAGAAGCAGCTATAACAAGATTTAAAGATGGCTACTGTGATGGCCATACTGGATGTCTGAGTGGCACCATTATCATTTCGGACAAACTAGACCTTGAGATGAATGTATGTGAACAGTTTCATGGCAATCCTCCAAGTACTTTAGGTATTTTAGGAGGAGAAAATAATAACAAACTTGTACTAATGGATGGACAGACAACAGACAACAGGCCGTTCCATAAGCTCTTCTGTTCTATGACCAGTAGGACTAAAAATTGCATGAGCAAAGAAATTTGTTGATATGTGCATCTTTAAGTAATGATCATAATTGTTACTAAGTTTTGTGGCAATCCATTGAGAACTGTGGGACCAGTTGTGCTAACAAGTGCTGTATGGAAGAAGAGACAGACATGAAGATTAAAAAAATTGTCCCTCTTGGCTCATTTTAGCTATGAAATAAGGATTCTAGTATATACCATGAAAGATACATAGAATACTGTCACTGTGTTTGCAAAGAAAACATCATTGCACAAGAGATAAATGTCAAACTGTTTATGTATTGGTTGGACTATATGCTTGAGTGGGATACAAGTGATATTGTAGGGTGGAGCAATGAAAAGGATATTGGGGGAAAAATCAAGGGTGCTTCAGCACCAGAGTTTTCTGTCAATACCCTTTGAATCCTCCACCATATGATATCAGTGGTATCACACGAGAGAATATTGTCTAATACGAGAGAATATTGTCTAACTGATTTATTTTATGACCATGGCTTTCCTTCTCATTTCTATATAATCAACTCTTTTTTTTCAACCAGGTTACGTATGTTTCCCTTATTCACCTCTTTCCTTGCATCCTGGTTTTTTTTCTTTTCTTAATGTTGCATCATCTATCTAGACAAATGTATCCAATGATTTTTGACTGCTGGCATGTTTATTGTGTCTCACCAAAAGTTGTCATTTGTACATGTATGTTGGACTGCAGTGATGTTGAACAAATCTATTCTTTTTACATCATTTTGTCACACGTTCTGGACCATTCTGAAGGCAGAGTACTAAGTGAAGACATGATCTAACCTTAAGATCTTCTTAAATGGAAATGCACACCATATTTAAGGAACATTTGTGGACAGTTTGACATGTAAAATTTCTTCTTGATAACTTCCCGCTGCTGAAGTAAAACTGCCATTATTTAATCTGCTAAGAAAAAAATTGACTTGAAAGTGCAACAATTTCCTACAGTCGAAGTAAAATTCACCTGGACATATTACATTGCTTTATTTTCTGGAGCATATTCATACTGTCTTAAAGTGAGTTTTGCAGAATTTATACCTCCAAAATATTGTCAAAATATGTCAAACTGAAAATTCAGACAACAATATATCTGGATTAAATTTGCAGAGTAATGGTTAAAGTTAGTTAGGCTGGGATTTGTTTCACTCACATCAATTCATTTTTGTCTTTTCACAATTCTTTTATTTTTTCATTGTTCATTTACAGGATGGCACAATAAACAATAAATTTTAAATGTTCATCATTTCATTTTCGATTTCAAAAATGTATTCACTCTCTCTTATTGTAATCTATATTTTTCTTCACATTTTTTTCCCATCCAATATAATGTTTTCCTTCATTGCTCATTGATATGATGGCAACATTAATACAAAGAGTTTTTAATGTCTACCTTTTTTGTTACTTGGTCAACATCAATTTAAAAAATTCTCTCCAACTCTCTCTCATTGTGATATAGATCTATTTGACCAGAAACAGCTGTGGGTTATCAGAAGTTAAAACACAGGAAAGAGCTGATGAGAAAGCAATCGTCATACAATAAGACTGTCTTCCTCATGGACTGATTGAAATGGTGGAGATCACTATGCATAGTTACAAGTTATGAATTACTTCTGTTTAGTATTTTTCAATACGTTTATCGACTTTAGTTCTCTCATAATGAACATCTTCATTTAATGTGATAAAAAGGTTGAATTTCACTTAACCAACATTAGAATGTGAACATTTTCTCTACAGTTATGAACTTTTACTGTGTAGGCTCCTTTCAGCTTACCATGGCATAATTTCAAAGTGAAAACCTATATTTCCACTCAGAATTAGGTAATAAGGACTATCCTTTTGTATTAAAAAAAAATGCTGCACATCTGTGCAAGATGGTAGCAGGGCAGGATGAAGGAAATCACTTTGTGTGGTATGAATTCATGAATTTCATATTACCCGACTCATTGTAGCTTGAGATAGTGTTTAATTTAAACTTCTAAATGACATGCTGAATAGGGATGATAATGTTATTAAGTAAAACATGTATCAAACTTTATATTGGCTATGAAGTTGAAGCTATTCAGTCTAGTGGGCAGTGATGCATAAACTCCTATATCAAGATTTAGGGGTGACTTGAGAATAAAATTCTACTAAATTTCATTAAAATTACATAATACAACATAACCAAGAAATAACAGCAACTTTGAATTCAGTTTCACTATATCATATGACTTTCTAATTTGGTGTACATAAATCTGCTATTAAGAAAGTTATCAGGCATGGAATCTTATTAGTAAACATTCAACTAGCTATCTTTTGGGTTCAGATATGATACATACAGTGTGTGCAATAGTTTGTATCTAAAAAAGGGAATTGCACATATAATAAAAATTGATTTTAGCTTTGTTAAGTAAATGACCAACAGTGATATACAGTCGTTCCTCTCTTGAGGTCCCTCTTAAGGTAGACCACCGATTTAAAAATTCACCATGTTCAACTCCAAACTAATATATTTCAAACATTTTGTCCCCCTTAAGAAAGGAAAGGTGGTCATTTATAAGGTAACTTTGCCTGACATCAAAATAGTATATTTCAACTACTTTGCCCCCTCATGACAGACCACACCTTTTATCCCTTTTATAAGGGCACATTTTCATTGTAGACAAGATGGCATTATAAGAGGTGGACCACTGTATTATTGTCTGAATTTTTTGACAACTTTTTTGCTTATCTTATGTATCAGGCAACTAATGTGATAGGGTTTTATGATGGACCTCAAAACATGGCTGACAGAAAATAGTACCTAGATTTTTTCACAGTGTGCCACAAAACCTATAATGATGCTGAATTCTTTCAAATCTTTAAATGCATACACATATGTTTACACTATTTTACTGTGCACTAGTACCTGGCAGGTTTTTAAACTGATAGATGCTCACTTCTGGTACCATCTTTACATAAGGTTTGGATGGCAGATCATTTGATCATTTTAAAAGGCTATTATTTTATTAAAGTACTGCAAAAGATGTTTTTTTCTCTGTCATTTTAAGTGTCTAGCAAAAATCTGCATATTTAGATAAACCTACTTGGGACATCATAAGCTAACTCAAGTAACATAAGTTACCCCAATTTCAATCACATTTTTTTTAGGAATCTTATTATCTTTCCCATTACAAAACATCCTCAAAAGACCAATAGGAAATCTTGTCATAAAAGTTAAATGCTTAACGCCAGGTTTGATGCAGACATATTCCATGCCAACATCATGGTCTCAGAATCTCCCTTACTTGTGAGAGTATGTCATAAGCATGTTTATATTAAACCATGCAAACCAACATATCAGTATGGCTCAATCAAACTGATAATATGTAGACAATGACCTCTTAAATCGTTTTACTAGAACTGACTATTGACCTTTCACTCCTTAAACAAAGGGAAATCAACTTGCATCCAGCAGGTAGGAATCTTGGTTTATATTCCTCTCTTAACTCCTCTTAATCCATAACAAATTTATTTACACACATTCCACTTTAATCCAAGTGAATCTAGTGGCCATACAGTTTCATGAAAGGTGGAATGAAAGCTGTCCTTCCCTTGCAGCGACTGCAAGCTTTTCTCGCATCACCTCTATGCTGCTATAGTCTGGCAGTTTTAGATAGTTCACACAAGTCATGACTGAGGGCAAAAAATGATCAGGGTTTTCTGAAGATTCAACAGATTTTCTTACAATAGTCAATGGTGGGTTTAGACTCCGGAAACCTGAAGAAGAAAAAAAAATGAATTACTAAATACGAGTATCAAGAGTTCAACATGCTAAAAGACATGAGGGTTTAAATTACAATAACATTATATCATACTTGCAGCCTCTCATATTATTCTTTAACAAGATATGCAAAATGGTTTGAATGTTTAATATATAAGACAAAATTAAGAAAAGCAGTTCAGTAACTTTGCATTAGTACTGTATTGTGAGAACAACGTGGCTGCTGTGTTGCAACAAATATCAAATTATGTTCCTGGCAAGACAAAGCTGGTTTTCTTTCCTGTATTATTAACACTAATATATCATCATATATAAATTTTTAAATAATTACTTTTCTTATTGCCTGGATAATTTGTGTGCAAATGAAAATTACCATATTTGCCAAATATCTTGTCTGGAAAATTAATATCTCTGTTGAGTACTGATGTGCCCAGCATGTTCAATGCCAGTTGGAAGTGGACTAAGTAAAGTAAGTTGCATCCTGTCATTGCTTGCAAATAAAGAACACTGTCATGATAATTTTTTTGTATTTTCTTTTACAAATAAAGAATGCTGGTTGCAGTTCCGGTGTTTGTTTTTCTTTTATATTCATGAAAATATACCGCTATTGTAAGTGTGCTTGAAAGTCTAGTTGTGCTAGATGCACATCTTTATTGATAAGAATGACAAGCCCCTTTACACACAAAGCCTGCGAGTCAAAACAATGGCTATGGTAAACAGAACAAAACAGCCTCAGTCATGAAAATCTGATGACCTCTACATAGGAAAGGAAGTATAGTTTGATTCTTAATGTAGTATGTACTGAAAGTAAAATTATTCTGACCTTCTCTGCATATTAGTTCAAGACTACGAAATGTTTAGAAAAGGTAACTGAATGGTGAGAATACAGCGATCCCCTGAAGAAATAAAAATATTCCGATTAAGTTATCTTCTGGTCTCTGGCCCTCTCAGCCATTAGAAAGATATAAAAAAGCTCTGAGGGCAATGAACTCTGGTTATTATTAGGGTAATTAAAGTGGTTTCAAGGTCTGATTGTCAACTATTCAATCACCTGTTTTGGGGCATGGGTAAAACACTCATTAGTTTATGTTCCTACTTAAATTTTTTTGGGTGGCTTAAAAAATGTACTTGTTGTCTGGAAATTTACTGAACTACTGAAAATTATAAAAAATGTTGAAATTATTGTCTCCAGAAAATAAAGGGTCTCGATATTTTGATTAATTATAGTGTACCAGTATCTGAAACACAAGAGTCCTCAATGGGACCCTTGCTCCACTGGCCAAAAAGAATTTCCAGGAATCCAAGATAAGAACATTTGATCTTCGTAACTGCCAAGTGTTGAAATGATCTCTCATATATTGATATGATCATCAATTCAGGAGGAGTAGCAATAACAAGATTTTCAAGGAGTTCTCAAGGACTCCAAAAAATGTTAAAGGAGTATTTTTTCTTATGGAATTTGAACTTTCTCCATATCATACTTTAGTTTATCACTCGATAAATAGGTATAAAGTAGAAGAAAAGCCACATAACTAATTAGCAAAGGGATGCTACTCCATCTTGTAACTATCCATGTCATGTGTCATATGATACACCCAGTTTTATCCATTTTATGTATTTATCTAATCATTGTTTTTGGAAAATACATAAATTTAAAAAAATCTGAAATTAAAACGAGATACATTTTATGCAGTTTTAATGTTTTGTATTCCCAAAGATAATTTCAACGAGTCTGGCAAGGATTCTGTGAGTTTTTCAAGGACTTTTCAAGGATAAAACCAACTTTGTCACAATTCAAGGAGTTTCAAGCCAACCCCTTAAATTCAATGATTTTTTAAGGTTTCAAGGTTGTACTAACCATAATACTGGATGTCAGATTAGCATCAGTTTCATCTAGGACCATCTAGACACCATAATAAGTCTTCTGGTGAAAACCCCATGTCAATATGACTTTCCATTTACGATTAGTAGCAACAACACAATTTTCAAGATGGCCACCATATTGGAGGTCAAGTCTGCCCCATTTTCATTTAGGACCAACTAGATATTATAAGAAGTCTTCTGGTGAAAATCCCATGTCGTTATGATCTTCTGTTCATGAGGATTAGCACAAACAAGATTTTAAAGATGGCTGCTGTGGTGGCCATATTGGATGCTTGCTAGGCACCATTCTAATTCATGACAACCTATACATAATAAGAAGTTTCTTTTAGTAAAAACCTCATGTTTATATAACTATCTGTGCTAAAGGATGGACAGACAATGAACAACAGGCCATTCCATAAGCTCTTCTGGTCTATGATCAGTACAGCTAACAAGTGTTCTGCAGAATCCATTATCTTGCCTGCCTGCATCCTTGCAATGATGTACACCTCCACCCCACCCATATGTCACTTATAAAAACTTGAACACAAAACATTAAAGTTGCAGATGATGTCATCAATGCAAGAAAAATAATATTTATGTTTCACCATGCTACTGCAGATGAGACAAAAAAAAAAAAGACATCCCTACCTCCAACAGGTAACCTTGGTGAACCAGTAACGAACTGCAGGAATGCCCTCTGCTCCTCTCTTGTATACAAGCTGAGAATCTCAAACAGGAACTTCACAGAGCGGCTGTCATGAGTGTAGCCATGATCCGGACGACAACACTCCATCAACATTTTCGTCTCCCACACCTCTGACATGTTACCACAAAACAGCTGCTCCAACTGTGCATACAGATAAAAGACAAAGAAATATTTACATATATGCTGATGGTAAACATATACATATAGTAATAAAGAAAGTGAAGTATACATGTAGAAATGAAATGAGCGAAGAAAACAGCATACAAGGTGCAGCCTCCTTTTAGACACTTTCCAAGGCATTGAATAATTTGACTGTTTAAGTGAAGTAACTATTATGGGATGTAAATATACAACCAGAATATAATCAACAATTACAGCTTGCTTGTATGAAGTTTTTAGAAGTCTCCACCAATCACAGTAACTATTAATTATCATTCAGAAAATAAATTCAAACTAATGTGATCTTTATCTCGGCAATGTTGGCCCTTGTAACATGCCATAAAAAGACAGAACACAATACAAAAGAACATTCTTTTCTATGATATCCAAGTAGAGATACTATAATAAGTTGATTAAAAAAAACTATAATTTTTTTAAAATAAAATCTGTTTCAGAAGCTGTTTTTGCTGAATGAAAGTCACAGACTTTAAAGTGTTTTCTCCAGCTTTCCAAGAATAGGGGCCCATAGTGCCTCCTGGTTTGAATTTAGGGAGCACTTCTCGCTTTCAGTGTGCCCTAACCATTATTTCACCACCTACTGTGAATTCATCACCAAAATTATGGACATTAACAATTTGTTAGTTTAAATCACTGAAATAATCTCATAGTATTTCTTGTTAAATCTTATGTTACACTTTAGTCTTTGTAAAGCTATTCTTTTTTTATTTATGATCATTAGTAGTATCATTATTCCACATTACTGTGCATTCACTACACTTGATTGGCAGAACTGTCACTCTTTGTTCTGTTTTCTATCTGATGCTGAAGCAATACCACTGTCATGGTCATTAGTTTCAATTCAATCATTTCCAACACTCTCTAAATACATAGCGAAACCATGCTATAATAATGCTTTATTATAAAATGAATTTGGATATGGCACGGTCATGGCGTGGCTCCAAAAACTGTACAATAATTTCACCAATTTATTGATGTACTACCTAGCTTTAGTGACAAAATAAACAAAAGTCTGATTGAATAATTTGGCAAGATGTGTTGTATTCTTGAAGAAAAAGAATATCTTTTTATGCTAATTTCTGAATGACATTAGCTCTTAAAAAAGCGGATAATTGTTACTGAATCATTTACAATAAAGCCATCAAGTCTTCTCTGTGTTTGACTTCAATGCATCCTGTGCACACTCGCTGCTCAATCACAGGTAAACAATATCTAACAGATATTTGCTCAGTCATCTGGCATACACAACCATGCATTGTTTATAAATCAATTAATTTACCTACCTATTTAAGGGAAAACAACAGACAACCAGTGCATGCTCAATCAGCTATCATACACACCTGTACACCAAACAAGGCCAGTGTTGAAACAAGTTTATCACCCGATTATTCAGGACAGTTTTGGTCATTCCCACATACATGTATCCCCCTCCCTTTTAATCTTACCTCAGTCAACTCCATACATATAAATATATCCCCAAGTCGTTCGTGTATATTTTGAAGTCATCATTATGTCTATACCCATATGATTAAAATCTGACTCGATCCTTTTTTTTTATTTCTTAAAATATGGTCAGAAATGCAGACATCAGCTTCAAATCACTCATATATACACAGGTCACTTGTCACTGTAATGCTAAAGTTACATGTACTTTTGTTGAACACCGACTGGAACAAAACCATTTAAGTTGTAGGGGTGGAAGGATTTGATGTTGTAATCAAACATACTACCGTAATCACGGTAAGTCTTGGGACACCCTTTATTATTTTAAAAAGTAATTTTTTTATGACCTTTAAAAATTGGGACACGAAGTTGAAGCAATTTTTTCATGTACTATAAGTCTTAGGACACCTAAAGCATTTTTTTCTTCTACTGATCGATCGGCGTATTTTATCGATCGTAACTTCATGTAAAATAAACAGGACTTTGTGGTTGTTAAGGGACTCTCATTATGAATTATTACATGGAAATATTATAAATTATTATAATTTGTTTGAAGAGTCAATAAATATATTGAATTTTTCCCTATTTTCTTATTATTTCTATGAAATTAAAATATGTATAATTTAATCAGACGAATTGAGCATTAGCGGTATGTTATACCCATTCAACAATAACTTCTCCCTATTGTGCTCTAGTTTACTACTGTCAGTTTATGCATTATTGCATTAAAATTGTCGAAAGTCACCTGTAATTACTGGGGAGTTTTTTTTCTCCCTGAAAATGGAAATACCTAATTCATTACAATGTGATACCCGGATGAGAACAACGAAAATAGTGTGTATTTCAACTCTAGCATTTATTGTACACATGTTTACATCATGGCGTCACCACGTGTACATTGAAGATTTTACTTTTGATGAATGAAGTACATACATTTGATTCAAATCATAGGCACCTCTGCACTAAACTTAAATGATATCTTTAAAATACGATAAAGAAGTTTAAGAAATAATGCTTTTAAAATAAAACTCCGTGGTAGTTTGCTTTGATGTAAGCGACCTTAAATAAGTTCCTGTTTACTCAGCTACGGTAATCGTGCTAATATTACGCAGTAGAAGCCCATCACACATCAAAGTACCGGCATTGCCGCCGGACAAAATTCCTCTTTATCCAAGCCAATTTCAGGGTTTTAACAATTAACTGGCCTGGACTGCTGTCGATAAACAAAAGACAAATCCGCCAATTATAAACAAAGGAGACGTCAAAACAACCAGCTTGTAAAATCAAAAGTGGAATGAATAATGCGTGAAAAATATCATTTTGTGAAGCCGAAACACAAAACTAAAATGGATCAATGATGCTCTTAATCGATCTATATTCAGAATTTTAACATATGTTACGATCATTCTTTCATGAATATATGATAGTTATTTGAATTTATGTTGGTTATGTCTTTTATATAATTAAACACGCGTGCCTTTTCATATACATTACATCACTTTGTAGGATCGCTTATACCACTGAAAAACAGTAACTGTTGAGCGCGTGAATCCAAATAAATGAAACAGCAATGAACGTGTAGCTGAAATGTAATCTGGAAGAATGCGATTTGGTAAAAATGATGAATAAAGCAAAATCTGCATGAATATTTTTGGGAATAAACAAGGATATAAGTGACGCCAAGTACGATTTGCACTGTGTAAGTACTGTACACTATAGTACAGGTCTTCCGTTAAATTTAAGCGGCCGAGAATTATGAAGTCTTTATTTACCTTTATTTTAAATCATGTTGGAGAAATCGGAAAATATGCACATGCAAAATAATATAAAACAATCATAGTAGTTTATAACAGCTTATTGACGAATGACGTGGTAATTGAACGAGCTGGTCACTGCTGTGTGAAGTATGGCGATCTTCCCAATTTTGTCTTTACATTTTTTTTGTGTCTACAAGTTTTGGGAGACCGAAAATTTTATATATTTTACGGGCATACAAGTCTTGGGACACGAAAAAAAAAAATTATTTTTTCGTGTCCCAAGACTTACCGTGATTACGGTACTCCCTGTTTTTGCTCTGCAGTAGTGCAAAGTCACAGTCAACAACATAAGTTTCAATGAATATAGTACTTTATTTTTTTTTTCTGTCCTTTTGAGAATGACAACTGTTTTTTTTTTTTTTAGATCACTCTTTACCTGTGAAATCGAATGGTTTACTCCCAAACTTGGTTGAGACAGTTTCACACCTGTTGAATTGTTCATTTCAAGTACATTACAAGGTCACTACTTCTGTATGAATTTCATTTAAAATATTTTTTCAAGCCCACGTTGTTTTTTTTCAAAGAAACTCCAAATGTTTGGTTTATGCATTTATTGTTGGTCAAAAATCAGTCCCATTGGACATGTTCAGCACATATGAATGTTTCTGAAAATACACAGAAGTTCGTGTATAAACAAGAGATTAAGTATCTGGATTTGAATGGAATCTACCAGAGACATTTTAAAAATTATGCTTCTTTGTGCACATTTTCGATACAATTACTATTATGGATACAATACGATTGGCTGATGAGTATGTGTCCTCCAACTATATATACTATTCAGTTGCCAGTAGTTTTGTGCCACCCTACTCCCTCCACATTGTATACCTAAAAGAATACACATGCATTATTTTCTTCTGTTAACTGACTTGTCTGGATATTGCACAATATGGTATGTAACACAATGGACCCTGATCATCATGTTATAGTGCAGTTTCACTGCAATATTTCCATTTGCATCAGATCATCAAATATTATCAATGTCATTGACATAAGTATACAGTGTGAAATAAAAGTCAGATATTCTTTATTTCTTTACAATTCTCTCATTCAGAGCTCTGTCAAAGTATTAGCATCCCTACCTGTTGATTTCCTACTTCTTTTATGGATTTTAGACCTTTTAATGTTGCTGATGTTACCTGGATGCCAAGAAGGCCTTCTCCATGATCAAAGTGTAAGCTGAGGGAATCTTGATCAATTAAAAGCTTGCTGCACGGTCTACATTGATAAAATCATGGGTCCTAATGATTTAGTGGATTTGCCTAATATTATGTGTGCTTCGTTTCTGACACATTGCACCTCTTATGACACATTGCCAATGTTTATGTGCGCCATTTCGAACTTTACTGTGCTAAAAGGCATGGTCTGGAGAAACACTGTTGGCGTAACCTTGGAGTAACAGCTAGTATGACCACTATTACAAGTATAGTTCATGTGTCAGTAATTAGCTTGACTAGTCACTACAGCTCAGGCCTCACATGAAATGCATGCAGTACACTCTTCTAACACCAAGGTACTCATGCTCTTGTTGAGAGAAACCTATCACAAATATATAGTCATTAATACTGAAAAATCTACCATTGAATAAACATTTTTATTCCTACTTTCAACTGGTTTGAAAGGGCCTTCAGTATAGACTATGATGTATATAGCATGCAAAACTCTATGTGGTCATGAGCCAAAACACAAATATTTAACCTGTTAGTAAAGCATAAAATGAAGGTCCCAGTGGCCTTTGGTTGTAAGGGTGTAGTGCTAACAAATATGCATCCAATTATGAAGTTTCATGATTCAAACATGAATACCACCCAAGAAATACAGCTTAAACACAAATTTTCAACAAAGTAAATTAAGCATAAAATATAGGTCACAGAAACATCTTTTGCAATATGGGTGTAATACTTATCAAGATGCATCCCCTCACAAAGTTTCATAATTCTAGGTGGGACAGTATGCATACAATATGCCAAAAGCTCATGTGGTCATGAACTAAATGCAAAAACTTAACCAAAGCCAGTAAAAGGTTAAGTACATGTCACGGTTAGTTGTTTTTTTTTCGTTGTGATGGTGTGGTACTAACAGATATGCATATCATCATCAAGTTTCATGAATCTAGCATAAATACTGCCCTAGAAAAGAATATAAAGCACAAAATTAAACCCAAGCCAATGAAGCATAAAATATGAGCCATAATTACATACTTTTTGCAATGAGGGTGAAGTGCTCTTGTATCCCATTCACAAAGTTTCATGATTCTAAATAGGACAGTATATAAATAGAATACAAAAAACCTATATGGCCATGAGCTAAACACAAAAACCAAAATGTAAAACCAGTAAAATATGAAATGTAGACAATAGTGATCTTCTTTTGTTGAATGGGTGTGCTATGAACAGAGATGTATACAATAATCTAGTTTAATTATTCTAGCATGAACAGTGCTGGAGACATACACTTAAAGTACCATATTAACCAGTCAGTGAAGTGTAAAATATGGGTCACAGTAACCTACTTCAGTGATGAGAATGTATTCATCAAGATGCATCTCCTCACCAAGTTTCATAATTCCAGATGCAAAAGTATGTATGTTGGGTGTATTTGTAAGCAAATTTTGTTTCAAATTTTTTCATCCAAATAAAACTTGTACATATACAACTATCATTGATAATGTCATCACATCACTGGTGGTTGTTACAAAAATGTAATGGCTTGTAAGCAGTGAAAAATTTTACATTAGTGAAAATAATCTGATCCTGGATTATCATGTACAAGGGCATTCAACCATGGAAATTAAGTGGCAGCCTGAAATACAGGAAAATAGATTTTCAAATCCATTCATGTAATGCATGTGTTTTGTTTCATTTTTGTTTATTATTCATCGTTCTGCTTTATGCATTTGCACTCGGTTTTCTTCCTACTGCATTCATCATTTTGTTTGCCTTCATTCTGCATTTCATTTGCGTTCATTCTGCATATGTCTTTGTTTCAATGGTAAAATTACCCATTTCAGGGTCTGTATCTCAGGGAGGTAATGCCTCTTCTAACTTTAAAACACAATAGTTTGTAACCTATGCAATATAATTTCATAAGAACAATGAAATTGAGATCTTCAAGTAAAAAGGATTAAAAAATAAATGTAAACATAAACCTTCATATCTGACCTTTAAAGGTGTCAAAATCCATGGACTATGGACCTTTTCCAAAAATCAAAAATCTCATGGAAACATACCCAAAAGTAATGCAGAGCATTGTTTAAGGCAAAGAACTAACATGATGTCATTTGGGATGTACTTTCTAAAGACTTTTAGACATTTTGGAGATGGTTAATTAGCTACAACAGTTATAACAGAATTCATAAACAATTTACTAGAGCCATACAATAGTTGTAACAATAATGAGTACAATACAAATGGACAAACAGACAGATAGAGAGACCAACAGACAGACAAGGATTTATTTAAAATACTGCTGCCATATCCTATTAAAATAACTATTTATCATTCTGACCTCCTCTGGATAGAAGCTGTTCAGTGTGTTGAGAGGGAACACTGATTCAAATCCTTCCCTAAATGCCTCAAACTGTCTGGACACACCCTCCACCAGGCTCCAATGAATCACCAACTGTAAGAATATACAGCATCAATACATGATCTTACAGGTGTGCTCAATTCATGTCATATTCCTACAGACCAACTTTTTTTAGAGTCAGAATTGCATTTACATAATAAGAAACATTAGCTTGTTGGAGTTATTTTCCCCGACTAAATACAGATGGACAGACAGAGTGACTGACAGTCAAGGATTCATTTAAAATACTGCTGGCAGTATTTCTGAAGAAAAAACACCTGAATAACTGCTGTATTTCACAAGTAATTTTATCAAGCAAAAACAATGAAATTATACAATGTGTTCCTAAATTTCATATGAAATGAGCACAATTGTTATTATTCTATACATCAACTAACACAATAACCTTAACTTTTGTGCAATTAAATGTTTCTCCCCAGGCTAATAAACCACACACGTCCTGCTACAGCTTCATGTCAACTTACAGGTTGTCAATGCAACTTCACAGCCCCACTACACCTCAATGGGCTCCAAAAGAGCTTAACAACTTACAGGTTGCCAATACAGCTTCATAGCTCTGCTACACCTCAATGGACTCCAAAAGAGCTTAACAACTTACAGGTTGCCAATACAGCTTCATAGCTCTGCTACACCTCAATGGACTCCTAAAGAGCTTAACAACTTACAGGTTGCCAATACAGCTTCATAGCCCTGCTACACCTCAGTAAGCTCCAAAAAAGCTTTACAAAACCATAATTTACTACCTTATATCCTTATGATTAGCTGGATCATTATTTACTCTACCTAATTACTGTTGTGTATAGTGTGGTGATTGTATCAGCTGTCACTAGTCTGTTCATACACATGATTGCACCATGTGGGATAGGGGAGGCAAGTGGGCAAAGGTTTTGATCTCAATGATTGAAAAAGACCATAGCTGAAAGGTATTTCTGGCTTTGCTTGTCCTTGAGACAATAAAATGTTTCTTTTAAAATTGGTGAAAAGGCAATTAATCAATGAAAGAACTGAAAAAGAAATGATAAATAAATGCTGTCTATGATGCATCTTCACTTGGTGACCTTCATCTTTCCACATGATCAAAGACCTACATATGGTCTCAATTAGTAAAGGAAAACAGCTTTTCCTCTATTACATATTAAGAAAGATGATTCCTGATCCTTTTAGAAATAGGTAACCTCTTAAATGGGTTTTGAAAACTCTCATTCACATTATAAAAGCCAGTCTATGGGCACAAAAATGCGTGTCCATTTGAACTGAAAACTGGCCATTATTGAAGTATTTCAGGTATCCTGTGGGCTAAATAATGTGTTTCAATGGAGTGAAAGAGCATCTGTGGATGTGTGGTTTAATGCCACCCATGCCTAAAAGGATAAATTTGTATTTATTCTTCTTAACTGCCTCTGATGTAATGAAAGGTCACTAATGTCCATGTAAGTTCTATGATCCCAATCCACTAAGCATGTGTCTTATTCTCATACTGATGTTGTATTACTAACTTTTGCAGACTGGTTACTTTTTGGAATGAACTAAAGTATAAGTGTGAAACCATTGGTAATGTTTTTAAATAAGAATTCTGCAAAAAGCCAAATCTTACCTGAATGATCGAGGCACTGGAGCTAATAAGAAAGGTAACTGTCACCTGGTTTTGCTCACAGTGAGTACTCCAGATGAATGCATCCATCAAATTTCATGACTGTATATGCATTCCTGAATAGTCTACTTGTCAAGCATTGAGATTTTCATGAAATCACACAAGAATCTGGATTTTTCCTTCATATTTTAAATACAGTAGTATCCTCAGCAAATGACAAAAAGTTTTACTTACCAAGCAGTTTCCAACTTGTCCCAGGTGCTGGACAATGGAGTTTTCCACCGCTGCAGAGCTAAATGCACAAAATTATTGTTGATGCCTACACCTATAAAAATGACAAGAGCCCATCTATCCTGTCTATGTTTCATATGTGAGATAAAAGCCGAGTTCCACTAAAGAGAGAGAGAGAGAGAGAGAGAGAGAGAGAGAGAGAGAGAGAGAGAGAGAGAGAGAGAGAGTGGAAATGGCCAAAAATACCTGTAGATATTCCTCAAGATTATCAAGGGTGACATGCATGTCTTTGCCTCCTTTTTTGAGCTCAATGTTGTTGTGGCCTGGCAGTGTAAAATCCAGGTCAAGATCTTCTATACTGCACCCATCCATTGTTAGACTGTCTAGTGCCAACTGACGGCTCTCATCGGTCTGCAATAACATTATCGATACTTTTTCAAATATTGTAAAATACTGGTAAATCAAATAAATTAGGGCTGAGAGTACAACATATTTCTAAAAAAAATAGTCCCACTCACCTTCCTTACATTAGATCTGGCACCAAGTATTATGCTCACTGGATAATCTAGCCTAAAATTTTGGTCTCAGTTCAACTGCATATGAATGAAATTTTGTCAATATTACAAAATTTATATTTGCAGGTACAGCTCTATGATCCCCATTCCTTGAAAAAGATGTCAATCCCAAGAAAGAGAAGGAATTTGATTTTACTTCAGTAATGAAGACCAATTGTTTGCTAATATTTTACTGCCCCATATGCAATGTGTAATTTACTGTTAAGTTCCAAAGGGGAGAGAACTCCACTGAGCAGACAAGAGGTTAATTTTGTTAATAGTCCTTCAGGTAAAATGTAGTTACATTTTTTAAAATATAAATTTACTAATTATTTCCCATAAATATAGTAAATTGTGATGCTGCTATATTTAAAAGTCAGTGAATCTGTTAGCATGAACATGCAGTTTTAATACAATTTCTTGTTTGTTCAAATTTCCTTAACATACATATTCTACATCAAGATCGGAACTTTTCAGAGCGCTGTTTAACTCATTCAGCCCCAACACTGTTGTCAGTATCACTGCTGTAATGCCCCAGCAGCACTAAGCTGTCTAGCTGCTTGTGCCCCAGACAGTTTGTAGCTACTTAGAAAATTTTGTAAACATCATGCACATGCATTTGTTCTTACCTTAATTTCTCTGCTTATATCCCATAAAAATCCAGAAATTTTCACCAATTGTTCAAAATAAATTTATCTACACAGTCATATATTTTTTGTGTTATTGGTCCAAGTCTTTCACAAGTTATTTATGTACTATTTACAAAATTATGTGCATCATCATCACTGTCATTATCCTCTTCTTCTGACGATTCGATCTCGGATTACTTCTATGTCCGAGTCTAAATCTCGTAAAATATGCAACTAACTGTCTAACATATCTTCCTCTGCTTTCTCAATATTTTCAAGATCAAATCCAAAAAACTCTTTGTTTTTGTTCTCATAATAATCAAATATCGCTCAGAAATCCTGCATTGTTTACTAGTTTTCATGACTGAAACACGTGTAGTAAAAACCGCTGCCAATTCTTAACCTTAGCTTATGAATATGTAATATTTAAACAAAGAAAAGTAAAATCATTTCTGATTGGTTCAATATATCGTTAGTTTCTTGGAAAAACCCCGTTTGCGACCAATCGGAGACGTTTTTACTACCGACCCATTCACCATGACTATAGGCAGAATTGGCAGTTGAATGCAGTAAACAAACCACGAGTATAGGCGGGATCGGCCACTGAATGCAGAAAACAGATCACAAGTATAGGTGGGATCGGGGCTGAATAAGTTCAATCAATTTTGCAATAATTGGATAAAAAGACTCCATTACATACCTGTATACCATATATTGTAGTACACACAGTCCATTATGGCTTATCTGACAATCATGTTTATATAGCTTCAGGGTATAGAATGTTTCATGCAGTGAATTAAAAACATGTCCAGGACCATCTTTGCTAGCCAAAGTCATTGATCCACTTCATTCCACATCAACCCTTGGCATATCTAGCAGGCTGAAATGGTATCTACTGCTCTGCTCTGATTGGATGCATCCCTTCTTACATTTAAAATGGGAGATTGTTAGGAATAATCAAAGTGGCCTCCATACACGATGCCACATGTCAAACGTAAGTTTCTCCAATTTAAACATTTTAAGCAACTTTTAATTCTGAGTCAATGCCTGTGGACTTTGTGGAAATCACCTTATTGAATACCTAACAGCTCTCTCATTGGTTAATTTACTTTGTTTGCTATAGGAATAGATTCTTAAATCCACAAGAGGGCACTTGTTCAAAACACGCTTTCAGCTATCTAAAAATGCCAAGGGTTGGTATGAAACAAAGTCGATCGAAGACCCCTGGCTTGCAAAGATGGGCCAGGGCTTTCAGGTAAAACTCCCTCTCTTGCAAAAAACTTCAAATTTTTAACAAAACTGTTGATGATAACATCCTTGCTGCCGTTACTTGTTTTGCTGCACTTTCCACTAACATGGACTTGACAGAAATCTACTTTTTATCAAACAGGTTTTAACAGAAAAACTTTGTATTAGATTAATGACCCTAGATTGTTGAGAACCGAGACATCAAACTGATATTGAACTGAAAAACTCACATGTGACTTGTCCATGAGAATTGTTTTCTTCTGCCGCAGTATGTCCTCAAGCTGGCAGAAGGATCTGCTGACCACTGGGTCGATATGTCTGATATCACTGGATGTAAGACTGTGCTCTTGGCCCAGTAGCCATCTATAGAACACTAAACTATAAGGAACATCAATCTGAAAACAAAAAACGGAGTTTTGAAAAACAAATTATGAACACTTAATTGTGTGGTATACAAATCGAAATGTCATCATTTTGGTTTAATAAGATTTTTTTCCCCAAAGGGCCATTTTGTTGAGTGAAAACCTGCGACCATTAAATTAAGGAATATTTGACTAAAAGGACAATATTTTAACTGTTAGTGAGCTCAGCTTATGTTTCCTGTTTGCACAATATAATTTTTATAAAGTTTAGCTTTGACATGGTTTCCGTTTATGTAAGCAAAATAGATATGATAATGACAAATCAATTTCACAGTTGCATTAAAAGCAAGAGCAAATCAAACAAACTCAACTGATGAAGTAACTTGTAAAGTTTTGGTCACTCCACTATCAATCAGCCAATCCTACAATCTCTATGAAATTTAACTGAATGAAAAATAATTATCACCTACTTCACAAAAATAACTTTTTGAATATATCTGCAGAGAAAATATGTTGTATTACCGATCTGATCATTTACCAGACAAAAATCAAACATACAAAATATCACTGTTGTTATATCAGTAAGCTGACTGATTACTAGCTGTAATTTATTGGTTCCTGACTCTTTCTGGAGAGACCAGTCTAATAAAAGGAATAACCAGACAATATGTCATATTACCCATCTGATCATTTACCAGACAAAAATCAAACACACAAAATATCACTGTTGTTAAATCAGTAAGCTGACTAATTACTAGCTGCAATTTACTGGTACCTGAATCTTTCTGGAGAGACCAGTTTAATAAAAGGAAAAAGAACCAGACAGTGTACGATGCCGAAGCAGAAATAACAATGGTGACAACTCATACATAGGATTTACATCAGCTCAATTATTAAATTGGTTATAAATTAGAAATTCTCCTCTGCAAATGTATTCAAAAAGTCACGAGTTTAAGGTAGATAAGGTCTTTTACTTTATAGAAAAATGTCAGGAAGGCTGAATCATTGTGGAATGAGCAAAACATCAGTTTACTTGTTTTAAGACTTGAAAACTAATCTTCATTTTCAAGATATTCATATCTAACAATCAAATTAAAGTACCCACTGCAAATTTATAAAGTTTACTAAGTATCAGTTTATACCCGAGTTATAAGTAAGATATTTATGGAGATATTTTACCCAATGGAAAAGTTCTCATTTACTGTTTGAGTGAAAAATCCTCTTCTAAAAATGGGAAGACAAAAAATGTTTCAACTTACCATCCTGGAATCCATGAGAGCTTTGGCCATGAATTTTCCCAGGAATCTGAACTTGCTTTTAATTTTATTAACTGTGGCAGCTTTAGCATTTCTAGCCAGAGGTGTAGGGAATAACCCACAAGGTGAACTGATGAATTCATTACCCGTCTCAGACCCTGAAAGTACCAGGCATAAAGCTACACACATGCTCTGTTTCTGAGTCACTGGAAAGAAATGTGATTGATAAGACAAGAAAAAAAATTTTTGAATGAAGTTTTCTTCAATAATACTCACCTGACCTTCATATGTGGGGAGAACATCCACCACCTTGCAAATCCAGCCTTCCTAAGTTAAAAAAGACGACGACCATGTCTTTGCCTTGTTTTAGCAATAAAAGTGCTAAAATGTCATCTCATTGCCAATATGGAGGTCAGGGAGTTGTCTTCCCTTAAGCCCAATCCCATCAATCAGCAGTTACTACTAGTGCAGAAGTGTATGCTCTTCCAGAGATTTAACTATGGGGAAGACTTGGGAGGGTGTGCCCATATTTTTATGATAAGGTAAGTAATATCGATAAACATCTTAAACTGGTTTCTTCTTCAAATACATTATGATGAGAGGGAGCCACAGTAGGTCAGCTGGCAAAGCAACGGACTCATAATCCAAGGGTTACCGGTTCAATACCTGATCAGGTTGGCTGTCTCAATGTGTCCTTGGAAAAGGCACTTAGCTCCCATTTCCCCTGCGCAATATAGCCAATGTGTTCCAAATGCTGTTAAAGTGACCAGAAACAAACATTTAGACAACTCAATTGTAATATATTAGGAGAACAGGCAAAAGGCGGAAATTGTTACATCCTCTTACCTTGGAGTTGGTCCTAGCGCCAGTCCTCAAACACGTCAAGCAGCTTTGAGTCTCATGAGAGACAGGCTGGATTAGCACATGTCATAGAATGGACATGGTCTTGAGAAGAAAAAAAAATGTTTGCTCCCACAAGTAAGTAGAGTAACCCATCTTGTTATAATCTCAAGGAAGCATCTTAGACAACATCTACAGAAACGACCATTTATTTGGTTTTGTGTAATTCAGTACTACTCTTCTGAAAAAAAATGTACTTTCATACAATCACCTGTAATGCCTTATACAGGTTCACTACTATTCTTTTTATCAGGGTTGTCCAACATATGGCCCGTGGGCCAGAGTGCGGCTTGCCAAAGGTTTCTATCTGGCCCACCAACCTTTCATAACTTGTGCCTTATCTTGTGCCTTCTAATACCTTATCTTTCCAAAATTTGCTCACCAGCCCCGTGAGTGAAAAAAAATAAAATGCAATGTGGCCCATCATGCTAAAATTTGGTCATCCCTGTTACATATGAATGAAGTATGTACTTATCTGTAATATCTGATATATGTAGTAGCAAGTCAATTATTAAGTTTAATAACTTTTACACATTTTACACCATATACATGTAATTGAAAAAGGTCTCATGAAGATTGGTTTATTGACCAAACAACCTTTTTCTCTAAAGTTATTATTATTATTATTAAAAGTAGTAATAGTATTACAAAGCTGCTGAGTGACCTGGGAAACTAGCTTATTGTACTACTAATATTGGCTACACAATCCCTGACCTCCATTCATGAACAATGTTAGCCAGAGAGTAGTTTCACTCAAATGCTATGTTGATGGCAACTGCTCTAACCTCATGAGTCAATATGTGTAAGAAAGCAAATTCTTAAGTAAATTATGTTTCTCCAAGAATTCTTACCCGATCACATTAACGTTAGGATATAAGCCTGCTACCTCCCCAATCTTAGCCTACTAAAAGACAAAAAAGTGTCTTTTCTGTCTATCTCATATAGACAAAGGGCAATAACTCTTTCCACTTACCTCCCCTTGCCACCGCCAGATGTTGCTAGTTTTTAATTTGATATACTAATCAGGATGCTTGCATGGCAGGGTGGTTGGGAGGGTTTTTAAGTAATGTGATTGAGTAAGTATTCTTGGAGAAACATAATTTACTTAAAAATTTGCTTTCTCCTTCAAATACGTTCCCCAATCACATTAACATTAGGACAATAGGTAATAGGAGGGAATGCTGAGCATCAAACCTCCACCTTGGGTATCCTTCTAGGGAATGATGGCTGGATTTCCCCATGCGAACGATAATAACCTGTTCTCCTAATTTCATAAGCAACACAGCCTAGGGTCACGTGATCTGTGACCCCTATCTACAGTTAAGAAGATAATTATTGAAATCTTCTTAACAACAAAATTTCACTGGCGAATCCAGCGAAGCTGATAGGCTGTGTCGATTGTTTTAACTAGGTCTGGTGGTCATCTGGGCTGTCACCACCAGACGCACCATATTCAAAGTCTGCCTCTGCAAAGCTAAATCTCCGAGATAAAAACTCGAGAAGGTTGACTCTGCATGCCAGCCAACAGCTTCTATTACATCTCAGATCGAAATGTTGCGTTCGAACACGAGGATTGCAGAGATCACTCTAATCTCAAGAGCGGTAATCTTCAAGTGACAACTCTGATCTTGTGAGACCTCAAGTACACTGAGCATATAACCCACTTCAGCCACGAAGCAAGGGCTTCAGCGGTGATATCCTGTTTCCTGGCTTTAACCGGAAGAAAGAGGCGCTTGCGCATGCCACGACTTGCCTCTGTGCGTTTCAAATAGTGCTTGAGTGCGCGAACAGGATCTTGCATGGCCGCTGCTCTCAATGTGTCTATGAAAGAGAGTGAGCGAATGATGACTCTTTAATTGCTGACAGATGGTAACCTATTTTTGGCTACAAATCCTGGTTGTGTTAAGAGGACCACTGAACCATCCGATCTGAAATGAAGTTAGTTCGGGTCGACGGAAAGTGCAAAAAGTTGGCCAGTCAAGGGATAGAGGCACTCAAAGGGACGATGTTATTGATATGGCACCTGTCCCTGAAAACATGCCATTTTCCCTCATAAGCCTTCAGAGTGGAGGGCCTTCTTGCTCTCAAAATTCTCTCCAAAATCGAAGGTTTAAATTGTTTGTCTCACAAGGCTGTCCAGACAAGAGCCAAGCGTGAAGAAGATGGTCTGGGCAGGGGTGGAACACCTGTGACCTCAGTTGCTTGAGATGATTCGGGCTAGCTGGAATCTTCCTGGGTAGATCTATCGCTAGATCGAGTAGATCGGTAACCCAGGACTTGTCCCATCTGAGAGGAGCTATCAGAATCATCTTGCAGTTTTGACCCAGTAACTTCTGGATTATTTTCAGTACCAAGACCATGGGAGGGTAGGTGAATGCCCCAAACCCCTCCAAGCTGATTGACAGAGCATCCACGGCCCAAGCTTCTGGGTCTGGAACTGGAGAAACGAAGGTGGGCAACTTGTGATTCCACCTTGTTGCAAAAAGATCGATCATCTGATGCCCAAAAAGTGCGCAAATCCGAAGACCGATTGATGGAGAGACCATTCCTTGTGAATGATGACCTTTCCTGTATAGAGTATCGGTCAAGACACTGGGTCTGCCGGAAATGTGTCTGATTTGTACATTTATATGGAGGTTGTCGCACCAACATGGAAAATGCCAAATCAGAATGCACAGGTCCGGTGATTTGGTGCCCTCCTGTTTGAGGAGGTAGGTCATCACCACAGAGTTGTTGGACATAATGAAGATCATTTTGCCTGAGAATTGATCCTTCCAGAAGTGACAGGCATTGATGACAGCCTTCATTTCTAAACGGTTGATGTGGAGAAGCCACTCCTCTGGCTCCCATGTGCCACTGATGGTAGTGAAGTTGTCTGCGGGCGGTGGGAAGGGTAGAGGGTAGGTCAAATTCAAGAGTTAGGAGACTTGAAGGTGGAGAAACTTGGTTTCTTGCTGCCTCTGTATGGTTGCCTCCTAGCTTGGTTAGACTGTTGTCTCCTGGCACTGGGCTGGGATCTATACTGCACATTTGCCTGAAAAAAACACTTGTCCCTGGTCCGCGTATTATCTCTCCGCTGTGGCGGGGGCTGATTGTTTTGAAACGCCTGTGTGGGTAGGGCAGTGAGTTGGAGGGGCAGTTCCTGAGCTGCCAGCCTCCGAACTTCTTCAATTTTCCTCCAAAGAGTAAAGGCGACCCTAACTGGGTCATCCGTAAAGTCAGGGTATGATGGGGCTTGAGCAATGTGGACCTCAGACATGCGTCAGGTCATATCAGGTCTAAATTGGCAGAAGCAGTCAACGCATTGACCATGAAATGGTGAGCTGCACTGTTAATGACTCTAGCAATCCGGGTCGTCACCTTCCAAGCGCCTCTGCAAGTCGGAAAATGGCCAATGAAGCCAAATCTAACATTGAAGATGTAGTGACTACGTTTCAGACTAGCTTTGACGTGGCAAGGAACACATTTTTGTTCACTTTATAAAACAGTGGAGCAGACATGTGAACTGTTGCTAGATTTTGTGTCAAGGTCTGGGAGATCAGTACTGTAGGCGTCTGAGTGAGTTTTGTACCAGCGAGATGAGAACGTTGCTTTTACTTGACTTTCTGAAATGAAAGCCTTAGCATTCCCTGGATCACCTACTCATCCTGACAAACGGTCATTGATCTCCTTAATTTTAGTCGATTGGGGAAGGAGCTGGAAGGACAGCGTCTCTACCGATGCCTTAACTTTGTAGTCTTGAGTGGTGGTAGGAGGTGGAGGGCATTCTGAATTTGTCAACACCCTATAAAATTCATCGACTGTGGCTTTGAAGCTGAACTCAGTCCGTTCCATGGTTGGATCTGAGTACGGCTGATTTGTATGAGCTTCGTCGCACTCACTGTGTGTCAAGTCCTGTTCTGTTACAGCTTGCATCTCTGGATAAACCATATAAGGTGGCATAGATAATGCAATTCTATCATCTTTGAAAATGTCACTAACTCTCCCTTGTGGATAAGCCCTGAACATATGGAAGACCGGCACTGCCAGAATGGTCGGCTGGTTTGCCTGGCATATGGTCGGCCTGGATGCTGGCGGTATATAAGTTGGTCCGGCTATCAACGGTACTGCAGCTCCAGGGGCATGGCTGGACAAACAGAACTGCCAGAACGGTCGGCTGGTTTGCCTGGCATATGGTCGGCCTGGATGCTGGCGGTATAGAAGTTGGTCCGGCTATCACCGGTACTGCAGCTCCAGGGGCCTGGCTGGACGGGCAGATTTCTCACTAAAATCTCCATCATAGTATGGGTATGTCGCCGACTGTACGGTTAGATGGACGTATCTGTCTCTAAGATCCCCATAAATCCTAGCTGGTCGGACCGTTTTATCAATAAAGTTCCCATGCTGGGACGGCTGGAAGGCCAGTGACGGCAAGGTTGAACAATGAAATGGATCAGGTAAAAAACCCATGCGTCTAGACTTACAGGCCCGAAGGCCATGCTCAGATTTGCGGGGGGACTTACGCCCACTGGGCAGCCTAAAATTGGGGGGGACACTCCCCCAATGAGTTGGAAAAAGCTGTGGAAGCAAGTGAGGGAAATAAGGGTAATATCTGGCCTGATGTCAATAGTTGTGTTGTTGTTTCCTGGACCAGATAACCCATCTGTTCTAATGTAGACGGTTGTACCAGGTCAACATTATTCTTTTCCATTGCTGCTGATGTTACTGTGGCTGAAGGTTGCAAACAAAATATTTTAGGTGAGGGGGGGGACCAGTGTCTCCCACAAGACTCGCAATGGATGTTGACTTTGGATGTACACTGAGGACATCAACGATATCTTTCCCCGACTTATTCCGTCTTTCCCTCCCTTTTGCTGCCTTCTGGACTACTGTAGCCCAGGCTTCCTCTGTCCACGTATTACACACGCTGCATGGCATAGATGATGAAGTACATATGATACAAGAGTCATGGTTGTCTTCTTTTGCTTTGAACATTTTGCATTTCATGTATTTAGTTGCCATTTCTACTGAAAGGATGCAAGAAGAGAAAACAAAGCATAAATTAGCAATTCAGCATGTTACTAACTCACTAATACCACACCCATTACTAATGGATTAAGCAAAATAGATGAAATCCGTAAAAGATGACAAAGTCACTCAAATTATGGAAAATGTTTTAAAAATAATGTATGCAACCTGTAGAAGAATGATTGTCCAACATAATAAATCCAAATTTGAAGTTGGATGGTCCAATTTAACACTAAAATGGCTTTAATTGTTTGGAGGCATAATGTATGTGTTATCAGTACAACAGCGAAGCTTAAAAACTTGCGACACCTGGCGGTGGCAAGGGGAGGTAAGGGGCAAGAGTTATTGCCCTCTGTCTATTTGAGATAGACAGAAAAGATGATTTTTTGTCTTTAGTAGGGCTGGATTCAGGAGGTAGCAGGCTCATATCCTAACGTTAATGTGATCTGGGAATGTATTTGAAAGAGAAATGCATCTGGTCTTTGGCTCATTCCTTATAGGCTGAATGGATAACTGAACAGATCCAGGACAAAATAGCCTGAGTGGAAATACCTTCCCTTCTTTCTTCAAGCAGTAAGAACAAATAAGATTTCCCTCTTCTGATTTGTCAGTATATGCCAGTTACCACTTCAATGCCCCAACTAGGTCATGAAGACGCTCTTGGGGAGAAGGGTCCAAATAAGACAGCAATTTCAAGATAGAAGACTGCACTCCGATGAGCAGAAGGTTAACGGTAGCTACTCTAGAATCAGAGAGTGAGTGTTGAACTGCCCCAGGTAAGTACAAATCACTGAACAATGAAACACATATCAGCGAGCTAGTGTTCAATAAATACTGTAGTACTCTTCCTGATACAAATTCATATAAAGTTATGCGATTCCATAGGCAACAGTGCCTGAAAAAATGAGCTAAACAAAAAGGTTAACCAAAATCACTGGGCCATTGAATATTGGCCATAGTGACATAATTTTTGCTGACAGATGTTATTACTCCACATGAGATATACCAACTTGTGTAACTATGATCAGCAGTGTTTGAGAAAATAATGAAGTGCAAACCCAAACCTAGGGAATCTTTGCTCAATCCTCAGCACAACTCACTGAACCAGAGGTCACAGTGACCTTGTTTGCACTGATGGCTGTAGTACTCCTCCTAATGTAATTACATATTAAGTTATGTGACTCCATATATGCAATAGAGCCTGAGAAAATGAGCTACATGCAAAGACTAACCAAAACAAATGACTGTGAAATACAGATCACTGTCACCTACTTTTCACTGCAAGCTTTTCTTTATGACACATGTAAACACCAACTGGAGTGACTCTGAGCAATAAATTCTGAGAAAATGACCTAAATGCAAACTCTAACCTGACTGATGATGCCAGACAGATGGCCAGCCAGAGATACAAACAGACATCAATCCATACGTTGGAATTACTTGAGAAAACTGGTGAAAACACAAACAAGAATTCTGCAGAATGCTATGTATCACCTGCTATGCTATGGCATAATCAAAAAACTTTGCATAGACACTAGAACAAGAGAAGCTGATCAATGTCACTGCAGTGATTCATATTCATAATATAAATACATGCCATAAATTTCAAGACTGTACACACAACAGTGTCTAAGAAACTTAAGTGCAAAAACCTAACATAATTGCTGCAGAATCACAAGTAGATCACTGTGATCTGCTTTTGCCCATGGTAAATAGTACCCTCCAAGAAGAATGCAATAATCAAGTTTCCTGACTGTGCATATGACGGTGTCAGATAAACTAAGCCAAATGCAAAAACTTGATGTAGCCACTAATGCATGAAAATTAGGTCAACATGACCTACTTTCGACTGTGTTAAGTAGTTCCCTCCAGATGAATACACTCATCAAGTTTCACGATTGAACATTCTACATACAATGGTGTCAGAGAAAGTGATGACTTTATTCTACCTCATTTGGCATATTATAACCTTAAAAGTGTTGGTATAAAATGTTCACCAATCAAACCATACTAATTCAAACATAAATTATTACATAATTTGTCAAATTTAAGGATGAAAAAATGTGAAATTGTATGGCACTTATGCAGAGCAATTATGACTAAAATGCAAATTTTTTATTTTGATAAAAATTTGAAGTACCACCTAATTAAATATGTACATGTATTAAACCTGTACATCCAATTACTTAAATATATATACATATATATATGTATCAGAACAAAGTTCTCGAATAAAAAAAATATGATTCACAATTCACAACTGTCTAATTGAAAGATGCAATTCCATCCTAAGAAAAATTTAATGGATTCTCAATGTTATTTTGTATGTACAGTAAATCTTATGTAAAGAGGTCTGCAAGTGGCACCTGTAACATCAGTTTCCTTGACAACCTCGCCTCTCCAGATCTCCATGTCACTCCTCTGTACTTCTCTTGAGATGAGGGCATAAAATTCGAGAGTGGGCCCAAGGCCTGTACCAACCTATAAATAAATATCAAATTTTAATATTCTGTGGATTCTATGAGCTATAATTTCTTACGTAAATGGAAGAGAGAAAGAGATTGTGTGTTTGTGACAGAAATGTATAACTCTTGATATTTTAAAATAGTCACATGCAAATAAAAAATTTTTTTTTACGAGCAATGGAATCAGCCTAGATGTTAGGGTACTTGAAATTTTCCAACTGAGGCTCAGTGGCAGGGATTGAACACTAATCCACTAATGTGAGATCAGTAGCAGATTTCCAGATGGATCACTAAAACCCCAGCCCTCACAAGCTTGATGGATCTGTAAATATTTCTGCCGGTCACTATAATAAGTTAACATGCAGTCTTGTGTCTTGTGTCAGATATACCTAATAAAACATGGGATGGTATTCCCTTTAATGGTTAATTGATCTGTTTATTGTGTTAACTGAGCAGCTGCCAAGACCATGCACTTGATGAAGTACAATGAATGCCCAATGTGTTCTTCCACAGATCAAGTAAATAAGCATCCTGTCAAAATGGTAAGCATGCATGCTGAACGAGCCTGGTACCCTAGCCCAAGTCACTAATTTCAATACTGATGATACAAAATGATACAGGGTATCAGGCTAGTGCCAAAACATGGTCAATGGGAAAAGGTGTTGGCCAACTCAAAAAATAATACAGAATTATACCCAATAACAGACTAAATTTTATATCATTGTTAATAAAAATTCACTGTCTTGTGAGGTGATAATTGGAAAGATGTGCAAGGTGTACAGCTGCCACCATAATGTAAAAAGTTAAATGATGACTAGAAAAGAGTGTAATCATAAATATGATCAAGAGAAGAGTGAGAAAATACCATAAATCCAATGAAAATGAATACAAATGGCTGAAATATGACCCAAAAAGAACATGATGATGTTCACTTTCTGCACTGAGTACTTGCAGAAATACGAATATGCACCGAGTACTTCATTCACTGATGGTTGTAGAAACTAAATTGGCATTTTGTTTTACCAGGATAAAAGAAAAAAAAGTTATAATTTTAAGCCCTGCAGTGGTTAGCATGCCAGACTTGCAATCAGAATATTGCATGTTTGAATCCTGTCCAGACCAGGCTTGGTCAGCTGCCATGATATGTCTTTGGGCAAGAAAATCTATTCCAATTGCCATGTCAATCTATTCAAATTGCCATGACAATCTATTCCAATTGCCATGATAATCTATTCCAATTGCCATGTCAATCTATTCCAATTGCCATGACAATCTATTCCAATTGCCTCAACATGATATAACCTATACTATATATATATCAGCCTAGCATATACAAGTTTAAATCACCATTTGGGGTTAAAGTTTTCCTTGTTTGAAGTTGTCAATGGATTTAAATCAATATATGCCTGATTGCAACTTTTAAGATCCATTTTTAAACAGAGCATCTAGTGAGTATCCTAGATGCACTGACAGGTAAAGTCACATCATTATCTTTCTATGTAGTCTTTGTCAAGATTTATTCACAACTTAGTCTCCAGTGGGACCTGGACCTGTGCAAATCTAGAACTATATCCTATTTAGTCTCTAGTGGAACCTGGACCTGTGCAAATCTAGAACTATATCCTACAAATATACAATTCCAGACATTCTGAATAATCACAAGTCATTGACTTCACTGTTTATCCATATCAAGCATAGCTTTATGTTAACTTATTGGTCTAGACTGAACATGACTGCATTTGCAACATATATGAACTATCATGCTCATACCTCATTTTCATACTGAATTTCCAGAAGAGCTCTGGAGTTGCCTAGGTCCTCCATCACTTTCTCGGCCTGTTTCAACAGATCTGTTCTGCTTACAGTTCTCTGTGGAAAAAAGTAAACATCTGACATCAGAATGAATCAATCAATTACATACATTCTTACTTCTTTGACATCAATGTTCCTTTTTTAAGAAAAAACACATTTTTGGAGCAAAATATCATTCTTCAATAATACTTACCAGATCATAATACCTTAGGAGTACAACAACAACCTCGCAAATCCAGCCCTCTCAAGCTAAAAGTTGTCTGCCCACATAGGGGGCGCTCTACAGATAATACATGTTTCTGAGAGAGTGACAGGTGTAAGATGAAGTATTTTGCATTTGCAACATGCACAATGGAGAGAATGTTGGCATACCTCTATGTTACTTTCATGTACTGTGGCTGAAGTTTCTTTACATATTGTACTTGTGGAAACTGGACATGATCTAAGCTCACAGCAGACAAAATGGCCACTCCAAAGTACTCAAAAAATCAGCCTGAATTAGTCAAAAGTGCACTATTTTCAGCAGTTATTTTAATAGGGAAACAAATTTTGACATTGCAGACAATACCAGCCTCTGAAAGTACTATGAATGAATTACAAAATACCTAAAAAGTAAAAAAAGTTATTGGCTCTTTTTTTATTTATTTACATTTGAAGTCCAGGAAGTGAAAATGACCAAGCGGAGCTAGCAGTTTTTTGAGAGGTGCACATCTTATGTAAGACCAAGCTGTATACTCTATAACCCAAATTTCACCCATCAATCATACACCAAAATAAAGGAAATTCAAAGTTCTTTTAACAATACCTAAGATATACAAGATCTTTTTTAAAATAGTCAGGACAGCCAGTGAGGAAAACCTGGGTAATTCTTTTTCTTTAAAAATCTAACCCTATGCAAAGTACAAAACTGGAGAGTGCCACCATAGGTGAGAGTCGGAGTGATCTCCCCCTCAGATATAGGTATTGGAGCCAAATCCTGTCTATACTTCAGTCACTACTGGAACGGGATGCATGCTCTGTCAGTAGGAAATGACTGGGGGAGGTTGGGAGGGTGTATCCGTATTATGAATGGATAAGTTTTATTGAAGAAACATCTTTTACTCCAAAAATTGGTTTCTTCTTCAATTACATTACCCGATAATAATACCTTAGGAGAATAGGTAAGAGGTGGAGGGAGTTACATCCCCTTACCCGAGAGAAGGACCATCTTCGGTCCCGTAAAGTATGTGATGCAGCTTCTAACTCTTTGATATAACCCGGCTGGAGTAGTGACTCCATATGCCTAGATGTGGCTACTGGGAAAACATGTCCCCCACAAATCCAACAGAAGTCATAGTGCGGCGCCACTAAGAAGCTGTCAAATGACCTGAAAAGGTAGCCTGTTGTGTTGCTGCTATAGGTCCCACCAGGTCTAACTGAGCCTGTTGGGACGATTGATAATCATAGATAAAAGCTAGAGAAAGTCGACTCTGACCTCCATCCTATGGCTTCTAAAATATTGGTAAGGGAACAGTTGCACTCGAATGCAATGCTGATGGCGACTGTCTTAAACTCATGAGCTGAAATGTGTAATAATTTCAATTAATCTTGGGTTAATTCTCTGCATGCAGAGTGAATAACCCATATTATCTAGGACCATAGAGCCTGAGCTGAGATATTGAACTTTCCCTCTTTCAAGGTAAAAATATATGAGACCTCTATCTTTGCACCTGCTCAGTTCGTTTTAGGTATCACTTCAAAGCCCTCACTGTAGATGGCCATGAGGCGAAAGGTCCAATGTGGACAAGGCATATATTTTGCTGATCATGCCTGCTGTAGCTAGGATGAGTATAAAGCTGGTCTTATATGAGAGATGAATCAATGATGCTCTAGAGAGCAGTCATTACAGATCAAAGTTTGCCAGAAGGTAGGAGAGGTCCTTGTTTTGTCATATATCCTGCCTTCTGTGGTAATGCAACATGTCTGTGATTGTGGAATAGTACCCTTTTATCATGATGGGTGCCGACTTCTTCACTTCAAAAAGCCATCGGAGAAAGTTAGCTATTTGGGGTAATGATGCCTTAAGCAGAGAAACATGTCCTCGCTCACATCACTGTGAGAAAATTCTCCACTAGCCCTCATACGCTTTCAAAGTGGTTGGCCTTCTTGCCCGAGCAATTCTCTCCACCATTTGTTCTGAGAACTGTTTGACCCTGAGGGCTTGTTTGATATGATCTAAACATGCAGGTTCAACAGATCTAGGTTTGAGTGAAACTCTTGTCGTCAAGGTTGCTTGAGCAGGTGAGGAAAGGTCATGTTTTTCAACTGCCAGATTTAACAAGTCGTTTATCCATGATTTTTTCCCACTTGAGGGGAGCAATCAGGATAAGACAGCACTCAGATTCCCTTGCTTTCTGCAAAATATTTGGGATTGGAGATGTTGAAGGATAAGCATAGGCATCCAAACCATTCCAATCTAAGGAAAGATCATTGACTGCTCAGGCCTTCAGATCCAGGGCTGGAGAGACAAAGGCTGGGAGTTTGGTGTTCCACCTTGTTGCAAATATATCCACCAGTGGTCAATCCCAGCGGGTATAGATTCAAATGAATAAAATGAGATCAAGCGACCATTTGATTTGTATTAGTTAATTTCTTTGGGACGAGTCCGCTAACACATTTAGTCTGCCCAGAATGTGACAGACTTGACCATGGACTTGTTGCTGATTACACCACCTTAAAAATCCCAAACCAGGAGTCAGAGGTCAGGGGATTTGGTCCCCCTCCCCCTTTGTATTTTGAGATAATTCACCACAGTGGAGTTGTAGCATAGAATGAATACGTCCTTTCCATAAAGCATCTCCTGACACCAATGAAATGCTCTCACTATCTCACTATGGCCTTCATCTCTAGGATATTGATGAGCAATTGTCAATCCTGAGTAAGCACCACAGCCCGCCATGCTTACATCTGTACAAATCATTATTCCCAGAGGCTGGACCTGCATGGGAACATCTGCCATAAGCCAAGTAGAATGTCTACTCTGAATGGATCTTTTGAGACATCTATAGCTGAAGGAGCCCTGGACAATAGGGGGGGGGGGGGGGAGCAATGAATGTAATCCAGAGGCCCTCCAAAACAACATGCAGGATACATGGATCTTTGGGGCAAAGTCTTTCCCATTCTATAGCAAAGTGGCAGAGTCTACCTCCCACTGGGATACTTTACAAGGGCAGCACAAGAATGGCATCACTTCTTTCTAGAAGGAGGCTGCAACGGAGAAATGGGGGCAAAAACATTCCCCCTCTCTCTGCTTTTTGTCCACGTATGTTCTCAAGAACTGTGACTTTGATTGTGTATATACACTGTAGGACTGCGCCCCTCTTTGGCTTGCCCTGGGGGGTCTTTTCAGTTCCTTTGGTCCCTATTCTGAAATGATTGCTGAGGTCTCTGCTGCTGGGTCTGAAGCAGATTTATCTTCTTGGTGACCTGTTTGCATACCTCACGCACATGGCCATTAAAGAGTAGGCTGGCTGCAATCCAAGTGAGGCCCTGTGATGCTCTTTCAGGAAAGGGGAAGTGGAAAGCAATGCATCTCTTTCCACAAGCTGTAAATTCACTGCTGCTGTTCAGCACACATGGCATTCGTGAAATGGATTTCCATGTGTCCAGCGGGCGTAATGGTGGGTGAGGATAAGCTGTGTTCTGCTTGCTGGAAAATTGTCATCAATACCAGGCTGAGCAAAGAGCCTATAGGAACGATGTTCCGGACCAACTGTTGTGTGTTGTTTAAGTGTTTCTGGACCATCCTTACCGACGAGGGTTTTGACATTCCCAGGCCTGCTATGTTTCTGTTGATGGCTGGAACTTCTGTGTGAAACGTCAGTATGTGCCTTATAGAATGCTTTATTGAAATTGGACAGCAGTTGTTGCTGTGAAAAGAAAGATCTATTGAAACTTGTGTCCTGTAGTTGCCTTTCTAAACACCACAATAAGTCAGCCACTCGACCAGACTGTCATAACTGATCACTGGTTGGTATGTCTTTGCTAATTGATCAAAAGATGCTGGGACTCAGAACAAAGCTGTTGACGAAACAGGAGTTGGACCAAATTCAGGTGGTAACAGGCGAAACACCTCTTTAATCGATGCCTGTAAGACAGTCGTCTTGTCATTGTTAGGTCAAGCACAGACTATGTCAGCGTGATTCATCATTTATTGAAAAGTGTTGTGATGCAGACGCCTCTTGTAAAATCTAAGATGGTGTTGGTGAAGCTTGCTGTGATTGACAGTTAACCATACTGGAAGTCCATCCTAATTGACATACAGTAAATTCAAGGCAATTGCTAAATGAGTCACCCATAGTCCTAGCATGGCATCGGGAATCCAGGACCGTAACATCTCCATAGCCATATCCATAGAAGTAAGTTTGACATGCTGTCCTAGGGTCTTTTGATGTGGATCTTTGATGGCATAGGAATGAAATGGAACTGTAGATACCTGGCCTACTTGGCTCCATAAATGGTATGGACTTGTTCATGGCTCTTTGTGTCCATCATATACACCTGGTACAGTAGCACTAAACTGGTCATCGAGCAACCTCTATCTCTATAAGTGCCAGTGTTCTAAGGTTGTGATGGAATAAGAGATATTTGATCAATGTTAAGTCTCCAGTTATTCAACATTATAGGCAAGATCAGCTTTAGTGTTGGCCTTATGCGGACTAAATCTGATTGCACAGTCCGATCTCATCGGAACAGGGCCATCTTTTCCTCCCTATCTGTGCCAAGCTCATGATGCCGGGATAGGTTATGGGATATTAGGTCCACAAAACCAGTCCCCCTGTCATCATCAGGTGAGACAGTATCTGAGCTGGATTCACCTGCTGTTGATCTGCCTTGTATATCATCAGAAGAGTAGACTGGCTATCATACCTTTGCAGGGTAAGTCCTATTGGTACCTCTGAAAACATCTTTTCCGGTTAAGGAGGTGAGGGTGGAGCTGGGGCAGTATTTGTAGCCATAGCCTCATTGTCTTATTTGCTGGTGAGCCCTCTACCTTAAAAGTCTCCTCCATAAGAAATTTGTTGACTGAGGCATCATTGGTGTCTATGCTGATGACATCCTCATCTTTAATATTGCGCTTATTCACCTTCCCTTCATTCTTGATTGTCTGACCAGGACTGCAGCCCACTAATTCTCTGCCCATCATGTGCATAATTTGCATACATTGCCCAAGTGGCACCCAACACATTACAGGCATGTACTATGATTATCGTCTACCAGTTTCATGTGTTTGCACGGATTGCACTTCATCCTGTCCATTGTATAGACACCTGTAAATATTAGGAGCAAAACGACAGCTATATACATGAAGCCAGTCCAGCGTTCCTTCATAAACTAATGAAGTGGACGCTACTGAACTTTACAATGTCTATAGAAAACTACCTGTAAACACAGACAGAATAAGTGATAGCTTATATAAGTGAAGCCAGTCAAGCATCACTTTATAAACTAACGAAGTGGATGCTACTGGACTATTACACCATCTTTAAAAAATTACCTGTAAATATAGACAGCATAAGTGATAGCTTATGCAGGTGAAGTCCATGGAGCATCGCTTATGACCTTACTCAAAGTGACCCTACTGAACAATTTCATTGTTTTCTATAGAAAAATTATCTGCATGACATAATGATCTGTAATTTATACGGTCACTGACCAAAGAATACAAAATGTCAAGTACATATCATTGAATGCATGTACTAGCGACCAGAGCAAAAATGGCGCAGACATGTATAACGTATGACGAAGTTGCTGTTCTAATGAAGTTAGTAAAAACTTCATCTCAGACAGAAAAGAGCAAGAAAAAGTTTGAAATATAGATAGAGTATTCTTCCCTTATATGAGAAACTCCTCCAATTCGCTCTGAAGTGTGACAAGTAACTCCTGATATTACGAGGTCTCTAAAGAGCATGCTACCTAGCACAAGCAGAAATAGTAGTAACTGAAGTACAGGCGGTATTTGGCGCCAATCCCTATTCTAAGGGGGAGATCACTCTGTCTGACTACAACCTATGTGGGCAGACAAACATTTGTTTTTATAGCAAAACTTTTAGCTTGGAGGGTTGGATTTACGAGGTAGTGGTCGTATTCCTAAGGTATTATGATCGGGTTACGTATTTGATGAAGAAATGTAAATTACTGCTATACACAAAAGATGACTCACAATATTTCAAATGAAATCAAAATTTGGATTTATATTTTCATCAGCAACTGTAGACAGTTTACCCAGAGAGATATCTATCAGTAGTTGTCAGAATCTTATCCATATTTTTGCCCCCTGCCCCCAGTTTGTCATCCTAACCAGATTGAACTTTGCATCATTGCAGAAAAAGACTTGGCCGATATAATCAATACCTTGAACCATGGCAAATACTTGTGTGAAAATCTTTGTAGAGACTATGCTCTGCAGTTGATATAGATTGATCTAAGATGAAACTCTATATATATATGTATGTATGTATGTATATATGCATGTATGTATGTATGTATATATGCATGTATGTATGTATGTATGTATGTATATATGCATGTATGTATGTATGTATATATGCATGTATGTATGTATGTATATATGCATGTATGTATGTATGTATGTATGTATGTATGTATGTATGTATGTATGTATATATGCATGTATGTAGTCGTGTTTTACAGTACCTCAGCACAATAATGGCTACATACAGACAACTAAAGGTAAAGTCAGAAAAATGTAAAAATCGATAGCACAAATATCAAAAACTAAATTAACCCATCCAAAAAAATGTGAACATGAAATACAACAAGATAAAATATAAAAGGTAAAGATGTTATAATTCTGTAAAAGGTATATAAAATAAAGGTAACAAATGTAAAAGCCTTAAAATATATGGTCACAATTTTTTATATAAACCACATTCCCTTAAAAGTCCAAGATTATCTCCAGGGGTACATTAGCATACGGTTTTTTCAAGCAGTTCATGTAGCAATAAGGCAGATTCCTTGGGTTCAAAGGCACCCAAGTTAGGATAATTTCCAGTTATTCTGTAATTTCCAGTTATTCTGTAAACTATTCTGTAATTTCCAGTTATTCTGTAAACTTTTGACATGTTGCTTAATTATGTTTCTATTTGAGCACTCAACACTGATTAGATGGTGCATTTACATCTTTGTATAAATGTGAAATACATTCATGCTAGGACTCAACCTATTACATATGTAAGGCAGTTTTGGAGATAAAGTCGTTCTATGGTATTTTTAAAAAATATATATTAGTAACAGCTAGCCACTCTTACAGGAGACAAGTATCATTTGTAGGTTTCCCACCCAGTTGCTATGGCAGTAACACCATTCCTAGTGGAACCAACCTAGACACAACTATGACAGAGCATGTCCTAAGATACATTCATACTAAGTTTGATCAAAACTGGCAGAACTATTCAGAGGAAGAAGTTGAAAATAGAATTTCCATGTTTGCTATGGAAGCTACAGCATTGCTAAGAGAGTCACATCAGTTATAATTTTGACTGAGCATGTCCTAAGAAACACTCCAAGCAAATTTGATCGAATTGGTTCAGCCACTTCAGGGAAGAAGTAAACAAATAGGTTTTCCACCTGCACACAGGGCCATAAAAAAAACCTAATTTGGTCTTAAGGTCCAGTGAGCTAACAAAAAAATGTGTTCATGGAATATGGATGCACCACCACAGTGCCTGAAATGACCTAAATGCAAAACTTGACCAAAGTGTGACAGAAGGACAGACAAAGGCAACGCTATGTTCCCCTACCACTGCTGTGGTGAGGTATACAAAATTATTTGGCTGTTATATACAGTAAAAAGAATCTTTCAAAAGAAAATTAATGGGTTTTTCATTTGGACATGGAATTTAGTCCATTCAAATATTTAAAAATAGAAATTCATATGAATTATTTAATAGATTTAAACCATGCAAGGTATGCAGAGCAACACCATGTGCAAGTTAGCTCTGCCCATATAGTATGTAAAAAAAGTGTCCATTCAGCAAGAGTGAATCAGTATTGAGGAGTTCAATCTTAGTGTTTGTGACATTAATAGCCTCGGCTAATTTGATACATTTAACTATACACAGTGTTTCCTTAATTACCACAAAATGAACATTATAAACATAATGAAGAGACAGTCTTCAAAACACAATTGTACAACATCAACAAGTACAATTGGTAAAACACTTTAAGTATAACTAGACAATCATTGAAAGCATATCATTGCTCAATTGCAAAAAGTCACTTAGTAAGCACTTGATTATGGCAACTGATCTAGAAGTCAAGTGCTTACATGATCTGTTTTATTAATATTAATGAATGTTACAGATTTTGTTACGCTCACAGTAAAACGACTGTGCGTGATTGTTACTGGCTTGTTCATTTTTGATGGGGGGGGGGGAGAGGCAATCATTAAATTTAGGGGTGATTTGTGCAATCACGCATTCTGGAGAAAAGACTGTTAACATCCATGATTTTTATTATTCAGTTATACGTGCAGTTTCTTTTACACACAACTCGGAGATCCATATAAATTTTATTTACAAGTTATCCTTGTTTTTTCTTGTCCTCACTTGCTTTATCTACATAAATTTCAAGAGCCTAATATTATTATTTGGACTTCAATGTGCAGAAGCTCATTTCGATTTGAGGAGTTTTTAAGTAAATGCTCATTCATTTCAATTTGAGGAGTTTTTCACTAAATGCTCGTTTCTGACAGTTTACTTTGATAAAATAAACTTTCCTAAAACTATCCCTGCAAAAAGAAACTTTGCAACCAGAAGACACATTAAATTGTGCTCATTGTACAATGCTATGGAGCCAAATCTCTCTATGACTCTCACTCACTCTGTCTCTTGTTAAAACAGATTACTTGTGCTCACACAGATCACATGAAAAACATGGCAGTTTAGCCTAAATAAAGTACCGTCTGTACTCGCATATAATCCAATACCAACTGCAAAACTGCACAGACCCAGATCTGTCATCGCATAATGCGCTGGCAGATCTGGGTCTATGCAGTTTGTAAGGACTAATCAATAGAACAAACAACACAGACCCTTATCTGCCGGCACATTATGCGATGGAGGATCAGAGTCTATGTTGTTTGCATTTGGACCTAGATTATATGCGAGTATATACGGTATTATATTTTAACATTAAGTATTCTGGCCTTTAGCTCTTTAAAAATAACATTTGAAACATATCTTAGTCTGATAGTTGCACAATTATTTCTCTCTCAGTTGAAGCAAATGTCTTTTGCAATGTTGATAATGTTCATTAACGCTGTTCCATTTAAACGTACACGGTACCTAGGGAAAGCACTTTTAAAAAAATATACCAGGATACTCTGATTACTCAAAGAGTTTATATGAAAATGATAAATTCTGAACTGCATCTATGGGTGACTACTCTGAAAGTGCCTTCCCTGGATCCAAAGTATGATTTACTGGAACAGCTCTCAGTAGCAAAATACAGATGAAGGAATAGGTGAAATATAAAAGATTACCATTTCATCATGTTGATCAAGTTCAATTTATCAAATTAACACAGGCCATTCATCTCACTCACTATTCTGGAGACTGAGCTTATCATTACTGGTTTTTTTTATTGAATTTAACATTTTTATATGTTGTATGGCCACAGATGTATTGCAATGTGTATGTCACAAGGTTTCAATCTAATTAATAATTCTGTCTGGATTTGCGCTGTTGGCAATTCTAATTCTAACAGTTGGATGAGAACAATTTTCAAATTCAATTGAGATTTCCCATAGACAAAAAGAGTTTTAGGTTAATTTTTAACATCTGTGACTGAAACAACAAAATATAAATAACTGTTACAGTCTTACAAGTTTTCATAGTGTCATTGATGAAACAATAAGGAACATGATTTTTGATAAATCACAAGTCCATTTGCATATTATCTTGGATAACATAAGCTTCTTCTCTCCATGATGATAATGTACCAAAACATCAAATGCAGAACTTTTCAAAAATTACAGGCATCATGTTTTTTACACTGCAAACAATCTGAATCTTCAATTCCCACTCCAAAACTGAAAGTTTTTGAATCATTATTGTATGTAGCCGTGGATGATTTGGTTTGGTTTGGTGTGTTTTACAACACAGCAACACAACTAGATTATTTAGTGCGGAGGCCAAGGAAGGCACCACCATAGCCAACCCATGCTGAACCAATGGTAGGATTCAAACCCACACTCTTCTGGTCACAAGTCCAGCATTCTAACCACTGAGCCTGCCAGGACTCCTACCTCCATTTGTCACCTTAAAAGACATGTAGGAGTTCACATTGGGCTTATTCTACATTCCTGAGCTCGCAGGGGGGAACCTGGGGATGGAAAGCAACTCTTGCAAGTATTTCTAATGGCTATTTCAGTAAAAAAGCCAGACCTGTGAATGAAAAAAATTCAGATTTATCTACAAAGTTTTCCTTCTTTTTCTTAACATTTACAGAAAGGGGAAGGAATGAGCTATGCAAGACCTTACTTACCCTTCTCCTATCCAACCTAGGTGCCACTCTCTCAGTGTTGTCATTAGACATGGTGTCACCAGCATTGTCCTGCAGTCGCATCAAAGCACGATCACGATCAAATGTGGTTGCATAAAACAAAAGTTGCCTTGTGTCAAAGGGAAATAAAAATGGCCTAAAAAAGGAGATTAAAAATAACTGAAAGTAGGCTTGTATAAAGCATCATATCCTAATTTATTTATTCAATAAGATACTCCCCCTGCCCCTAATTCCCTCTGTCCTCTCATAAATTCCTAGTTAAAGTAAAGCAATGTTTTTATGATAGGTAAGCTGCAGCTTTTTGTAAACAATTTTCTCAGAAACACTGGAGATTTAAAACTGGTTTTAGAATATTAAATAATTTCACTCTAAAAGAAAAATGGCTTGTTATTTGTAATGCATGAATTTTAATAAAATACCCATTTACATAGCGATACATATTTGAATTACCTGTTTACTTACTGACACAAATTTGAATTACCAATTTACTTAATAATACATATTTTAATTACCTGAATACAACTACTTTTAACTGAGACCATGCACTTTATAAATAGAGACTGAGAGTAGCAGAGAAAGAAATAACTTCACACTAAGAAAATCTTTTCTTACACCGCTTTTTTTCACATACCATGGAGAAATCTGCAGTATTTTTTTACTAAATATTTCATGAAGCTAATAGATTTTATTTATATGCCACAGCTGATTCAAAGAATTTTGCTTCAATTTACTGAATTTATGCCAGGAGGTGAAACACAGTGTGATTAAAATACAAGTTTTCTAAATCATTCCACCAACGTTATTCAAATGCCTGATTGAAATAGAGATCTCCTAATTTTATACATCAGGAAAAACAAATTCTAACAACTTATGTAAAGTCTTCTGGCAGGTCTGGTTGACAACATTAATCCTTCCAGCCAGCAGAGGACACCAGACCCCAGCTTCACTAAATATCTCAAATATTCTTCCTTCAAAATGAGATTTTCTTAATGCTTGGTTAGCAACAATGATTTTTTTTCACTAAAAATTCAGCAGTCATCAAGGATTAAAATAAAGACTGAATATTTTGAATTTCTCCTAAAAAGAGCCTTGTTTTGTTTCTTAAGAAAACTACTTACATTTGAAGCAAAATAAAAAATCAACTCTTTTTCTTGAGAATAAACAGATTCCCCAGTGTACAAATTTCGATTCTTATAAATTTAATTTTCAGCCTTCTCTTTCTGCTTCTGGCAAAAGTTCAATCAAAGTATCCATGATACTGATGCACACATTAAAACAAAATAGTGGAAAGAAGTAGAAAGAAAGTAAAAGAGCACTGTTCAATTCTTATACATTTTTTAAAATAAATAATGCTCTCAAGTCAAATAAATCAATCAAATCTGCATTAGATGATCCATGCATAGCTTATTATAACCAAAGTTAAAAGACAGAGTAATTACAAGACTGTCCCCTCTTATGAGGCCAACCCTTCTGCTGCAAAAAGGTGACATTATAAAAGGGGACAAAATGGTTTAAATATGTTTATTTGTTAGGCAATGTGGCATTATAACAGGAGACAAAATGGCTAAAATATACTTATTTGTCAGGCAAGGTGAACGTATAAACGGGGACAAAATGGTTAAAATACTCTTTTTTATCAGGCAAGGTGGCCTTCTAATGGGAAAAATTTTTAAAACATACTTTTTTGTCAGGCAAGGTGGCCTTATAACAGTAGACAGAATGGTTAAAATATACTTTTTTGTCAGATAAGGTGGCCTTATAACATGGGATCAACGGTTAAAAAATTATTGTCAGGCAAGGTAGCATTATAAAAGGGAACATAATTTTGTAAATATACCTTTTTGTCTGACAAAGTGGCCTTATAAAAGGGACAGCCTCTCAAGAGCAGGACCGCTGTATAAACAGACCTTACAATATTAAAAATTTACTTAGCCAAAGTTAATGTTAGACACACCGGTTACTAAGAGAGGGATAAAAAATGAAGAAGCACTGCTTTGCTAATGAGGTGCTCAAAAACCTCATATTAAATGAAATGGGACACAGACAAACAAACATTATCTAACAAACATTATCTCTAGGAACAAAAATTATCTAACAAACATTATCTCTAAGAAGTGAGAAAATATCACATACAACACAAAAAAGGATACAACTGAGAGAAGAAATACCAAAAGACAACTTAGGTTGAGACATGAGAATTGCACAAAGTTTAAGGAAAAGAAGGGTAACATTCTGACTATAAGTTGACTAAGGTATTAGACTGGAATCATTTTTTTATATTTTTAAAAATGTTTTATTCTAGACACTGGAGGAGGGAATAATCACCTTGGACTGGGGACTAGTACCAGGAAATGATACAGCAATGCAATAATAGCAGGCACTGTAGTACTGCTATTAAACAGCAATGTTAGACAAACTTTTGACAAAAAATAGTGTTATTTGCCCTGGTGTGCATTTCCAAGGACCTTAAACATAGGAATTTTGTGGATACAAAAGTGGGTTTATCCAACAACAGTGGGCTAAAACTCTAAAAACAAGAGTACCATAAATGGTTCATTAAACACCGATCATGTGGTAAATAGTACTGTATCCCTTTTATATAAAACCCTCTTTCATTGGTTGGATACTCTGGTACAAAAAGAAAAAGTATCCAATTCAACTTATTTATTATGTCAATGTTGCTGTGACATTGACCTCTTGATTGCAAAATCCATACATACTTCTTCCTTGCCTCATATGCAAGCCAGGCAAAACGGTTTCCAAAAATTGCAACCTACTAATGAACTTTGGACTAGGTATATGGCAATTGAAGACTTTTCTAGCAGTCACTGTGACAATGATCTTTTGAATCCAAAATCAATAGATGTTTTCCTCATCTTAAATGCAGGTTATCCTCAAAATCTAGTCAAGGTAAATGACACAGAACCAAAATTATTTTGTGGAAACTTTTTTTCTTTCTTAAGTCTTGGTGACCTTGACCCCAAAAGTGCCTTTCTTGTCTCAAATGCAAGCCATCCAAAAGGTTTCGTCATGGTTTGTGACACAGGAATTATTTTTGTATTTGTGGAGACTGGAGTCCTTCTGACCTTGACCTTTGACCATTTAACCACAAAATCAAGGTCTCTTCCTTGTCTTAGTCAAGGTAAGTATAGTTTTGTGGAAAGCATATTACCTTCTTTTGGTCCCTGTGACCTTAACCTGTGACCCCAAAATGAATAGGAGTCTTCTTTGTCTCAGATGCAAGCCATCCACAAAGTCTGGTCAAAATCGGTGATAAAGCACTTGAGATATTGTATGCAAACCATTTTTGTTCTCCGAGTCATTATGTCCAAGACCGTGGACCTTTTGACCCAAAAATCAATAGGTGTCTTTCTTATCTGAAATGCAAACTATTTACAAAGTTTAGGTCAGGGTATCTGGCATACAAGTCAGGTTAACGAGTGAATCGAGTTACCACTATGTTAGCCAGATATACAGACACCATGTTTAGTACCAAGCCAACAGCATACAGTGGAAACCCAGTTATGCCATCACATAGTTCATTAACAGTTCTGAATTGTGTTGCTCACTGATGGTGTGCAGTATACTGTACACACACACACACACACACACACACACACACTGAGTGATCATTTATACTAACGCAGCAGCAGCTATTTCTGCCAGCCATGCAGGAAGGTTGCCAGTCATGATGACTAGTGGGTCCTGAAGCTGGCGGTTGGCCTTTGCAGTCAGCTTGGTGCTGATGAACTCCTGACTGGATAAAATAGGATGGGCTGGCTGGGGCACCTGAAACAGGGAATAGAAATATTATTGGTATCTTTCTTTATTTAACTTTCTAACCCAACCCCACTTCACTTTCTCTGCTGGCCTATGTCTTATTGAAAAGTGTTTCTTTATTGTTTATTAGATGCTGGGAATTCACTTTTGTTTGTGGGATACCAATTTTCATAGCTTTTGTGTTTTTGTCAAATTTGGCCCAATTCTGTTCAGCATTTTTTGAGAAATGGTGGCTATATCTGATGATGGATTCACATCATTTGTACAAACTTGAAGACTTTTATGCTAGAATATTTTCAAATTTGGTAAAATTCTGTAAGAACCTTTTTAAAAAAATTTAATTGAAAGGTTTTTCTATTTTTAGAAATGGCAGCAATCTATTTTATTGCAGATTGGCATCATTTGTATACATCTAAAAGCCAATCATAACAGGATGCTTTCTATAAAATACAATACTCGTAATAATGATATGATGCAAAGAAAAAATCTGAATATTACACGAGCTGACTTATTTTATCTTCTTTCAATTGTCTGGCCATTGAAAAATCTTTACTACAGAGAAACAGATCCACAGTACCTCATAGACTGTAGCCCAGTATCTGTTGAAAGCATGTAGGATCCGCAGTAAAGTGATCACATCTAGTGAGGGGTCCTGTACAGTTACAAAGGCAGGAAGCTTGTCTGTCAGGTAGGAATTCAGGGCTGGGACTATCACAGGACAATGGCCATCTGCAAAATTGTATTTAAAACAATATGAATAAAGCACATTTAGCACTATGTATCAATAGTCTAAATTAATAGCAAGATGGCTGTAAGAAAGGTTTTACTGACAACCAAAAAACCACTGGCAATAATGTCTGCAACCTTAAAATCTGTTAAGGAAAACTTATAGAATTTTCTGTCTATAACACCCCTGATACATGTCTACATAATCACAGCCTTGCTCTGTACAAAGTTTTTTCATTAATATGAAATTTGGAGCATAAACAAGAGGTCCAAGTGGACCTGAGATCTCTTGATTGGCTGACATCTGCCTAATAGCCAAACCAATATCAGTTGGCCAAAAATTCTTGATCAGTAGCATGCTCTCTGTTGAAATTCCTCCAGTGCTATGGATTCCATATGTTTTGAAAACAAATATTTCAAGTTTTCTCTACTTTTGGTATCTTCATCCATATTTGATTGCACATCAGCATCATTTATCCAACACTGAAAGGCCCTATGCCAGAATGCTTTCTGTCAAAGCTAATAAAATTCTGTTCAGCATTTTTTTAAAGGTAAAATTATGTAGATGTTTTTCTACTTTTAGTAATGGCAGCCACATTTGATGGCAGAATGGCATCTTTTGTATAAATCTTAAAGGTGTTCAAGCCAGGACACTTTCTGTCAAATCTGGTCAAATTTTGTTAAGCAATTATTTAGAAGTTATTGAAGGTTTCCTCTTTTAGTAACAGCACAAAAATTTGATGGCAGATTGTAATTATTTGTATAAATGTGAAAGGTCTTCTTGCCAAGATAATTTTGTCAAGTTTGGTAAAAATCTATTAATTGGTTTTGGAGAAGAAGTTGCTTAAACATTTTGCTATTTTTAGTAACAGTGTCTATATTTGATGGCAGATCACCATCATTTGTATAAATCTGAAAGGTCCAAATGCCAGAATCCTTTATGACAAATTTGATCACAATCTGTTCAGTGGTTTTGGAAAAGAAGTCATTTCAAATTTTTCTATTTGTAGTAATGGATGGCAGATGAAGGGCCATACCATAAGCTCTATTGGCCTTGCAGCCTAGTGAGCTGAAAACATTACATTAATTTAAAGTGATTCATAGCTAACAGTCATGTTTACATCTTAAATCTAGTCTTTAGTAAATTTTCAAACCTTTCATTCTGAACATAGCTTCAGTGTTCAAGAAATGATGAGTCAAGCATGAAACACTATTTTTTAACAAATATCACTGACCCAATATTCTCCAATTAAAAAGCTCACCTGTCCAAAGCTCATCCAACTTTTTCCTGCTGCCACTCTTGCTGACTTTTACTTCGGATCTGTTCTTCTTTGGACTTGTGGCTACACTCTCATCTGATTCTGCAGCTGGACGGTACCTAACACAAAAAGGTTATAATATGTACTACATCAGAACAAAACTCAATGTACTACATCAGAACAAAACCCAATGTACTACATCAGAACAAAACCCAATGTACTACATCAGAACAAAACCTAATTTCTTTTTCAGTAGTTTTGGTCCCAAAGAAACAAATGGGGCTGTCTCTAAAAGCCAGCAATTGGCAGAATCCACCCATCTATTCAACCGTTTACTGCCCGCTGTTTGCCTTCAGTAAATAGTGTAACAAACTGACTTTAAAAAATGTACTGTAAATCTTTCAACTGTTTAAGTGAAATTTTCATGCTTACCAAGAAAAGAGTTTGAATTAATTAGCACTACTTAAAAGAGAGCATGTTTCAAATCCGACCTAAATGGCAGTCATATTAAAAGAGAAAGTACAGCACAGTTCAAAAAAAGTTCTTCAATATATTGCAGGAGTCTATCAATGACTAATTCAGACCTATTTACCCAGACAGTTGTCTATCTGTAGTTCGGTAAAGTCCTGTCCATAATTTCAGCCACCTGTCTCTAGTAGTTTATCCTCCTAAAACTGACAGCTGGGACAGCTGGTTTAACAATATAATGGTTATAATGATCCTCAAAAAATATACATGTGGCTGTATCTATAGTAGATGATCCTTTATCAGCTGAGCCCACACACTCCACATACCAGCTACAGTTTGCATTAATTGGCTAATGCCAGTTCAAACTTCTTTGTGAATACCTTTCATTTACAATAAGACCCTCCCAACAGTTAATCGGTCATCAAGAAGACCCTTCCAACTGTTAATTGGTCATCATATATCCCATTGGTTTATTTAACTTGTCAACAGTTCATTTACAACATCAAATTCGTGGCTTGCCCTCATTCGTAATCCTACAGATGCTTAAATATAGTGCAATAAAGCATTCTTAAGTGCATCAGTGATTGAGATGAAGAGCCTAATAAATGCACAGGACTCTTGTAGAAAAAGACTTTGCCCATAATTATCCTTGGAAACTATGGTAAAATCATAGAAGTGAACAGTTCTGCTAATGGTACTGAAATGCCCTAAAACTCGTTTCTCAAGTGCCTTAAGCCTAATGTTGACATTTTCATTTAATGAAACATTAAAAAAAAAAAAAATGAATAGATTCATGAGTTCAGGAAGTACCTGCATCCATGTGCTTCCTTAGCCTAGTCAATGAAATGCTTGAAAAAACATTTTAAGGTATTTTCCAAGCTTCTGAATGGCTCTGGTTCACACTAAAACCCATAACCATATTCATCAGGTGGATTGAGAGTTTCTTGGATACATCAGAGAAATGTAAAAATTATTTGTAAAAATATTGTAAAGACTATCTGAACTACTGTGAATTCATATATTTTCATTTAATATCAATTTTCATGGGTTTCACATAAATGACATTTTTTCAGCACATGATAGACTATACATGGTGGCCAGTGTATTTGGTGGCGGAAGAACTCAGGAAAACCCCGGAAAGAACCACTGACACATGTGAAGCTACTAGCAAGCTTCCTCACATACCCACATTAGCCAAGCCGAGACTCGAACCCATGTGAACAGAGGTGAGATGTCAGTGATCGTAAAGGAAAGCACCTTACACCACTCAGATTCCAGGGCCCCTCCTATTGTTTCCATAGAAAGAAATTCCTCATTGCATATTTGAATCCTTAGTATGTAGCACCACAAAATCCATGAAACTGGTATCCAAAATGAAAAATGGTGAATTTATAGTATATTAAAACTGATTTGTCCAAAAAAAACCATATAATTTAACAATTAACTTAGTGACTTTCAATAGGTATTGACTGAAAGTGTATTAAATATCTTGATTAGTTGAAACCTATACCACCTTGTATTTTAGTTGACTTCATGATAATTATGACTGTTTTTAGGACTTACTGCTTCAAAATTCTAAGTGATTGATTTGTTCACAGGCATATGAATTAAACCTTGCATTTACTTTAAAATTATTCATAAATTATTTTTTTAAAACAAGAAAATGTCTTCAGCAGACTTTGACATCTGTTTCTATGTATTTCTTAAAGCCTAAAATATAACACAAAATCAGTGACAAAAAGATACTGCATTTACAGCAAACTGAAAGGCATTTAAAGGGCCCAGAATGTGTAAAATGATTTCATTTTACTACCAAAATTGGAAACTTTTCAAGTGTAGCATGACTCTGGACACCCTTAGCATCAATAGGCTATAAACAGTATATATATATATATATATATATATATATATATATATATATATATATATATATATATATATATATATATATATATATATATATATATATATATATATATATACATATATATAGGATGCCCAACAAAAATGTATGATCTATAACCCAAAACTTACCCTATGCCAGTAAAATGTGAAATGTAGGTCACAGTGACGTTTTGTTCTAAAAGATGCATACCATCATCTAGTTTGATAATTCTAGCATGTATAAAGCATGAGAAATAAACTTAAATTACTAATTTAACCAAAATCAGTGAAGCATGAAATATAAGTCAGTGACCGTCAACAGTATGTATACAGGTTGCAAAAACAACCATACCTAAACACAAAATCTTTACCAAGAATGTACAAATAATTTACATGTACAAAGTTTGCTTCCTTAGCCCCCTCCCCAGCAGGGTAGGTGCTACAAAACCCACTCCAAACTGCTGCCTAGGACCTGGGAAGAAAGAATGGTTGTGATTCAGTGAGGCTGTACGTATGTATATGCATTTATATATGTGGATGCTGCTGCTGGGGGTTGTACAATAGCTCTCCTCTACTTCGGTGTGCTACAAATATTTGCTCCGAAAAACCACCCATGTTTGAGACCTGCACAACCAAAGTGCTTATCTGCCTAGTATTTCTTTATGTCTTCTACTAAAAAGCTAACAATTAAACTTATAGTTCTGAAGAATCTTGATCAAACTGAAAATGATAGAGCAAAATGTATTCCCTTAATATATTTTCATTTATTACATGACATTCAATTCAATTTTTTTTTAGAGTCATCATGTCATAATTATTGTATGTCAAACTATGACATAACATCGAGCAATGTCAGTGAGAAATGGAAAATGTTTGTTAATTATCTGATACACTGAATCTCAAATTTGTGCTCATCTGACATACAATTTGACACTGAGTAATTATGTCATAATTACTGTATGTCAAACTATGATATAGCATCTAGTAATGTCAGTGAGAAATGGAAAATGTTTCTTAATTATCTGATACACTGAACCTCAAATTTGTGCTCATGTGACATACAATTTGACACCGAGTGATTATGTCATAATTATTGTATGTCAAACTATGACATAACATCGAGCAATGTCAGTGAGAAATGGAAAATGTTTGTTAATTATCTGATACACTGAATCTTAAATTTGTGCTCATTTGAAATACAATTTGACACTGAGTGATTATGTCATAATTATTGAGTGTCAAACTATGACATAACATCTAGCAGTGTCAGTGAGAAATGGAAAATGTTTGTTAATTATCTGATACACTGAATCTCAAATTTGTGCTCATCTGACATACACTTTGACACCGAATGAATAACATAATATACCCCTTGCTGCAATCAGCTAATAACATGTTATATTTTGTACATGCTTCATAGGGTTTCTATCGAATAAGCACACATGTGAGATCCAATAAAAACACAAAGGTCTGTTCTAAAATTACGAATATGGCTGAATCCCCAATCATGTGATTTCTGCATTATAGGCCAAGCTTTTAGAATTCTGTTATAAATGTTTTTTTAACTCATTTCAAATTAATTTTGATTTTAACAAATTCATACAGATCCAGCATGCTGAGAAAGGAGCACCAGAGATAGGAATAAAAAAGGATGAAAATTATGGTGCAGCAAGGATCTTAAATAAGTGCTCATTAAATATGAAATTCATTAACTGAGTATTATAACATGCCACAAGCTGCCTGAAGCAATTATCATACTGTATTATGTAACAATATTTGCTACCTGAATACATACATCTGTTAAACAAGAAGACAAGATTATATTTTTACTACATTTTTCACACAACTGCAAAAATGCACAAATGCTATTTCTATATGATTTTGTTTTGTCAGTGTGGCATGCAGTAATACCACTCTTATATGATGTTGATACAAAAAAGTTTGCCAGTGTGCCATAAATCTCCATTCTATGATGTGTCACAAACAAAAATGCTTGGTGATAGATGTAAATCTAATACCCTAGTTCTAATTACCATATTGTATGGGTCTGGACCCAAATGCTGGCGTGGCCCACAGGGTTTTCTGTATCAGTGTCTGTTTCGCTGTTTTCCCTCTCCCCTGGGTTACTGTACTGTTTAATTGCCTGGTAAACTGTCATATTGTATGGCAAGACCCTCTCTCCAATAAGGAACTCTAACCGATGTCGTGCTGTACCCTGGCTAATGAATACAGCAGCCTGGCAAAATAAAGAGTTTTTACTAGTAGAAAGATAACTCCAATATATAATTGAAATTAATGTTTCTGTTGTAACAACAATGTTATCAGCTATCCATTCCTTGTGGCTGAAAGTTGTTTTCTATTTTAAAAAATATACTATTTTATTTTATAGCTTTAGTATATAAATGTTGCCACATGTGTTCATAAATGCTAGTGATTACAAGGAAGATGTGAACTACTTCAAAGAAATGTATACAAAAGTTGCTACCAATTCAGTACTCACCTACAGCTATCATTAAGAAACAATATATATATATATATATCCAATACAAGGGTACCCCAATATGTGTGTCTGACACATGGAACATAACTATGCTGTACACTTTTATACAAAATCTAAGCATGACTGACAATGAAGACACCAGCATCCCCACGAGACTGATACCTTTCTCTTGCCGCCTTTAAATGCAGATAAGACAATAACATGCAGTGTCACTGCAAATGCAACTATATTGTAATTATCCATCCAAGGTAGAAAAAAATCCCTATGCTCCTATATATTTCAAAAGGGTAAACTGTCAAATCAAAAGGGATAAAATCACCTACCATCGTGTCATCAACATCTTCATCTGAATTATCATCGTCACTGGCATCATCATCTCCTTCCTGATGTAAAAATAAAAATCAAAGAATCTGATTAGACTTCACACAAAATGTTTAAATACTTTCAGAGAATCACTGAAACACATATTTGTACTTGAAGAACTATTTAAAAAAATAGACATGAAAATAACATTTATACCAAAATTCTTAAAGCATACCTAATTCCTCTAACACAGATTTTAAACATATCAAAGTCTGAAATTGTGAAAAGTTATCATAAATCTTAAATCTGTCAAAAATCGTAAAGTTATCATCTTGTGTTGACAGCACAGTCATATTTTATTTACTGATTCATCAACCATGATGTTAGTTTCACAAAAAAGCAAGCCAGTATAGTTACGGCACCATAGATTATAGGCAAGTATTTGATATGAAAAAGAGAAAATTATATGGAAAAAGCAAGAGTCCCTCAAGGGACTGACACTCTACTGGCCAAAACGAATTTCCAAGAATTTAAGACCATTTCTTCCTTTTAACTGCTGAGTGTTGAAACCATCTCTGATATTCTTCGGTGATAACAAGATTTCAAATTAGCTGCTGTGGTGGACATATTAGATGTCAGATTGGCACCATTTTCATTTAGGACCAACTAGACATCATCAGAAGTCTTTTGTTGAAAACCTGTTGTGGAAGCCATATTGGATGTACAATTGGCACCATTTTCATTTAGGACCTACTAGGTAACATAAAAAGTCCATTGGTGTAAACCCAATGTTGATATAACCATCCATTTGGGACAAGTAGAGATATTTTCAAGATGGCCACCATGGTGGCCATATTGAGATTAAATTTGCATTATTTTCATTTAGGACCAACTAGGCACCATAACAACTCTTCTGATGAAAAACCAATGTCAAAGTGGTTTTCCATTTAAGAGTAGCGATAACAAGATTTTCAATATGGCCACCATGGTGGCCATATTGGACATCAGATCAGCACCATTTTAATTTAGGACAAACAAGTTATTATAAAAAGTCTTCTGATGAAACTCCATGTTGATACGACTTTCAACTTTTTTGAAGTAACAAGAACAAGATTTTTAAGATGGCTGCCAATGTGGCCATATTGGAAATCAGATGCGCACCATTTCCATTGAGGATCAACTAGACACCATAAGAAGTCTTCTGGTGAAAGCACAGTGTCAATATGACCAGTCATCTTGGATAAGTAGCTATAATAAGATTTTCCCGATGGCCATTGTCATGGTAATATTGGAGGTCAGATTGGCACTATTTTCATTTATGACCAACTAAACATCATAAGAAGTCTTTCAGTGAAGACCCCATGCTGATATCATCATTCATTCATAGTTATAACAAGATTTTCAAAATGGCCCCTGAGGTGGCCATATTGGATGTCTAAGCAAAACCATTTTCATTTAGGACCAACTAGACATCATAAGAAGTCTTTCAGTAAAAAACCTCATGTAGATATGACCATGCATTCAGGAGGAGTAACGATAACAAGATTCTCAATATGGCAGCAGTGTCAACTCCTCATAGATATGACTTTTTGTGCACATGGAGTAGCGATAGCAAGATTTTCAAGATAGTTGCTGTGGAAGCCACATTGGACATCAGATCAGCACCTTTTTCATTTAGGACCAACTAGACATCATAAGAAGTCTTTCAGTGAAAACCCCATGCTGATATCATCATTCATTCATAGTTATAACAAGATTTTCAAGATGGCCCCTGAGATAGCCATATTGGATGTCTAAGCAAAACCATTTTCATTTAGGACCAACCAGACATCATAAGAAGTCTTTCAGTGAAGACCCCATGCTGATATCATCATTCATTCATAGTTATAACAAGATTTTCAAGATGGCCCCTGAGATAGCCATATTGGATGTCTAAGCAAAACCATTTTCATTTAGGACCAACCAGACATCATAAGAAGTCTTTCAGTAAAAAACCTCATGTAAATATGACCATCCATTCTGGAATAACGATAACAAGATTCTCAATATGGCAGGAGTGGCAACTCCACATCAATATGACTTTTTGTGCACATGGAGTAGCGATCACAAGATTTTCAAGACGGCTGTTGTGGCAGCCACACTGGACATCAGATCTGCACGATTTTCATTTAGGACCAACTAGACGTCATAAGAAGTCTTTCAGTGAAAACCCCATGCTGATAAGACCATCCATTTAGGAGGAGTAGCAATAACAAGATTTTCAGAATGGCTGCCATGGTGGCCATACTGGATATCAGATCAGCACCATGTTCACTTAGCACCAACTATACATCATAAGAAGTATTTTGGTGAAAACCCCATGCTGATATGACCATCTATTTTAGAGCAGTAGTGATAAGAAGATTTTCAAGCTGGCCACTGTGGCAGCCATATTAGACATCAGATCGGCACCATTTTCATTTCGGTCCAACTTGACATTATAAATCTTCTGATGAAAACCCCATGTCAATATGACTTTCCATTCAGAAAGAGTAGCAATAACAAGAATTTCAAGATGGCAGCCATGACGGCTATGTTGGACATAAAATTGGCACTATTTTCATTCAGGACCAACTAGATATTATATGATGCCCTTTAGTGAAGACCCGATATTGATATGATCATCCATTTAGGAAGAGTAGCGATGACAAAATTTCAATTTAGGACCAAACAGACATCATAATAAGTCTTTTGGTGGAAACTTCATGTCAATATGACTTTTCGTTTAGGAGGAGTAGCGATAAGATTTTCAAGATGGTTGTAAGGATGGCCATATTGGATGTCTGAGAAGCACTTTTTTCATTAAGTACTAACCAGACCATGGGATGAATGTATGCGTAAAGTTTCATGGCAATCCTCCAGTAGTTCAGGAGAAGCAGCGATAACAGACTTGAACTAAAGGACAGACGGACATCTGATGATGGATGAAAAACTATCCCATAATCTCTTCTGGTATATGATCAGTAGAACTCAAAACCAATAACCCCAAATAAAATACTACTTAAAAAATGAGGTTTTTAATGAACACATTTTATCAACTGTCTCATACTCAAGTTAGTTACATAAATTACAAATATTCCTATACATGTACTGTTGTGTCCACATGGGAGATTAGAAATAAATGTAGTGTTGTTCTCAGGTAATATACAGAAGACGTACTAATTACAAGTAATCTGCATAACCTGGCCTGGAGATCTGAATCTTAGTTTTAAATAATCCAAGGACTGTTCAAAGATAAAACCAATTTGTTTCCAATTCAAGAAGTTTTCAAGGCCACCTCTCAAATTCAAGGATTTTTGAAGGTTGTACAAACCATGTATACAGTTTTATATCCAGTCATTCTTTGGAGAGGTAACAATACAGGTACAGTATGACCCCGCTATAGCACGATGGTCCACAAAACGGGATCGTGCTATGTCCCGAACCGTGCTATAACCAAACAAGACAAAACCAAGTCATTTAGCTGAAGAAAATGATGCATGCACCAAAAATATGAGGGGGGGGGGGGTAAATTGTGAGCTCAAAACAACGTGCTTCATTGGCACAGTTACCATCTTAAATCAGTGCATAATAAACGATAAATACACATGCAGTGAAAACAGAGATTGCACATATAATATTTTACTTTATTCAGAGAACCATGCATTGGTACATTTATTTGTACATGTCTATTATATAGCATGAATAGTTAAAGGATCAAAACGTGTACTCACCAGCCGATCTCATGGCATGCGTAGGAGTGAGTCCATAATAATTCCATCGAAAATATGCACACAGAAGTATAATATCATTGTCTGATAAAGTTCTGAAATCCTACATCGTCGTCTAGTCATTGTAAATTGTCGTCGTCTAGTCATCGTAAATCACGTCCGACTCCGATTCCTCAGCTGTACTGTCATATGCAGGTGCTTATGCAGAGACTGAGCTTGGGCTCTTGCAAGTAACATGTTTCCGTGTACTGTTATCCATTGTAAATAACTACTAATTAAAACTCTGACACCTATTTGTTTGAACGACTACAGCAAGAATAATTGTTAATCAACATTGGGGTCATTTTTATAGTGAATGTACAATATTATTCACTAGTCAACTGATTGCGTGGCAATTGTCTAACAACACCGCCAAGCCACGTTTGCGCGTTGGCGGCTTTCGTTTTTTTGATGTTTTAGAAATCATTGCCGCATGGTTTGAACAACTTTTAGCGTTGAGATTGACTTTAATGATCATCAGTGACTTAAATTAATTAATTTATGAATTCAGGTGCGAATCTTTTATCAACAACTGCATTGTTTGGTGCTTGACTGTGTATGCAGTCGAATGTGCAAACATATGTCGGCTATTGTTTGAGCAACGATTGTACACAGAATGTATTGAAGACAAACACAAAGAATCCTTAATGACTTTATTGTTCATGTATCAGTAATAATAAGATTAACACTTGTCAGCTTTAAAATGAGCTGACATCTTTCACAAATGAACTAAGATCAAAGTGCAGTGATTGACTACTGACACATTTGAAATGAACATTCACAAATAGAAATGTTCAGCATCTTTATTCATATAATGAAAGATGCAATCATACGACACTTTTTCTTCAAGAATACAATACAGCTTGCCAAATTATTAAATCAATCTCTTGTTTATTTTGGCACAAAACTTTGCAGTAGTTCAAGAAATTGGCGAAATTATTGTAAAAATTTCGGTAGCCACGCCACGATCGTATTATATCCGAATTCATACACGATCTTTTCCCCAAAATGATAATTAATTTTTTACACATTATTTTTTGTACTTTGAAAAAAAAAAATTTTTCATGTACGAAAAAATAGATGAAATTTCAGGAGCCATGCCACGATCGTGTTATATCCAAATTCGTGCTAGAACGAAGCGTGCTATAGCAGGGTCCTACTGTACCTGAAAAAAGTATCTCCCCTCAATATTCAAATTTTTGTGCAGTACAGTGGTTCCACTCTTAAGAGGCCCATCTCAAAAGAGGCTACACCTTTTATAAGGCCACCTTGCATGACATCAAAATAGTACATTTCAGTCACTGTCTCAATCATGAGAAGCCACCACTTTTATAAGGCCACATTTGCACTGCAGAAGGGGTGGCCTTGTAAGAGGGGAACCAATGTATCATGTGATTCCTGAAAGAACAGGCATGATGTTTCCACCCAAATTACATAAATAAATTGCTGGCAATAAACTAGCTACTCTGGCTCATATCGGTGACTTCTGACTCTTCTAAACTTTTGTTTTCATACAAATCCCTTTTATGTTTGTTAACAGACACAGCCTCTTCTATAGACAGTTTTTCTTTTCATTTGTAGTATAGTTTTTCTTCGCAGAATGTTTGTCCTCTTCAGCTGTGTATATGTTGGACAGTGCTACATGCACATCTTTTATGAACATGGGCTTTAAAATGATACATTCCATACTTTCTAAATCCAGCTATGATGTTTTCTAGAAACATCGCTCTTCCATTTTCTTTTACTCTCCTTTGTTTTCTCTTTGTTGTTTAATATTAGATTTAACTGCTTTTTATTTATTCACTTTGGTTTTATTTTGCTGTGTATTAATTCAAATTTTACATACAATTTTAATAATATATTTTGGCATATCATCAATTATCTCAATAGAAAGAGTTATCAATGACTGCAACATTCCAGGACAACATCAAGGTTCATTTCAATGACCCTTATTATTTATCTACCATACTGTTGGCAGCAAGTGATATGTAAACATGCGCAGTCATGTAACTTGGGTTGCATCATTGGAAACCATTATTAATAGGATGACTTCATTTAGCCAAATAGGGTGAGATTCTGCTTTCCATATCAGAAGGTCCTTACATTTGGAGTTGGGGGTAATGGAAAAGATTTGTGTGAAATTTTCTATTGATTCAATAATTTTTTTTGTAAATTTACCAGAAAGTAATCATTGTTGAAAGACTTTCTTATAAGTTCAGATCAAACACTTACTTATAACAAAACTACCGGATCGAACAACTGGCAGATGGCAGGATGATTTGTTTAAAACAGAAATAGTCCATACAACAAGTTTAGGGAACCCAAAAGAATTGAAGAAACAAGTATACTACCTGTAGATCATACAGGTAGGAAACTTGCATGTTTCAACCAGACACATGCCCTCATAAGCAAGTGATGTTCCACTGCCTGGATCAGGGCTGTTTTGGGTCAATCTTCATTGGGCTTTATGTATGCAGGTATGTATGGATGAAAAGGGTTTAAAACACATTATCAGCAGAATCCTGGTTATAGTGTGCCAGGTAAATTCAAGTATCCCAACAAAGAAATACAAAACAAAGGCAAGGGCAAAGGCAATAGGAGTAAAATGTTTCAAATGCTAATTCAATTTTTGAAAATAAAATTGCACTCTTTCAAAAATCCAAGATCTTTTCAGCTGGAACATAATCACTGGACACATTCCAGGGCAAAAAGGCTGATTCCATTAGTCTCCTCTTACAGAGCACAGAAGGGAGCATTGGGATTATTCAACATCCATCAGCCTACAAAGGGGAGGTAACAAGGATTTAAACTTTTAACAAACATACTGAGCATATCACACAAGTAACACACTTACATGTTTCAATCTTCCATATCCCCTCATGACCAGGTAACGCTCTATGGCCTGGACCAGAGCTAGAGGGTCAATCTTGACTGGGCCTCCCTTCCACTGTCTAAGGCTATTGCAGGATGGGTGTCTCTGTAAATTACACTGCAATGAAAAATGAAATTTAGCTACAACAAAATGTTCTTATGGTAACACTCTTGTTCTCCAACATTATGGTTCTAGGTTAGATCCTGTATTCCAACATGTCCGGGGTAAGCGGTCACAAATTCAATGATGGTTTTCTGTGTTCATGTTCACAGCAATAAACACAAATTTTAAAAACTTACGGTATTACCAACATAAAATAACATACAAGTGTAAATTATATTCACACTGATCTGAAATAGTTACAGAAAGTCACTTTATTTGAACAGATGCAATTTATTTCTATATCTATAATCATGTGGTGTAAAATGGGCCAAACTTATTTGTACTAGGCCACAAATTACTGTAAATGTGCAGTGCTGAGAGAGAGAGTAAGAGGACGAGTCTACACAAGTTTAAGAGATGTACTAAGTATCTTATTTTGCAATTATTCCTGTCAAGGGTTGAAAACTCTATCACAATACAAAATTTAATTTTTTTTTAGCTACATGGTACAATAAGCCCCATCACCCCCAATCCTTTTCAAATTATTTCATCAAAAATTAGCTTGGGACTGACAAGTCTGTTTAACTATACATTTATGATCTACTGTATTCATCCAGTTTCAATTCTCATTCATACCTTGAGTTGATGAGTGTTGAAGAACCTGAGAGCATTAGATCCCCTGCCACTGGATGTATTTCCACCTGGCAAGTCATGAACTTTGACCTGAAACTGAAATAAAAATAACCTGAAACATGATGATGATTCTTTGAGCTAAATGTATTTGTACACTTTAGTCTGGAGATATAAAACTTAGACCGCATTCAGTAAGAAAAGATTTATATAAAGAATTCATCATATTCAGTTGGTTGCTCTAGTACATAGGCTGTTTGCTTGTGGGAGCTGAAATAAAAGCCAATGTCTGAAGGAGCTGTCTTGCTGTATAAAGAGTATGCACCAATGGCAGGTAATTTGAAAGTGGCTTGGAAGGCAAAGGATAATTGCAGCTGACATCTCCAACATGTGGAAAATGTTAGATCTCAGTAAATGTAATCTAGATTCTGGAGCAAACAAATTCAGTGAACTTTGCGCTCCTGCCTACCATAGTGAGGTCATCATCCCTTAATTTCAAAAGGCTATAAAATTATAATGTGGAAGGGAAAGCAAGATGGAGAACTTAAAATAATGAGTTGTAACCTTGACCTTGAAGATACCCCTCAAACACACACAATGTGGTATGCTAAACACCTGCTTATGATGTAAAATTATACCAAGTTTCACCCCATAATCTCCAATGGCCTCATTGCTCTCAAGTGGAAGGGAAAGGGTGATGCAGAACTGAAAATACTGAACCATGACCCAGAACTTAAAGATAGCCACCCCCCACCACATGTTATGCAACATACATTAGTGATGATGTATACAGTATACCAAGTCTCATCCCTTAATCTCAAACAGCTGTAAAATTATACAGCAAATGGGAAAGGGTGATGGAATACTGAAAATACTAAGCTGCAACCTTAACCTTGGCAATAGGACCCCCAATGAGGCACGTAACACACCTTCTAATGATGATGTATATGCATACCAAGTTTCATTCTAAAATCTAAAACTTCTTTAAAGTTATGGAGCATAAATGAAAGTGTTGTGATGGACAGATCAATTGATGGAAATGTGGACACCATGTGCCCAGCTTTTCTTGAAAATGCAGGGACCAATACTCTGCACTCTCATCACATAGTTAGTGTTGTTGTGTGCTATAATGGAAATTTAGGCTGTTCCAAAAAACCTAACTACCCTCTATCCAGGAAGTGCAAAGGTCATATTATTAATTAACACAGCCCCGACATGACTGTAATGCTGTGAAGGCTCTTACTTGCTCCAGCTGATGTAGACAGCCCATCAGCTTGTTAACTAGGGCTGACATAGCCAGAGGTTGGTCAACATTTACATTCATCTCTTTCAAATACATCACATCTGGGGCCTGCAAGTACACAGAAAATGACAATGTATAATATTGATACAGCAGAATCAATACTTCACCCAAGACAAAATGAGCACAAAAATTTGTGAATTCCAAGTTGTCTTGGCAGTGGAGAGAGAGAGAGAGAGAGAGAGAGAGAGAGAGAGAGAGAGAGTGAGAGTGAGAGAAAGATAGAGACTGAGAGAACTGTTCCAGTTTTGTTAAAAAGAAGTTGCATCTTGCCAGATTAATTTTGGATTCGGTTTTTATTGAAAAATTTCCAATTTCCTGTGTATTAAGCTTACCGTATATACTCGTGTATAAGCCAGGTCCAAATGCAAACAACATATACCCTGATCTGCTGTCGCATAAGGTCTATGTTCTTTGTTCTACTGATTAGTCATAACAAACTGCACAGATCCAGATCTGCTGGTGCATAATGCACAGGCAGATCTGGGTCTATGCAGTTTGCAGATTATATGCAAGTATATACTGTAACTTCTGCAAGCTGTACACCCGAGATGCCAAACCCCAAGACACTCGTTAAATGCAATAAACTTCTATACAATCAACCTGCATCTACCTATGAGCCTTTACATACTAGTACACCATCAGAAACAATCAAAGCCCATTGAGAATAAATGGTGTATCCATTCCCCCAATTCCAGAATCCTGAATTCCTTCAACATTTGTGGCTAAAACAATAACCATAAACATTACATCATCCATGATGTATATAAAATTGCAAAAGCATTGAAAGTAGGCTGGATGTGGGGGCTGCCGAGCCCCCCACTGTGGTTCAGGCGCAATGCTCCAAAACTGAATTTAGGACTTTTCCAACTTGATATAATGCCTTTTCCTGATAATTTTCAAAACAATTCTTTTCCCACAAATTACAACAAATTAATATAAAATGCAGAAGACAATAATGAATATTTAATGTTCACTTTAATGACTTAGGTAGAAAAATTATGTTGAATTAAGGAAGTGCGAGGTTTAAAAAAGCTATTAACAAAGTTTTTCTTCAGTACAATCCTATACTGACCACTGCAATATACTGAAAATTCCAACAGATGCTGATTCTATCTGATACCTTTTTTACAGCAGGCTTTGCATGACATATGTCACCAATTTGTCGAACACAGTCCTTAATTTCACACTATCAAGTAATACTAATGTTAGTACCCCTACCTCCTCTGTTAGCAGGCTACTCAGCATATCCAAAACATCTGTCAAGGCTACAATCATAGCTAGCTATCAACCTGCTTTCTCTAGCCATTATCACTACCAAGGATTCCTGATATTTGCATCTATTTTTGCTACATCACTGGAATTTTCTACTACATCGTTCCTCACCATGGCCACAGGGGACTGCAATATACTTCACACACAGCAATAGTATAGTTAGTGTGTATGTATAAAAACATACATTATATTGTGTGTGAAGCATGCTACAGGTCCATGTGACCATTGCCATTTAAAAAATTGAACAGATCAATTGTGTACCGTGTACTTAACGTGTTCCAACAAAAACTAATGACAACAAACTTTTGATGCCAAACTGACCAATCAGATATCACATTCCATTTGAACATGGTTTTCTGACTTGTATACTTTTAATTTTGCAGGCACCAAGTCAAGTACAACTTAAATGGTGTGCTGGTGTGCTGAATCCAGGACTGAAATATGCAGAGGCACTGATGACAATCCAGAATGTGGAAAAAGACGTGGACATTGAACATTCCAATCATGATTTACAAAAATGTGGAATTCGAAAAACATCAGAATCTTCCTTTTCTCTTCATTTAACTAACACCATTTTTCATCTGTTTACATGGTTCATATAGATATTTCATCAGGAAATTCATGGATTTTTCATGAACAACGTAATTTTCAAGCATGATAATCAAATGCATATAAACCTGGGAAGAAAGTTGATTCTGCTATGTAGAGTCCACAAAATTTAAGAATTAAGTATTTCATTCCTAAACAAGAACTCCAAAATATTTTTTGTTACACTAGGCCTAGGTGAAGATCCTATAGCTCAAGGGACTTTGCGGCATGGGGGTAGAGGTGCAGTCATCTCATCTACATCAGTTCGCGAGTTAGCAGTCTTATTTGCCAGAGTTTCTAACTTCTTATTGAGTTTTTCCATGTTTAAGCAAACAAGATTCCCTCAAAGGGACTGATACTCTAATGAGCAAAAAGATCTTCCTGGAATTCAAGATAAGAACATTTCTTCCATTTAACTGCTGAGTGTTGAAACCATCTCTGATATCTGTGGTGGATATATTGGATGTCAGATTGGCACCATTTTCATTTAGGGCAAAGACATCATTAAAAGTCTTTGGGTGAAAACCCTATGCTGATATGATCATCCATGTATGAGTAGTGATAACAAAAATTTCAAGATTGCCACTGTGCCATATTGGATGCCAGATAGGAAAAATTTTCATTTAGGACCAACTAGATATCATAAGATGTCTTTTAGTGAAAACTCCATGTTGATAGTGTAAAACCTGTCTTGAGCAAGCTCTGCTATGAGCAACCACCTGTCATTTACGACCACAATCATCATGCATGGATCGATTTTATTATATAAATGCACTGTCATCAGCAATCACCTGCAGAATGCGACCAGCAACCATGGTTTTCGGGCAAGAAATTCATTTTGACACTGCTATGAATGACCATGTCGTATAAACAAATGAATATTACTGATAATTATTTAATTCTTTGTAACCACGATTGCTTGGGAGTGTCTGCAGTCTAAGGACAGATTGTTCTAAAACAACACTGCAATGCATGACCGCATTGCAAAAATTGAGATAAATACAACTTACCTTTATTTAATCCTTTGAAGCCAAGACCGTTTATGAGGGTGTTTGTGCTAAGAAAAAACAACAGTTGAGTCAGGCTACTTGTACCTAAAATCTACAGGTGATGCAGGTAGCCATCGTATGCTGCAGACTGTAAACCAGTCCAAAAAGCATGTCACTAACTGCCATTGTAGTGCTGCAAATTCCCTTTACGATTAACCATTGTTTCTTCAAAAGGACCAGTCACAGATGTACATAGTCCATTCAAAGGTTTGTATTTATTTATCTTTTGTGAAAAATCGCAGAACTCCAATAATGCCCTAATGTGAACTCTTTTGAAAGGGCTTCATTGTAGCGGTCAAGAATATAGTTCGTCTTTGGAGTTGATCAATAATTCCTGGGGTAAATGAGGTCTTTGCCCTTTTTCTTAAATAAGTGATTATCGTTTTCCAGATTTGACTGTCACTGTAAAAGGTTTGTGTTGTTTGTAGATTTTTTTATGTTACCATTATTAAAACACACACCAAGCCGTCATCTGTTCACCGTGGTGCAGTCAGTTACACCCTTTGTTTATCAAGTTAATCTCTTTATGTTGTCTGTGAATTAAGCATTTTGCTTTTGTCTTCAAATACATTTATTTTATTTCTGGATAGGTTAATTCTGTCTTTGATTTCATTCATTGGTACATATATATATATATATATATATATATATATATATATATATATATATATATATATATATATATATATATATATATATATATGTATATATATATGTATACATATATATGTATCCATATATATGTATATATATATGTATATATATATATATATATATATATATATATATATATATATATATATATATATATATATATATATATATCATATTTACTCAAAGCCTGATCATAACCGCTGCAGTCTAATCAACTGTTGTCTTGTTATCTAATGCCACCATTTTCACCTATTTACAGTCAAATCAACTGGTTTCTGATCTACATTCTGCTTTTTTACACTGAGAAACTACATTGTAAGTACCAGTCTATCATAGTGGTGCTGCATTACCTTTCTCCTTACTCTCCATATACTGTAGAAAACTCCTGTTCAAAATTGTATCCCCCCAAAACTTTGATTTTCCACAATGTTATCAGCATAATTTGGAATGTGGAATTTTCACAATAAAAACTTTAATACTGCAGCAGAATTCATAATTGCTTGCATTTCTGTACAAAAAAGAATTGCTAATATTTCAGTTGAATATGTTGCTCCTTACATGTCAAAGAAATGATTGTGTAAGATCCTCAATACAAGTGAGAATTCACTTTTCTTCAAGCAGAAATTTAAGTTATGTTTCAAAGCATAAATTCTTTTGAGTCAAATATACACAATCATGTAGCAACTCTATTTCGATACATTATGGAATTCATTTTTAGCATAAACAATCTAGCATCAATATGAATGGGTGTCCTTTACAGATCTCCATCCTGTTTATGTTTGAGTATATACTTTCTGTGTACTAGAGATATGTCTGTCTGAATTGGATGTCCCCACAAATACAGCATAATTGAAAAAACCTAGTTTTGAGATGCAGGAGTAAACTTTGAAGTCAAACAGGTCATAATTCTGTGACATTTTGATGAAAAAATATGAAAATCAAATTTCAATTAGCTTTTCTAGATATTAAGGACTATACCAACTCTGGCTTCATTGCAGTTTTAAATTCATTATGCAAGACCAAATTTCCAAGTCAAACAAGGAAATGAATGTCGTTAACTTCTGTGTCTAATTATTCAATTACGGGTCATAGAGAAGACTGACATAGTTCAAGGTCACCAAAATCCAAAGTTAACAAGATAAATCTTTCAATCATATATACTAATCATGCAATTCTTCTGTGAAGAATCCAACTTAAATATCTGGATTACATTTTACAACACACTGTGGGTGAATAGGATTATTATTTACAATTCCCAACTAATGTGTCCACATGACAAAGTTTGAAAATGTCTTTAGATGGCAGTGTTTTCAAATTCCCAACTAATGTGTCCACATGACAAAGTTTGAAAATGTCTTTAGATGGCAGTGTTTTCAATCTCACTAACATATTGTTCTATACAATGTGCTTTCTATCTTTACTGTAAAATTATATTGTTCTACTGACTGCAGTAGTTTCAATCTTTACTAACATTATATTGTTCTATACACTGCAGTGCTTTCAATCTTTACTATAACATTATATTGTTCTATACACTGCAGTGCTTTCAATCTTTACTATAACATTATGTTGTTATATACACTGCAGTGCTTTCATTTTTATAAAACAAACAACATCGTGTGGTAAATGAATCAAATCAGTCTCCACTATCCTGTGACCCCATATCATCAATCCTTTTCAAATTAATTCATTAAATATGACACCTAATGAAATATTTAAAATAATCTTCTCATTATCTTTTGAAAAAGTCAGCTCAAAATTAAAAGTACAAGGCTAAGTCAATGCAACAATATAACAAAAGATGTTACAGTGATGTAAAGGTAAACAACTCAGCTGGAAAAATATATGATAATTTAGCTGGCAACCAGTTGATAACAAAAAAGATGTTAAAGTATGACAAATAAATCTAAATGTACTCACAGGACAGTTGAGGAAGACATGGAGAAACTGACGAATACGGACATCTCTGGGGATTGAACCTGTTGTCCATGTCAGAAACTGGAGCAGTTTTTTTACAAGTCCACTGTGTATTATTTCAAATGGAGATACATCACTCTCTTTCATTATACCTGCTATTATTTTTAGTTTTTCAAGTCTACGGTCCTCAATCTGTAAAAGTGTAAAAGAAGAAAAAACATAATTTTCATCGATATAAACAATGTACAGGCAGAAGGTATGCTATATATTCAGTGAAATGTCTCACGGAACCTTTGCACTGAACCATGACAAAATACCATTTCCCATAATCCTGTTTAAAAAGCCTTCACTTTCAAACTGTTACCTTATTTCTCCTGCATACAATAAATTTTCACGGATTCTGTGGACTGGACATAAATATTACATGCAATGTTTGCTTTTTTAGGTCACAGCCAATTCATTATTTATTAGACCTCCAACCAGTCAGTTTGTGGTGGTATATTTGATATCTGATTAAAAAGATAGTGAATGCTATTGGTGGATAATCTGATGTTATGCATGCCAAAATTTTTCCCTAAAAAATAATATGGACCAATAATATTCCTACCAGTTAACAGCTTTATTTAGGTTCCTTTTTTTTTAGCACAATGCAATTCCCTGACAATGACATGCATTTCAGAAAGTAAATAAAGGGAAATTTCCTAGCTGCAGACTGCCAGTGTAACAATACAAGGCTGATATGCTCAAAAACAAACCAAGCAACATATATTTCTAGAGTTCAAAAGGTGACAATAAGCAGCTATGTCTTGTTTATCACAGTTTCTGGGAAATGAATTAGTTGTCTGTGCCCATTACATATTTCATTATTTAACAACAGAGTTAACACAAAAGTAAGGTCAAGCTCCACTATAGGAGGTTTCTAAGCTGATTCAGTAAAGGGAATTTTTGAGGTTATGAGAGACAGATAATGGAAGATTTCATAATATCACATCATCAACTGACATGCTACACCTAGCATACATTATCTAATGTTTAACTAACCATAGGTATGTGTGTAATCAAAGCAATAAAATACTGAGAATCAATTTAAATTTGTGGAAATCAAATTTTCATATTTAGTGCTTTCTTTGCAAAATGCAATTACATGTGCAAATTCAGCAGTTGAATGATTAAATAGTTTTTGTTTTGTTTTTTTTTTTGGGGGGGGGGGGGCCCTCAGACTTCTTGATCTTGCTGAACAACAAAATACCATACAAAATGGCACCCAAAGAATAATAATGAATTCACATAAGTATTAGATGACCCATAAATGATGTTGGTTTTTAAGGGTATGTTCAGCACTTTATTTAGCTACATCATGCTGTGGAAATGGAAGCTAAGTGCCCTGACCAGGGCAGGTATCAAATTCGTGCCCCCTTGATCTACTGGGGCTCCCCTGATGACCCATATGACAAACCTGTGGGTATATCACTTTCAAGATAAACAAGATTTAAATGGCAATGGGATTACATCACAGAATGGGTTACAGATCAGACACAGTGTGACAAAACTCGTGTTCCTTAAATCTAAAATGATTCCTTTCCTGACAGTTACAGCAATAATTTTTCATGCAATCCTAGTCTGTACACAGTCCCCATTTACCGTAGTACTAAAGGAATTTATCCCCTGAACACTTGTCTATTAAAGTTTCACATACAAGAGAAGACCCATACACCTAACCTCCTAAAGAAAATCCACAACCATACTCAATATTTCAATCATCAAGAATGCTTAAACTGAATCATCAAGTGATCCACACAGAACAGTAAATCAAACTATGATGTACAAAATGCTGTAAATGAATTGTACAGTATGTCAAGCCTGCAAATCATGCTATGATGTTCTAATGCCAAGTATGACCTGTACAGTATGTCTAGCCAGCAAATCATACTATGATGCATGAACACAGTATACAACTTGTACATGTTATAATGTACTAAAGATATGTGACTTGTACAGTATGTCTAGCCAGCAAATCATGATATGATGTACCAATGCTGTACATGACTTGTACAGCATGCCTAGACTGAAAATCATGCTATGATGTACCAATGCTGTATGACTTGTACAATATGTCTAGCCAGCAAGTCATGCTATGATGTACCAATGCTGTATATGACTTGTTCAGCATGTTTAGCCTGCAAATCATGCTATGATGTACATGTACATGTGGCACATCATTTAATTCAAGAGAAGTACTAAGTGTAGGCAGTTTATTTTATGAAACTGTAGAAACGGATTTTTTGTGTTTATAAACATAATACTGTGAATTCATATACATTTTTTAAGATATAAATTGTTATGTCTTTATAAAAACAATTACATTCTTTGTGATTTAAATTGATGGTTATGCTTCTGATAGGGATGGAGAGTTTGTCTTCACAGAGGAATCATTGTTCCTTGGTTTTAATTCATGGCTATTCTTTCAATAGGGCAGGGTTGATCAAATCCCAAAGCCTGGCATCCCGGACTATTCATTTTCGAAGTCTTACAAATAAAATTTTCAAGGCGTTATTCTGGGACAAATGCTTTTTTACTATTTTAAAACAAGTTGGGCAAGCACTAATTTTCATATTTTAGTCATGGTCTACTTTTATCTGGCCATTCATGCCCTTTGTGCATACTGAATGTTTCAATCTACCTCTCTTCATTTATTCAGTGGCATCCTATGACACTACAGAAAATAGTCATTTGCAACTGTCACATGTGTATGAATTCTATTACTGCTCGAGTGCATACTGGGCTAAGCGACCAAATTATCAGCCAACTAAAACACTTCAAACAAAACAAATCCAGTATGATTAATTAGCAGTGCTTTAAATGACCTTGTTATCTTGTGTTTTCTCAACCCAGATATTCATGAGTGAATCACCCTTTGATTTCAATCCAGAGTCAATGCAATGAAATTAATGAAAGGCACTTTACCGACATAAATATCCATTTCCCTTATGAAATGATTAAATGACAGTAATGAGTCTTTAATTTTTTTACTTGATTATACTGCGGATCAACTTCAACGTGTGATGTTTATGCTAATTAAGGAGTGGTCTGTGTTTACATTTAAACAACGAAATGTATGTCATGATCACTTTAGTAGAAGTAGTTGTCAAATGAGGTGATCTTTTCTATTTGGATAAAATCAGTTTACTAAATTATTTTCACAAGGAAGGTCATATGGAAAATTTAGAGAAGGAAAATTCACGTGAAAGTGGGGGGATAAAATGATGGGCAGCCATGAGTCTGAGCAAACTATTTCTCTAAAGAGATATAAGCCAGATCCTGTGGCAGCAAAAAATGTCAAATATGACACAGCTTAGAGACAAAAAAATTTTCAGCCACACTGGGTTGAAAATTATCCATGGCTTGAATTAACCGACTCTGAAGATGTTTTGCAGTTATTGTTATTGCAATTATTGCAAACAATATCCCAAACTGGCATAGGTTGGAAATTCAACCAGTGTATTTGTCAAAGGAACTAAAAAATTCAGGATTTAATCAAGCAGGTCTCGTGACATTTTTGGACCTCAGGCCTGTGCAGCACAGTATATGCCTGACACTAACCAACATGTGCAGAAAACCCCTTATGTTAGAGTTGCTGACACCCCATTAGGAAAGGTCATTTTAAAATTTTAAAATTTAAAGAGAATGAAATAAAAATTTTAAAAAAATTAAAAAATAAGAGAGCTCTCTTTAACACTGCCTACGCTCTAGTCCAAAATGGAAAACAATTTTCTAATTTGGAAATCTATGTACGCTCCAGAAGAAAAATGGCGTTAAACTTGGTGCTAATTATAAGAACAGACTGGGGGCAAGAGACTTTGTTCTGTTAATTGATCAAGTCTTGAAAGAAGACTTTAGAAAAAGTCTGAATCCCAGTAAATTCCTTTCCATTCTTGCTGCTGGAAGTACTGATGCTACCATGTCAGTGCAAGAACTAGTGTATACAAGATACCTTGACAATAATAATAATAAATAAAAAACAACCTTTGAAGAAATAAATATGTTGTACATTATTTCTTTTGTATTTTCTATGGATTAAAATGCATACATCTCATGGTATCTAGACAAGAGATTAAAATTTTGGGACAAGTTTAAATGTAGGTGGTACAAGTGAATTATCTGAAACCACTTGTCCTGGACAAGTTGTTGAAAAAAAAAATGATTAACCCTGTAGGGATGGAAAGTTTGTCTTCACAGAGGAATCGTTGTTCCTTGGTTTAAATTCATGGCTATGCTTCTGGTAGGGATGGAGAGTTTGTCTTCAAATAGGAATCATTGTTACTTCTGAAAGGATGGAGAGCTTGCCTTGGTTGGTTTAGTTTGGTGTTTTATAAGCACAGCAACATAAGTAGGTTATTTAGTGCCAAGGCAATTTGAGTAAAGTGCCTTGCCCAAGAACACACCAAGGTAGAATTCGGTCACAAGTTTGGCATGCAAACCAAACAAACAGATGATAATTCACAGTACATCTGTTCAAGTGGTCACTACAGTTGAGAAACTTTGTGAAAACAGAGACATTACCTCAATACTGAGATCACTGACGGCACTGCACAGCCGATTCAGTGTGCTCAGTGCAGGATGACTGCCAATCTGGTTCTCTGTCTTGAAATATTCATCAATGAAGCGGGTAGCTGAAAAAATAGTCAACAAGTAAAACTTAATATGTAAACATGGTATGCACAAATTAGTGTCATATACTGTTCATTTTTACAAAAGAAATCAAACAATCTATACCCATCCTAATGGTATATAGAAGTTTTCAGATTCTAAGTACCATGTCTATACATTTTATTAAAATTTAAAACTCTGATGTCAATCTGTTGCTATGGCTTGGAGAACTAGGCATGTCCAAGTGATAGAATAAAAAAACAATCATCTAATCAGCCACCTTAAAATATTCTTCAAAGCCTTCAAGTTTCTTTTGCAAGGTGGTATAATACTGTGTAACGGGTTTCAATTTTTTTTTTCTTTACAGATGTATGTTTCCAAAATAGCATGCATGTAATACAACTGAACTCCAACCCCACACAGAGACACCATAAGAGGAAACAAATGAAACCCCTTTACACACGGTTACCATTACAACAACAGTACTTTCGAGGCAACTGAGGAAATAGAGTTATTGACATACGGACAGACAAACAGATGTACAAAGAAATAGATAAATGGTATCACACTATCCCCGATAGTAAAGAGTGAGAATAATCATGATTTGTATGAAATAATCACTTGACCATAATACTATATTAGTAACATCTTACACAAGGCTGATTTAGAATAGAATATAACAATGGGTTAAACAAATTAAAACAAAGAAACGTAGCAACTGACCTTGATCTTTGATCCAAATTTTGATCTTATCTTTGTTGTTCTGCATGGGACCTGGCATGGGCTTCAAACCAGAATCCTAGAAAGAACAATTTTACAAAAGTTCCTCAAGGAAAAAAACATTAAAGAAGTCTAAAATACCTTTCATAGCTGGATTCCATGAGCTAATACAAAACAAGATCCTTGTCATTTTGTTTCAAAAGAATTATATTTTGAGTGCAGCCAATCTGAAAAATACTATATTGTCTATAATTTCTTGTACCCTTCAATATTTTATACACCAACAATCCATGTCATAATTATTTTATGTCCTTTAATTTTCATACAGAGATTCTTTTCTTGTGACAATTTAGTAAATTTGGGGTTTCTAAGAAAATTAACGTTTTTATGACATGTAATAACTTGCACACCTTAAAAATTAAGAAGCTGACACAAACACGACCATTCTCCTCCACTACCTCCTACTACAAGACCGGAGGACCAGGAACTGGGTGTAATACTGAGTCAATCACAGACAGTGTCTCAGTAAAATATGGTTTAAGTCTTTCTTGAAATTGATACCATCTTAGACCTTGCTAAATACGAAGCTTCGTAGCTAATATGATTGAGAACAAAAAAAATTATGGGATGGGACACTAGGAGAAGGACAGACATGGGTAAAAATACATGCCCATTCTGTAGATATGGGGGGGGGGGAGAGATAACACAAATGAGCCATGTGCACAAGTGATGATAAACTTATCCAAAATGTGTCCTCAATACATTTCTTGAACCATTATAATTTCTGGGCCCATGACCCCACCTTGGGGCATGAGTGGTACTGAGAAGGGGATTATGTGATGTTATATTCCAAAATAAAGTGAATTTGTATAGGTGTTATGGAAATATAAATGATGACAACATCTTGAACCAAAAGGTGATCCCATGACCCCACCCAGGGGCAGAAACCGGGATCAGGTGTGGTACTGAGAGAAGTCTGTGATGATATTATATTCCAAGAGCAACAGTTTAGGGGTTAGGGAAATATGTAATGAAAAAACCACAACTTGAAACAAAATGTATCCCCAATATATTTCTTGACCCTGGGGGCTGGAGTGGTACTGGGAGAGGGGGAGTATGTGATGATGTCATATTCCAAAAAAGAAGGCCAGGGCCTGCATGATCAAAACATTGCTGTAAAATGATTGACCTTAACCCCAAGATCAAAAGGATGAGCAATTATGTTGCAGAATACATTGTTTTAGTGTCAAAATATCCTAAGTATGAAGAAAAGCCATCAAGGTTTAGGAAATATAAGCAAATGAAAAAAAATTAACCAAAACCTTAGTACAAATTTTCTATGACTATGACCTTGACCCCAAAGTCAAAGGGGTAAACGAGCATGTTGTAGAATAAATTGTCTTACCATCATAATAATTCATCCCAACTGAGCAATTTACAAGGGGGTTAGGATATATAAGCAAATGAAAAACTTGAAACATAACCCTACTGCAAATTTTCTACGACTGTGACTCTGATCCCAAGGTCAAAGAGATGAGAGTGCATGTCACAAAATGAATTGTCTTAGCATCACAATGATTCATTCAATGTATGAACAAAATCCACCAAGGGGTTTAGGAAATATAAGCAAGTGAAAAATACTTTAACCAAAATATTAACACAAATTTTCTATGACTGTGACATTAATCCCAATATCAAAAGGGTGAGTATGTGTGTCACAGAATGAATTATCTTAACTTCAAAATTTGTTTTTTTAAAGTAAAAACATGTGGTCACTAAGGTGATTAATATCCCTAATTTAATACACTCACCAAATTTCATGACTGCATTTACAACAGTGTTGAAGGAACTAACCAAATGTAAAAATGTATGACCTACTTTAGCTGTGGTGTTTTTCACATAAGATGAATACATATCAAGTTTCATGACTGAACATACAACAACGACAGAAATTGTGACATAATTGCGAGCACAAAAAATAGGTTACCATGACCTACTTTTCCCCGTGTTGAGTAGCACCCTTTTCATGACTGTACATACAATGGTGTATGAGAAACTGAGCTAAATGCAAAAATTTAATGCTAACACCTACAATGACAATGACAATGCTATCATAAAAGTTATTCCTACGAGTATAAAAATAAATTAGGTGACATCAATGGCTTTCAAGGTCAAAGTAATCATAGCATATATTCTTCAAGTGTAGATATATTTCTCCCTCTCTTTCTCTCTCTCAATATATATATTTATATTTATATATACACAAACACACACACACACAGTCCAATGAAGTATTTGTTTGCTGTATACTCTCAGTAGCACTGAAAATAAAGTATTAAGTGGCAAAATGTCTTTTTTGTATAAATACAATTTAGATGTAGGGTAGAATTTTGGAGTTAAAAATGCCTGATTCATTTACAAAGTGAAACATGACATGTAACTAGTCTAAAAACAACCAGAGTCTGCATTAAGTAACTGATTCTGGCTGTTTGGAGTCTTGTGCTATCTGGAAACAAACTGTCTGGGAAACCTGCGGGATAACTGGAAACTATGTTCCTTTCAGACGCTCTTTACTTCTGAAGTGACCTGTGTGACCAGGCAGCTATCCTGACCATGGGTGTATCTACAGAATGTGTTTACCATTGAACTCATCCAAGCTCTTGTTAAGATAAAACTTTACAGCAAATTTGGCTAAATCTAATTATAAATGTGGAAGCTAGAGTGTTCACAAGGTTTGCATCAGCAATGCCTATGCTAATGATCAAAGGAAAGTAACTCTAAGAAATCAGTGCTGAATGTGCTCATTATCATCAAGCTCATCTGAGCTGAGCTAAACCTTCACAGCAAATTTAGTTCACATCTAATCATAAATATGGATTCTAGAGCATTCATATAGCAGACAGACAGATGGAAGTAAAAGCAGATGGACCATTTCTATGTCCCTTCGCCTTCGAGACAGAAGGACAAATAGTGTACCACAATATCAGATAATACACAATACTAAGACCAAATATACTTAAATGTTGCTTTTCCAGTCTAAACAGGATAAATTTTACAATGATCTCTTATTCCTTGTACAAAACTTGCCACCTCCTATCAGGGGCTAAAAAGTCAATAAAAATCAACTCACCCAGTTAGTACGGCAAGAAGTAACATTTTTCATTCATCCAGAAAATAACTCTTAGTCAATCAGCTATTAAAGAAATATAAAGTTGATGATGTGAACGACCTGAATTTGGTTGTGTGAAAGGTTGTTTTTTGGAACTTATTATGTGACCCTGCTAACACTAATTGTAAGTAATTTCAAATTGAGACCAAACTGCTTTCCCTATTGTAACCATTTATTAGTATTGAAGCAAGTGAAGTGTTTGTACGAGGTTGATAAAATCAAACGGAAAACAAACTTTTGAAAGAAAGTGTGAACTTTCAATTAACAAAGTTGGCAATATTCCTGACATAACACCCTTTTCATTAAAGAGAAACACCTGTCAGCCCTGAATCAGCAATTGCCTCATGGGGGATGATTGGAAAATTCACTAGACCAGAGGAAATTTTCACTTGGCATTTTGAGGCTGACAATTGAATTTTTAACCCCAGCCTATTAGGTTTTTTAAACAGATACAGGGGATGAATTAGTGAAGGAATAACATCATACCAGTTTTACCCACAATATCTTGCAGAAAATTACCCAATATGCCTTGCAAAAGTAGTGCCAATTGTACAAGAACTTCCATTGCATCTGTTATTGTCTAGTACAAATTATACTTGTAGCTGAAATAGAAATTCATTGACCTGTCTAAAATAATTGGACTCTCCTGCTTTTAAGGTTTAAAGCTATAATTTTTAATTGGTGAAGTACTTTTCAGAAAATGGGAAGATGTGCCTACTTGACCTGTTTGAATTGTACTTTAATAGTGAAAAAAATTTTTAAACTTACTTTTGACAGAAGTGGCCTGTCTGATGAAGCACCACCCAGTTTGCCCCAACTTCTGGGATTTAGACTGGGCAGGAATGACATCTTGGAAGGTCCACTACTCTTCTCCTTACCTGCAATATAGAAGTTTATTCTAAAATTTCAGTATAAATTTTCCTTTCATGCCCTATTCTGAAGATGTCACTGTACAGAAAGGCTAATGATGCATATTAATTAATCAATCAAATAAGAGTGAGTTTACTGTTTAAGTCTTTCCAAGTCTAAAATCTGTGCATAGGTAAGGTGAACACTTTTTCACCTGTACATTTTTTTTATCCCTCCAGGGACTGACACTCTACTGGCTGAAAAGAATTTCCCGAAATCCAAGATAAAACTGTTTTGTCCTTGTAACTGCTGAGTACTGAAACCATCTTTGATATTCTTGAGAAACTCAATCATACCAATTTACCGATTTGGTAACAGAAATAATTTCTTACATGTCTGAGTTAACATGTTCATAAGATACCTGTAAGTGCTGGACAAAATTCTTTGTCATGGCCACTGACCTTGAACCTGATATCATGGATAGAATATCAATGTCAAGATATACAAATGTGCTAAGTTTGGTTAAATCTATCATTATTATTTTTTAAGCAAAAAAAAATCTCAACAGTTATTTAAGTGGCATATTGCAAGGTATTTATCAGATATCTCCACAAACTGAATTTGATAAAAAAAAATCCATTTACACTTTTTTGTGTTGTCATGCTCACAAGCCAGTACAGATAAAAATCGGAGTCAAGACCTTTGACCTTAAAATCAATACTCAGAGTGCTGACAATCAACTTGTTCATTGGAATGCAACTAAATAAAAAATCTGGTCAAAATTCATTTGTATATATTAAAAGTCACTGTGTTCATAAGGTCAATGAAGTACAAAAATGCAACCAATGACCTTGACTTGACTCCAAGGTCAATTAGGCCTGCTTTTCAAAACCACTTCACAAAAGTGCAGATATTGGGGCTCAGATCTGCACCGCTTTCATTCAGAACCACTTAAATATTGCAAGAAGTGTTTTCGTAAAAACCCCGTGTCAGTGCTATTATTCATGCAAGAGGAGTAGTGATAAAAAGATTTTCAAGATGGCCACTATGGTGCCATTTTGGAGGTCAAATGAACACCATTTTCATTCAAAACCAGCTATATATTGTTATAATGTTATAGCGAAAACTCCACGTCAATGAGACCATCTGTTCAGAAGTAGCCATATTAAGATTTTTAGGACGGTTTTCAAGGCAGCCATTTTGGAGGTTAGATCTGCATTATTTTAATACGGGTATAACTATGTATTGCAAGAATTAATTTTTTTTTAAAAATGTTGGTCTATCTGTTTAGGAGAAGCAGCTATTACAAAATTGTCCAAACTTTGGAAAGTCACACTGGCATCACTTTCATTAAGGACCAATTAGTGACAAGTGTTTTAGTGAAAAACTCTATATGATCAATATAACCATCCCTCCAAAAGGAATACTCATAACAAGATTTTCAAGATGGCCACCATTGATCAGCACCATTTTTATTTTTAACCAACTAGACACCGTAAGATGTCTTTTAGTGAAACAACCCATGTCGATATTACCATCCACTCAGGAGGACTAGGGACAATAAGATTTTTAAGATGGACACCGTAGTGGCAGTATTTGATTTCCAAGTGGTACCATTTCATTTAGGATTAACTAGACATCATAAGCAGTCTTTTAGTGAAAATTTTATGTCAATAAGACCACCTAGTCAGGAGGAGTCGAGATAACAAGATTTTCAAGATGGCCACAAAATGGTGGACATATTGGATTCAGATTGGCACCATTTTTATTTAGAACCAACTAGACATCAAAAGAAATCTTTTAGTGCTGATATGACAATCCATTAAAGAGAAGTATCAGTAATATAATTTTCAAGATGGCTGAAATGGTAGACATATTTGATGCCAAATCAGCACCAATTTCATTTACAACTAACTAGATATTATAAGAAGTCTTTTGGTGAAAATTCCATGTCAATATGACCATCCGACCATCTGTTTATGATAAGTAGCGATAGCAAGATTTTCAATATGGCCACCATAGTGGCCATATTAAATGCATGATCATATTGAATGTCAGATTGGCACCATTTTCATTTAGGTCCAACCTGACATCATAAGAAGTCTTTTGGTGCAAACCCCAAGGTGATATGACTTTCCCTTCAGGAGTAGTGATAACAAGGTTTCAAGATGGCTGCCACAGTGAATGTCAGATTGGCATGATTTTTACTTTTAAGAACAACCAGACATCACAAGTAGTCTTTTATTGAAAACCTCATGTCGTTATGATCATTCCATTAAAGAGTAGCGATAACAAGATTTTCAAGATGGCCACTTTGACAGCCGTACTGGATGTCCGATGTGTTAAGTTTCACGGCAATCTTCCAAGTAGTTTAAATTGAGTAGCAATAACTAAATTGTGCTAATGACAGACAACAGGCCATACCAAATACTCTTCTTGCCTATGACCAGTAGAGCTAAAAATTTATGGCATGAAAACCCATAACAAACCAATAATTCAAATAATTACCCCCCCCCCCCCCCCCCCCATTGGGGGAGCAAGTGATTAATTTTAGTTGTAAATACCCATCATTTTGAATTCTGATGAAATCATGTCTCCTTTACATTTGTTGATTGCCACTGAATATGTCTGACATATACTTAGCTTTCATGGAAGCATGGCCAATAAGCAAGTGCCAAAAAACTGTACTACACAGAAAATATAAATAAATATAAGATACAACTCAAGAAAATGAATATTATTATAGTTGTGTTCTTTGCATTACTGCTTCTTCAATAACTATGTCAGGTCTATATTTACTTCGTCTTCAGTTCTGGGGATTTTCGACTGGACATGGACATTGTGCACTTCCACAGATTAGAGTGAGAAATGCAAAAAATAAATTAGCTAATAGATTTAAAACATGTGACATACACAGTGCAAATGCATATGTAAGTCAGCTCTGCCCACATATGTGAAAATTTTCCAATCAGCAAGAGTAAACCAGTAATGACGAGTTTCAGTCTCGATGATCGTGGGTGAAATGAGTCACCTCCGCATGCACATACAAGTACAGAAAGGTAGCAAAACAGAGAGAGAAAATCACCAACTATGAAATTAAAATACATCACAAACAATATCTTAACATAAAGGAACTAGATGTGTGAATACTAAATGTTGGACAACTTTATTTAGGCCAAACAAGCCATTTTTCAGGTGAAGTGTGTGCTGTTTTTGTGAGGCAACAATTACAAAAGACAAAAGATATTCATAGTTTGTACAATGAAGAAAATGTCATAAGTGTCTTCTGGAGGCAAAGTTACTTTTTGTGGGGACAGTTTCAACTTACAAATCTCCATGAAAAAAAATAAACCTGCAAACAGAAATCCAAGCTATAGTTTTATAACGCTTATGGAATTCGAGTACACAAAGAGGGTGAGGAAAATAAATGCAACAGAATAAACTGTAAACAAAACTTGTAGCAATCTCCAAAGTTGCGTGCTTAATGAACTGCATGTACAACAGAAAAGCAACATACATTGTGATAACAGCGAGGGAAAAACAAGACATCATTTGTCCATTAATTAGTTCAAATTTCTTCTTTCCCATATTGTTACTCTATTTGTTCCATGAATTCGTTCAAAACTTTAGTGATGTCATTTCAATTTGAGGACAGTATGACTAACAAGCAAAACAACAATCAATATTGCTTGTTCCTGTCCATATATTGATGTAAAAATAGTCTTGATTCATTGGTGTCATCATTGCTACTGCAACACAACTTGACCCAAACCATAATTACAAGCTTATAAGTCAACCAGTATACATGAAGTTTGATAGTAAATGCAGCCTGTGTAATGATGACCTGTTTGAACTGAAGTACTTTTACACTGGTTTCTTAATTTTAGTAGTATACAGCATCACTTTTACATCATTGTAAGTTTGGTTTTCATTTAATTAGAACCAAAGGTAGATGGATATAGCTACCTCATACATATGCATGTATGTAAGAACTGAATTAATAAAACTGACATTAATGGAAATTATCATTGAAACAAAAATGGCACAAGCGGTAAACGTGGTTACCTAAAACATGAGCTTTTGTGAGCACATGGCAGAAGGAAGGTACTAGCCAACCAATACAGGTAATACATGACAAAAACTAATTATGTTTTGCTCACAGTTTCTTTATCTCTCTGAATCTAAAAACATTTTTATGCTAAAGCTGATGTCCTAAATTTCCAGGAGTGCAAACAAATGTCTAAATAAGAATGGTGCTGTGGTTATGCACAAAATTGCATGAACTAGTGGACTTGTGTTAGCTTTGGTGTGGCTAACTCAAGCACCATCAGTGATTGATTTTGCATCACATAAAAACCCATTGGCTGATTTTGCTGATATATCCATACAAGATGTTTCAAAGTGCTTGCACTGGAGAAGGATAAATTCGAATGACAATTGAAACACACTGTATGTACTCACCCACTAGTTTGCTGCGACTGACCCTTCCACCAACCCCCTGCCCTGACTTGAGCATCACGTCTGGACTGGGCTCTTCACTCTTGCTGCCCTTTCTGGTAGTGGGTCCCCGCTTAGGCGGTTTCTTCCTCTTCAACACATCACTAAGCCTCCTGAAATGTGAGTGAAAAAGTGCTGTGTCCTGCCTGTGAGAGAAAGTTTGTAAACAACAATAGAAAATCGAAATGTTCAATAAAGTTAAAGTAAACTTTCACCTGGTGATTGTTTGCTGATATAGATATGCTAATCCATGAATGTACTTGTGAAATATAAAATATCCTGGCATCAATTTTATAGAATTCAAGTGGATCCATCCAGTATGGTCACCATTTAATTAAAGAGAACAGATAAAACACACAATGATTATCAAATATTAATAATAGCCTTTATATACATAGGTGGCAACAAAACTATTAACAATGGATGCATCACCAAGGGCCAGACTCACTACAATTTGCTACCGAGGGCCTTAAACAGAGGAACTTGTGTAGGGAAGCTAAAGTGAGAAGATGGCATTCAGGGGCAATGACTTCTCTAAAAGATGATGAAGAATGCTTGAAATCCACATCCTTCAAGGACTCATCAATACAAGCAATATCCCATGCAGAGATATTAAGTTCATCAACAAGGGCCATTACTGTCCAAAATGGAGTAGATGAGACAAAACCCATAAAAAACACATCTAGGTCTATGAAACAATGTTCAAATCAAATTGCATCAGAATACGTATAATGGTTCTTGAGTAATGCTGATTACATGCAACATCCCATGTAAAGATATGAAGTTGAATGACAAGATATGCATGTATGTATTAGGTTTACAGCACATCAAGACAATACAAGATGCATAGTACTGATTAAAAGTTAAGTTCTACAAATGTAACATAAAGAAATGCAAAAGAAAAATTCCAGATAAACACCGTCCAAAATTGAGCTGACGAGACAACCCCCCAAAAGGCACATCTATGAGGCAATGATCATATTAAATTTTGCATTAAAATATGCTGAATGTTTCTTGAGCTATGACAGTTATAAGAACATAACATGTGAAGATAGGAAGAATTGTCAAGGGCCATAACTCTATTCAAAATGGAGTTGATGAACCAAAACCCATAACAGGCATATCTAAGTCTATGAGACAATGTACACACCAAATTACATCAGAATATGTTGAATGGTCCCCAAGCTTTGCTAGTTACAAGGATCTGCTGTAGTGGAGATTTAAACCTTATGGAAAAAGGGCAATATAACTCTCTTAAAATGAGACATGAAAAGACAAAACCTTTAAAATCGCATTTACGTATAATAGCCACTTCACCTACCTGATAGCATCCAATTATGTGAAAGGGTTGCAGAGCTTACGTGGTTACAAGACTTACAAGAAGTGCGGATGGACTGACAATGGACAGATGGGTATATGGATCAAGATATTACTATAAGGCTCCTGCATCTCAATGTGGGATCCAAAAGATAATAGTTGTAAACACAAAGGAAGCTATAAACTAAAGAACTTGCATATGGGGTGATCCAGGATCCTGATCATCTGATGAACAACCTCCCGCCACAGCACTAAGGCAAGAGTCAACATCTTTACGATCGCTGCTCTCAGAGCTATGAGAACTACTGCTGGTTGAGCTACCACTACTAAGGCTTGTGAGTGACCCAGATGTGACAGGGGAAGCTTGGGGCTTTACTGGAGTGGTGGCCTGTGGGTCGATTTCTGTTAGCTTCTTCACCTGATGCATCACACCTGCAACACGATTTGATTAGTACTAGTTGCAAGTGCTCTATTTCTATGCTTTTTTTTATTTCAAACTGAAGACAAGTATTCAGCATTATAAAAGTGTCACCAAGATTAGCATGATTTTAAAAGGAATTCAAGTTCATTTTGTTTGCTTTCAATAGCGTGCTGTTATAAGTGTATGGTGTATGAACAACAAGAACTATGTTTTAAGACACATATGATATGCCAGAGACAAGCTGTCAATATATCAAGGGGCATAACCCCACAAACACATGGGACCCAACATGTGGCATGACTCCATGCGCCAACGAGTCCAAACAAGGGGCATAACCCCATGAACCCATAGGCCCCAACAAGGGGCATATAAATGGGCATAAGCCCATGATCCCATGGACCCCAACAAGGGGCATGACATTATTAATCCATGGGCCACAACAAGAGGTATGACCCCATGAGCCCCAACAAGGGGCATAACCCCATGAAAATGTGACACAACATGAGGCATGATCTAAGGGAGAAACTGGAAGTTGTGATCATACATTATTTCAAATGTGAAGTGCCCTGGATAAAAAGTTAATTAAAACATGAGAGAGAATCAAAATTGTAACCAAAAGGTGTCCTACATATTGACCCCATGTGACCTGACCCAGGGGTAGGAGTGTATGTAGTAAAATCCCAAAGGTCAGTCTGTGATGATGTTATATTCAAAACATGACATGTATTGGTTATGAAAATATAATTCATGAAATAAAATTTTAACCAAAAACTTTATACAAAATGTGTCCCCCCAATATATTTATTGACCCTATGACCCAGCCCAAGGGTAGAACCCAATGAAAGAAGTTGTATTGAAAGAGGAGGTGGATGTGGTGATGTTATATTCTAAATACAAAGAGAATTGGTAAAGGGGTTATGGAATTGTAAGTGACAAAAAACTCTTGAATCAAAACGTGCCCCCATTATAATTCTTATCTCACCACCCAGGGACAGTAGTGGTACAGAGAGAAAGGAAATATGCAATGATGTATCTTAAATATAAAGTGAATTGGGTATGAAATTACTGAGCTAAAAGTGCTGGAAGAAAACGCAAGCACACACACATCCCCCCCTGATATGATAGATTTACAGTACTAAGTACAAATAAACATGTTACTGAATGTATACATATCAAATATAAACAAAGTCATATACCAAGAGATTTTCAATAATCTAACTTTGGTAATGAATTAACATTTATAAAAAATAAATCAATTAAATATGACAGGTTTCTGAGTAAAGGTTTCAAGCAAAAATCAAACTGGTTGAGTGATGATAAACATGGGTCTAGAGAAGGCAAATTTGATATCAAAGAAAAACTATATTCACAGAAATATAAATGCTTGTTTGTAAAATAATGGATTTAAAGACAGCTTGTTTGTAAAATAATGGATTTAAAGACAGCTTGCCTGTGGCACTTCCAACACAATCCTAGGTCGAACTTTATATTCAGTGCTAGTTTCCAACTTACCCTCCCTCCTGAAGAAGATACTGAAAACATCTGGTAACTTTTGCATCAGGATTTCGGCCATCTGAATTCCTCCCACAACAACTTTCAGATCTTGTGAGGCCATCATGGCAGCAATATGACTGGATATAAAACAAGTAAATGAGACAAGAATGAGCATTTCAACAAAGAGGGATTTGTTTTTTTAAAGTAAAAACATGTGTTCCAGACTCTTTGCCCATGACAATAAGGTCACAGTCACTGGAACCTTATCAGATCTTGGGATTCACTCAAGATATCTAAATATCCAATATGGTCTGGTTTGGTTAAATAGTTTTTTTTATATCTTGCTGACAAGGTAAGTTTGAAGGATCGACATATGGACAGCACAAAACAATTATGCCTCCCTGCTCCCAAGAGACCAGTCTGTACTATTAAGATATAGCTGGGTTTTAGCTTAATGGTCACATATGAAGAAAACTGTCCATAGGTAAATTTTTCATGCTTTTTGTAGAATATAGATAAATTGAAAACCCACTTCTCCAGTACAATTTATTCTCAATTCTCACCAGTGCACACCTTGGTTGAGCTGACGGGAACATTTTATGTACCTCTGTGCCCCTAAAATGATCAAGTTATGGGGATTTGTTAAATTTTGTGGGACACTGGCAGTTTGAGGTAGGAGAAGGTCCCATGGGCTCGCCAAAGGTGCAACAACGTCCCACCAAATTCCTGAAATTTTGCACTAAAATTAATGATGAATTACATTGTCCAAAGTTTTGCACTGCATCACCACCCTTAACTTAGTTTCTGATTGATATTGTATGTGATGTCATTCCAGAATAAGCCAACTATCAGTACTGTACTAATGCAACAGTCATTTTAAGTGAAATAATTATTTTTGTGCATATGGTCACAACCTGAGATCAAAAATTGAAAATAGGCAATTGTTTTCTTTTTTACTTTATGAAGCAAGGTTATAATTATGTATCAAGCAATTAAACTGTTGCTAGTTCTGCTCTTTCTGAAGTTTCTTCAAAGAATATTACAAGTGATGAAATCATCACAAATCCTTCTAAAACACTAAGCAAGAGTCTCTCAAAGGGACTGACACTCTACTGTCCAAAATTTTTTCCAGGAATCCAAGATATGACTGTTTTATCATCAATATGACTTTCGATTAGGAGTAGCTATAACAATATTTTCAAGATGACTGCCATGGTGGCCATACTGGATGTCAGCTTGGCACCATTTTTGTTTAGGACCAATCTGACATCATAAGAAGTCATTTGGTTAAAACCTTATGTTGATATGACCATTACATCCTGGAGGAGTAGCGATAAGATTTTCAAGGCCAGATTGCAGTGTTCCAATTCATGCAAAAATGTAGTTGAATCAAGCATTAACAGAACTTTGGTACATAAAAAATATCAATCTGATAACATGCCATTCATGTACAGAAAATGAAACCTGGAGCATGCACTAAATAAAGTCTAAGACCTGTCTTTGTAGCTGGGTATCAGTGTTACTCAATCTCTACCAATTTCTCAATGATAAAAAGGAAAACTGATGTGTGCAATTTTTTTGACATACGAGTTGTAAATCTTTTACGGCTGCCACACTGGCCATAAGGAGTAGACTGGTTCCTCGTCTCTACTGCACTAATATGCTTTCAGTGCTTATGGGATTCCCGACTTACAAATTAATAGAGGCAATGGTATTCCTTAGGACTTTTTATTAAAGAAAAACAAAACGACCAACTTCATTCTGAGGAAAAAAGAAAAGGAAGCTGTTATAATATTTGGATCTGTTAAATAACTTACTACTGAATCTGTCTGTACACAGCATTATTTTTCTGAAGGACTAAATGCAAACAATTAAATTTTTATTTATTTGCTGTTTTTATTTATTTATTTATAATTTTGCAATACTCCAGTGTAATTATACTATTTTATTTTCTTCACAATCTGCACCTCCATTATTTGTGTTGTATTCCCATTTTAGCGACCTTGGAGGTACAAAAACCATTGATACCAGAAAGTAGTGGGAACAGAGATCAGCACCATTTTCAATTAGGACCAAGTAGACAGGATTCATAAGAAATCATCTGGTGAAAACCCCATGTCAATTTGACTTTCTGTTAAGAGGTAGTGACTACATGATTTTCACGAGGGTCAGATCGGTACCATTTTCATTTAGGACCAACTAGAAATCATAGGAAGTCTTCTGGTGAAAACCTCATGATAATATGACTTTCCATTTAGGAGGAGTAGTGAAGATGGCTGCTGTGGCAGCCATTTTGTATATCAGATTGATGTAATTTTCATTTAGGACCAACCAGACCTCACATGAAGTCTTAAAAAACCCTATGTTGATATGACGATCTATTCAAGAGAAATATCAATAAAAAGATTTTCAAGATGGCCACTGTGGCAGTCATACTGGAGGTCCAAGCAGCACCATTTTCATTTAAGACCAGCTAGACCTCCTTGGGTTGAATGTGTGCTTAAAATTTCATAGCAATGTTTGAAGTACTTTAGAATGAGAAGTAATATAAATTTGTGCTAACGGACAGACAGACAACAGACCATTCCATAAGCTCTTCTGGTCTAACAAGGATTTAGACAAAGAATTACACAATAATGAGGTGAAATCGGTGGAAAATGGAGGGGGGGGGGAGGGGGAGGCAGAAGGTGGGGAGGGAAAGAATATTAAGAAGCAAGTTGGCTCCATCCCATTGGGTTACAAAAATTAAAACAGAAATAACATTTATTCATTTTATCATTTGCTTTAACAATTATAAAAGCAACAAATTACAAGTAGAACATGAAATCTTATGTTAGGAGATAACAGTGCCCCAAATGTAACTAAAATGATCATATCTGCAACTAAAAATTAAGAATTGGCAAGTGAATATTGTCAACTGATTGCCCTCTAGCTTCAAAATCATAATGTGGCAACCAAAAAATTGCATCAACAGTTCCTAATTACAAGCACATGTATATATGTTTTATGCTAAATAATATCAGTAGATACAACTGAATAAACAGCATAATCCCTTTTCGAGTGAGATTGCCAGTTCTTATCTTAAGTTGATATCTTTACATAGTCTGGCTTATAACCTACAAGTGACCGGTGTAATACTTGACCTGTGCAGTTGATGTCAGCAAATGGTATAGATCCAGAGAAACACAGTCATGGAGATAAATACAGAAAACTTAGCAGCAAAATTACTGTCAGATGAATAAACACACATGGTCAAGGCTTTATTAATATAAACTATCATCTGAAGAAAATTAAGTTCAAGGTGATTTACCAGTGAATTTGGCCAGGAAATATGAAGAGAATGGTTTACAGAACTCCAAACTGTTATTTTCACTAGCTGCCCTGAGCTTGAAGCAGATGATGACTGGTGACAGTTCTGTCAGTAACATTTGCATATATTATTAAAAGTAATTTTGTGCTTTTTATATAATTACTCTTCAATTTGCCTTAACTAATGCCTTCGCTTTTTATGTCATCTTCTACCATTTATTCCATACTCAATTGATTTCTGCTCTCCTTTTCAACGCCAACGAAATTACTAAAGCCTAGCAACCTAAAATTTGAAAGGCCATTAAAATTGTCAAGTAGGTCACCCTAAGCCTACTAAAGTTTGACATGTACATGGAGAGCTAGATAAGGGGTGCTGCTGTAAGGTTTTCTCATTTACCAGCTCAGATAACTTCAGTGTATTCTCAAAGAGTCAATAATATTGTCAAGAAATAGGTACTTGATGAACTTAATTTCCATCTGTGACTTGTGATAAAAATGTCAGAAAATACATCTTTAAAAACCTGAGACTGCGCTAATGCAACAAAATAGTTTTTTTGTAATTTTTCAACAAATTTTCATCATTCAAGTTTTCTCTTTTGTATCCCCTGATTACTAAATCTGCATTTTGTTTGCATTTTATATGCACTTCATTTGCATTTTTTTGTTTGCAGTCTCAGAAATGCAGTCTGATTTTACTTTTATCACTTCCATTGTTTATTTTCATTTTTACTAATCTGGAATGAAATGGAAATGCATTTACCAAAGTTGGTTTTCTTGCGTTAGTGTGTTTAAGGGAGAGAAGTAATACTTTCATATCTTGTCTAACTAAAAGCCTGCTTCGAAAAAAATAGCAAATGCATAAAATGCAAAAGACTGTACAAGTATCAAGTATGATAGCTATCACTTCCAAGGTTTGGGACCTAGGGTCATATGGAAAAAATGTAAACTGAAAACTTAACCAAGAATTTTAAATGACCCTGAATGTGCATGGAGGTCAGAGGGAGGATAGGGGTGCATGGATATGAAAGGGTAGAGTTCCCTGATAATACTGTTTATGTATGACAGCTATCCCTCCTACAGCTTATGAACTATGACCATACATAAAAACTTCAGGTGAAAAAAAACTTGACCAGGATTTTCAAATGACCCCTTAAACTTGTATGGAGGGGTACAGGAAGGGGGTGGGAATGAACAACCAATATAAAGATTTCAAAGTATAAAAGCAATCCCTCCAATGGTTCGTGATATAACCATACTGATAAACTTTAACAAAAAACAATGTCTGCCACTGCTGCTGCCATCAGAATGAGTGACCAATACATATTGCAGGCATGAGAAAAATGAACTTAATGACATCATCTGAACAAAAAGGTATGTTTGTAGATTGTTAAAATTTTATTTTGAATCAACACAAGGTCAATAATTAGGAACTTTAAATTAGCTGGTTACCTAGAGACAGGCTGGGACTTGAGAACCTCTGTCAGCAAATCTGCGTTGGCGTAGTAGATCATTCTGAGCAAAGTCTGGAGACACTTATGACGAACTGTGGGTCCAGCCTTCAACAAAGGCAACATACAAAACAAATATTAAAGTGAGACAAATTTGTATCTACATTGTTAATTATACATAATGACAACTTTCTTCTTTTTTGCCTTATTATTTCAAATTGCACGAGATATTTAAATGGCAATGTGTAAATAATAAACTGCATTCTATTACTTTAAATGTCAAAAGGGACTTTTCTTTAAGTGCATGTACAATTATAAAATGCAGAATTACTATAAATTTATTTTTGCAAAGGTTAACAAATCAGTCTTATATTAGGACTGTTCCATTTAAATATACATGGTACCCAGTGAAAGCAGTTTTTAAAAAAAAGTAATTGATAGGGTTCTCTGGTTACTCGAAGAGTTCATATGAAAATAATACAAATTTCTAAATTGCATCTATAGATGACTACTCCACATTGAAAGTGCCTTCCCTGGGTCCCAAGTATGTTTTTATTGGAACAGCCCTTATACAAATGGGCCAATCAGCTGTTACCACATCAATCTGTAGTCCCCAAGAATATTTTAAAATTAATATTTTTTTCCAATTTTTCTTGGAGATTTGCCAAGCAGTGAAGAATGCTTTTTGCATTCAACGCAATGCAGAATTAAAGCCTAAACAGAAAATAAAATGTATTTTAAGTTCAGCCTCTAGGCTTTTGCATAAGACAACAAAGCAAAGAGTTGTGATTCAACCAGTCCAGGAAAGGTCACTTACATTATGAATTTCTGTTATTTCATTCAAATGCAACTATTTTCAGAAAATGCAACATAACCTGTCCAGATTTTTGGATATGCTGTTTTCAAGTTAATGCCTAATACAAGTCTGATAGTCTTGATGCATCACAACTTGTAACAAATGAACCGAATTTCATCAAAAATGTGGAAAAATGAAGGAAATGTATAAGGAACTTAATTAGTATAATGATACCTTATAGTTTTTGTGTAAAAGCTTTAGCTTAGTGGTACTAAATTTCTGTCAAGTCAAGGTTAATAAATACCAATTTTGCAATATACAAAGACTGTGTTATGGCTCTATTGAACAAACTTACTGAAGAACTGTAGACCTCATACAATACAGTGAAGAGTGTTTGTATGAAGGCAGAGGCAAGGTCTGTGTCCTCCTTCAACACTTCTGCTCTTGAATCACACTGCTCCAGGTCTGTTTCTGAACCAGAGGCTGTGGAATTAAAATTAAACCATACTATCAATATACAAAAAACTTTACATTTCCAAGTAATAAACTTACCTTTCGGCAACAGAATTTATTTTATCTTATATAATACGATAACTAGGCATAAACAATTCATCAACATGTTTAAAATGTAAAGATCATATCCACATGTCTGCTTCATATATTTTAATTGGAGGTGTGCATAAAAAGGGGAAATTGTTATGGTAAATTAAGTTTCTATGAGAATACTACCCAAACACATTAATGCTAGGAAATTAACATCTGCTACCTCCCGAGTCCAGCCCTCTCAGAAAGATGAACAAAGTGGTTTTTCTTTTTGTTACACCACATAGACAATAATAATAGTTATTATGGGAACAAACTCTTCCATGATAATATTATAATTACCTCCCCTGTCTCTGTTAGGTAGCTACCACTATAATGTACCACAGCTTACCAAATGTATCTCAGTTTAAAGCTTGAGCGATACATCATTGAGGATGGTTTCATTTGTGGTGAGGTGTGGGAAAGCTTATTTGTAATGTGATTGAGCAAGTTTTCTTGGAGAAAATAATTTACAATAAAAGCTTCCTTTGTCTGTTGAATACAAAGGTCATATCCAGGTCACATTAATATTTGCAGAATAGGCAAGATGAGTGGGAAATGCAAAAGCCTCTAATATGATAACTGATCAGAGGATGTAATGTGAAGGGCAAAACCATTCTTCTAACACAGAGGCAGCACAATCAAGGGATAATTATGAAATCGAGCAATATGTACTGTGAAACACTTTAAATTCATGGGGTTCGAATTTTTGTGGTTTTCGTGGGTGAGGCAGACTACGAATCTAAAGTTACAACGAAATATCAACCAAACCGACATTCACCCCCCTCCCTGTCATATGCAATGAAAACAAATCACCTTTTTCTTTCTTTGTTTTAATACCACAGCTATCTATAGTGCTGTGAATGTGAAACATACATTAGGATAAGTACATGCATGATGAAGAACACTGAAACTGATCGATTACAATTTAATTTGAATGCAAAATTTCATGAACTTGAAAACTCGTGTAAGATTGTAACGACTCTACCTGATGTACAGTATAGTAATAAAAGCAGATTTACTCACTGTCTGTGTCCTTCTTTATTTCCCAAAGCACATAATATTCCCATTTATGAATACATGTTTGCACAACTAATTGCTAAATAAACAATCAGCAGATTGGTCCCACTATATCATGCCCATTTCAATCAGGTCTCTCTGAAGTGCTACTTTGTCATGTGTGCAGATAAGCCACTTTGTCTGAATTGGCTTATGGGTAGATGATTTCAGGTCAACCGAGACCTAATTTGAATATACATCTCCACAGTCCTCTAGTTCATTTAACTGATCAATCACTTGTGATGAATACCACTCATGAAATCGGGATTAGAGTTCCTCCTTGTAAAAGTTGTTAACAGTTAAAGCTAGGTGTTGCATGCGACTGGCACAAACGTTGGTATAATCCCGTTTTCCTTTAAGTGAGACATCAACCTTTCTCCGCAATGTGCATTGAAAACATCAAAGATTGCTACTGACTTTTGATTATACTGAGTAAGTGGAAGCAAGTCACATACAGAGTTCACATCGGGTATCAGAATTCGGTCAACAAACTGAATCATGGAATCCTCGTTGCTCCAGCAAGTTTCTGTACATGTCATGTCCCAGTCACTTGGGAATTTCACTCCTTGTGGTAAGCACCTATCTGTCTTTATGCTTTGATAGCAGTCTTTAAGAACACCTGAGAACCTAATTACTTTAGATTACAACAGTGGTATTAAATGTGTTAGCTCAGATGTGTGGAAAAAGAAGTCAGCATTTTCTTTAAGATCTCAGCATTTACGCCATATGTTAGCAATGAATAACTTGATTACTCAACTTAAATACTGCAGTACGGATTAAACCTGTTTGCTTGCACATGCATGGAAATGAATGTTGGTATACTGTTATGTATATTGAATCTATTAAGTGTGCGTAACATAAATCCATGTACTAAGTTGCATTTTAAGTTTTGGTTAAGTTGTCAATAGGATGTTGACTGGTATTTGAGTTCAAGGCCACTCGTGTTGACAATTATTCATACCAAGGTTGGGAATTTTCCACAAGAACGATGCATGTTCTATTATATTGTGGGTCATTAAATGAGGCACATCCTGTTATAAAATAGGTCATTTGAAAAGTGTATATAAGGACCTGATGAATCCATTATAATCATTCATATTTTAAATCCTGTTTTAAAATCATTCCCGTTTTAAATCAGTCCTTGGGAATCTGTTTATGATCAGAGTTTTTAGATGTGCTGTAAATATAATTCGAAAGGAATTATTTATTTGGACATTCATTGCAATTACCATAAAGTGCTCATTAACCTTTGGATTTATATATATATATATATATATATATATATATATATATATATATATATATATATATATATATATATATATATATATATATATATATATATATATATATATGACATTTGGATATTTGTGGACATTCTCAAAGATATTCTGGATTGTATCATTGTGGTATATCAAGACATTCAAGACTATTCATTCATTCAGAACATTCATTTATTTATTTGGAACATTCATTCATTCAGGACATTCATTCATTAGGAACATTCTATAATTTCTGACTTGTGTTTAGGACATTTAGGATTATTTGGAATTTAATGCACAAATTGTAAGTGTCTTTTGAATTTTCATTATTAAGTTCAGAGAAACTAAACTGTTTGTTAATATTACATACATTGTTGGTTTCACTTTCTTTCTGTTACATTATTTTAAGACCTAGGGTCGTAACAGAAATTGGGGGCTAGTCCAGGGTGTGAATTTCTTTAAATTACAATTTAAATTTACTTTATTTTGGAATTTTTGTTGTCCCTGGTAAAGATTTTTTTTTTTTTTAACCCATTTGAATATTTTAATTCTATTAGTGAAACCAGCAAGCCTTCACAATGTTATCTAATGTTCAGAACATTGTTTCAAGTCCTACTTGGTTCAAGTCCTACCCAAGTAGGTTCAAGTCCTACCCAAGTAGGGTTAGAGTCTATGAACACTTCCATATTTCAATACGGCACAACTTTTAGAAATCAAACATCTGATAAGACTGATTAGAGATACTTATCTCTTCCTACATGCACTATTGTAAAAAGAATGGGCTCGTTATTTCTGATTGCTACAGGTTGAAAATTAAGCAACAGAATAAAGACAGAGCTATTCCAAATGCTTGTTTCACAGAGGTCAAGGTCACGGTCTTGTATTGAAGGCAATACATTTGTGGGGCCCAACAAACCCCAGTCTGATTCTATTTTGGAGACTTGTGAAACATTCATGTCAGAAGATTCTATATCACTTATTGGTGAGTCTGCCAAACCTATCCATACTGTAATATTAAGGGACATGGGAGCTTCTCAAGAGTCTTTTACCAAGTACCTTGCCTGTGTATGAGAAGTCTTCTTCTAGTGAAAGTGTACTTGTTCAGGGATTAGTGTGGTTTTGTAAATTTTCCTCCTCAATGTGTCAATTTGGCATCATACTTAGTTTCCAGACCTTTGACTGTTGGGACAGTGACTTCTTTACCTATCCAAGGTATCCATTTGTTGTTAGGCAATGACCTAGCTAGCGATAAGGTAGTGATTAATCCACTTGTAACTGACAAGCTTTACATGGATCAAAGAGCTGATCCTATTAAAATTGAAATCCCTGATTTGTATCCAGCTTGTGCAGTTACCAGAGCTATGGCAAAGAGCTCTTGATAATGATGCGGATCTGGAAATTATTCCTTTAGCCGACACATTTATTGGTCAGTCTTTTGATGAGGTCACTTTCTTCATGGTATTGATCAACCAGTAGGTATTGATCACAGTGATCTTCTTTTTACAACTCATTCTCTCTATTCTAATTAGGGTGACAGAAGACAACCATTCGTTGTTGAACAGGAACAAGATCCTCAGATCTCCTGTTTGTTTCAGAGGGATATTAGTGAAACTGAAGCCACACAAGTCCCAGATTGTTATTTTGTGAAAAATGGGGTTCTTATGAGAAAATGGAGACCACCTGAGGTACCTGCTGGTGACGAGTAGTCAGTGGGCTATCAAACTGTCGTTCCGAGGTCATATCGACAGCAAATTCTTAGTCTAGCCCATGAAACTCCATTGACTGGTAATTTAGGAGTCAATAAGACTTATAACAAGATCTTGAATCATTTTTATTGGCCAAAACTTAAAAGTGATGTTTCTAAATACTGTAGATCTTGTCACACTTGTCAAATGGTAGGAAAACCCAATCAGAAGAGATCAAGGCTCATCTGCAACCTATTCCTGCATTTGACAAACCATTTAGTCTGTGCCAGCCCCTTACCTAAGACCAAGTCAGGTAACCAATACGTGTTGACCATACTTTGTGCATCTACAAGATTTCCAGAAGCAATTCCTCTGAGAAATATTAAAACTAAAACCATTGTAAAAGCTTTGGTGAAGCTTTTTACACTTGTTGGCCTTCCCAAATCTGTCCAGTCTGATCAAGGGTCTAATTTTATGTCTGGAATTTCCCAACAAGTTATGCATGAATTAGGCGTCCAACAGTTTAAGTCTTCTGCCTATCACCCTGAAAATCAAGGTGCTTTGGAAAGATTTCATCAAACTTTGAAGAATATGATTCAGTCATATTGCTTGGATCCAGAAAAGGAGTCGGATGAGGGTGTTCATTTGTTGTTATTTGCTGTTAAGGAATTGGTTCAAGAATCATTGGGTTTCGGTCTTTTTGAACTGGTTTTTTGACATACTGTCCGTAGGCCATTGAAGTTATTGAAAGAGAAACTTCTTTCAAATGAGGATTCAAAGATTAATCTTCTTGACTATTTCTCTGATTTTATATATAAGTTGTCAAAGGCTTGTGAAGAAGCAAGAACCAATCTTCCCTCTATTCAGGAAAGGAGTTTTAAGCCTGGTAAAAAGTTCTGGCTCTCTTGCCCATACCTAAATATCCTCTTTGGGCTAAATGTTTTGGTCCTTATACAGTTGAAAAGAAAGTAAATGATTTAAATTATATCATTAACACTCCTGTGAGGCAGAAACAGAAACAACTTTGTCACATAAATATGTTAATGGAGTATTTTGACAGAGATAGCCCAGTTAATTACTCAATTAATTTAGTTGTACCTGTCCCACACAGTTAGGACATAAGCGATGGAATACAATCTGACTGTAGTTACTTTGGTTTAACAAAACTTCCGAATTCGGAAATACTGACCAATCTGGACCAGAAATGTTCACATCTACCACAACAGGAAAAGAATGAACTAAAACAGTTATTACATGAGTATGAGCACGTTTCCTGCTGTTCCAACATAAACAAATAAAATCTATCATGACATATATATGGTGGATTCTAAACCTGTGAAACAGCACCCTTACAGGATGAATCCTCCCAAGCAGGAATATTTGAAGAAGGAAATTCAATATATACTGGAGAATGATTTCATAGAACCAAGTAAAATTAACTGGAGTTCACCATGTATTCTTTTGCCTAAACCAGATAATACATTCCGCATGTGTACTGACTATAGAAAAGTCAACAGTGTCACCTAAACGGATTCATTTCCAATGCCAAGAATAGATGATTGCATTGACAAAATTGGAAAAGTGCAAGACATCACCAAGTTGTACCTTTTAAAAGGACTCTGGCAAATTACACTCACAGAAAGGGGAAAAGAAATTTCAGCATTTGCAATTCCAGATAGGCTTTATCAATATAAAGTGAGGCCTTTCCGTATGAAATATTCTCAGTCAACATTCCAGCATTTTATGAACATGATAACAACCGGTCTAGATAATTGTGACACATACATTTATGACATCATCATCTACAACGACATCTGGGAAGATCACTTAAAAACCATTCGGAAATTCTTCAATCGACTCAGTGATGCAAGTCTGATGACTAATTTGAGTAAAAGTGAATTTTGCCATGCTTGTATCACATTTTTAGGGCATAGTGTGGGACAAGGTCAAGTTAAACCTGTAGAAGCTAAGGTCAAGGCTATATGATTTCCCAGTGCCTGGTAGTAAAAAGAACTGGTGCACTCTCAAGTATATAGAAGTACTATATTTTTTATTTTGGTTTATATTTTGTGTTGAGTGTCATTCATAAGACATCTTACTATGTGACTTTGATTATTACAGAATTATATGCATATTTGATTAATATATAAAAAAAAGCTTTATTGCATACATTTTCCCTTTTTTATTGAGGGGAGGCATTATGTATATTGAATCTATTAAGTGCACATAACCTTAGTCTATGTAATAAGTCGCATTTTAAGTTTTGGTTAAGTTGTCAACAGGATTTTGACTGATATTTGAGTTCAAGGCCAGTCGTGTTGACAATTAATCACACCAAGGTTGGGAATTTTCCACAAGAATGACGCATGTTCTATTGCATTGTGGGTCATTAATTGAGGCATGTCCGGTTATGAAATACGTCATTTGGAAAGTGTATATAAGGACCTGATGAATCCATTATAATCATTCCTATTTAAAATCATTCCTGTTTTAAAATCAGTCCTTGGGAATCTATTTATGATCAGAGTTTTTAGATGTGCTGTAAATATAATTCGAAAGGAATTATTTATTTGAACATTCATTGCAATTACCATAAAGTGCTCATTAACCTTTGGATTTATATATATATGACTTTTGGATATTTGTGGACATTCGCAAAGATAACCTGGATTTTATCATTGTGGTATATCAGAACATTCAAGACTATTCATTCATTCAGAACATTCATTCATTTGGAACATTCATTCATTTGGGACATTCATCCATTCGGAACATTCTATAATTTCTGACTTGTGTTTAGGACATTTAGGATTATTTGGAATTTAATGCACAAATTGTAAGTGTTTTTTGAATTTTCATTTTTAATTACAGAGAAATAAATTGCTTGTTGGTTTTACATACATTTTTTATTTTCACTTTCTTTCTGTTACATTATTTTAAGACCTAGGGTCGTAACAATACTAGTAAATTTATAGAGAGACATATGCTTTTTTTTTATTTTTTTTTTATTTTTTGTTTGTTTTAATAAATGATTCATCCACGAAATTAGGTACCCACGAATATGTATATTTTACCCAAACAACAAAATTTGAAACCCATGAAAATAAAGTGTTTTACAGTAATTGCCATAAAGCTTTAACCAGAGGGCAAAAGAAAATTTATAGGTGAATCCAGAGAAAGCTTTAAACCAATCTCCATGACAAGGTCATGCTGGCATCAACAAGATCTGTTGGGCATCTGGTCAACTGCCATAGGCTGACCAGATTTAGCTCTTTACTCTGCAAGACTAAATATTGGAGGTAAAAGCTCGAGAAGTCAACTGCGTGTGCCAGCTGACAGCCTCAACAATGTCTCAAATTTCACAGTTGAATTCAAATGTGAGGCTCACAGATATGGTTCTAATCTTATGTACCTTTATTTTCAAGAGGCATATGTGAATCTGTGAGATTTCAGAATACACTGAACAAATCACCCACTTTGAGTGATTTCTTGATTTCCCTCCTTTACCAGCAGGAGAAGTCTCTGACTGCCCCAAATGAATGCTTTCAGTGCATCTAAGATAGCACATTGAAGCACAAACTGGATCTTGGAGTTTTGCCTCTCTGGAAAAGTCTAGCAAGGAGAGAGAGAATGAGCACTGTCTGATTACCCTTTGATAACAACCAGTTCTTGATCCACTGCCCCGGCTTCTTGAACCAGTACCAGGAACACAAAGGTGTGTAGCTTGTGATTCCACCTGGTTACAAAGATACAGAATCTGATAGAAGACAGAAGTGTGGAGAGTTCACTTGGTGCACAATGTCTGACCTCTCCTGGATAAAGAGTCGGCTAGCACAAGCATGGAGACCTACTCAGTGAGTTCAAGAATCTGTACAATGCACTTGGAGAGAAGGTGTACTAAATTGTGACAAGTCAAAAACTCCATGCCTAGAATGTTCACTTTCTGTAACAAAAATTACTCCTTGAAAACTTTTGGAAGTACATGAAAACTCCTTGAAAAGTCCTTGATACAAACACTATCCAGAGCTGTACAAACCATATGTATCTCTAAAAAAGATTATATCGAAAAACCTTTCCATGTATTTTCAAGAATGTTTAACAGGCTTAATCTCTACTGCAGTAAATAGGTTGAAATGCAAGTTATTCATTGCTAACACTTAGCATAAATGCAGAGGCCTGAACCAAAGTAGATGCCAACATCCTTTTGTAAGCATGAAATTCAACTGCTGTAATTAGGATTGTAATTACTATTTTCAGTGTTCTTAAAGACTGCTAACACAACTTAAGGCTCTTAACAATTAGGAATTAGATGCTAAAATAATGTCAAAGATAGTGAAACTATGTTGTTGTTTTTTTTAAAGAACCTATCTTGTTCATATGTCATTAGTTGTGTTGAAATTGATTTTCCATTCCTAAAATATCACAATGTCGTTGACAGTGGTCAAAAAGTGGGAAATTGTAAGTAGAATCTCCTACTGTTGCAAGCCTGCCTGATCCTAAAGGATTCCTTAGTTTGTTCACTGGAGTCTGATACCATGTGAGCTGTGTATGTGATTCGCTGCCCTTTAGTGGAAATGATCTTTGATGTTTTCAAAGCACATTGCGGAATGAGGCTGCTGTCTCAAAAGCAAGGCAGACAAGTTGACTATTGCTATATCCTTATCTAGATTCAGGACATCCACATGATAGGTGTCCAAATTCATTTTAAACCAGCGGGCGAATAATGATGCCAGCAGATAGAATTCTGTAAAAAAAAAAAAAGGCCGTGGCATTACTAGGGCCCCCTATTTTTTTCAACAAGTGGTTGGCAATCTCCTCAATCTTTTGAGACTGAGGCTGTCACTGAAAGGGGAGAGAGTCATCTTTATCACCCGCATCCACTGATGCCCCAACATGCAGTGTTTCCTCTAAATTTGCCCCTGCATTGGTGAAGTGGCCCATGACCTTTCAAAAAGTGGACCATCTATTTGTTAGCACAGTAAAGACACATACAAGTACAAGGCAAGACTTTCTTACCAAAGGCATGACCAAGCAATATGAACAGCATGTCCTTCTATCACAAATGTTACAAATCAAGACTGGTAAAAGTTTATGTGAAAAAACAGTAAATCTACATTTTGGACAAAGTCCAAGGAATATCACAATGTTAATAATATCTTTTTGATTATCCCATTCCTCAGCAACACTGCCTAAGATCTTTGAATGAATGATACAAGTATCATTTGATAAATATTAAACTGTCACTCTCTATAAACAAGTTATTTTTCCATGAAGTCATGAGGTCAACACTTTACACTGTAGTCAATCAATAATCACAGCTTGATCACAAGGTTTGGCACATGACCAGGATCACAAATGCAATATACAATGGGGAGTTCCAAAGGGTACTGACCAAACGATACAGTAAATGTTTACTTGTGAAATGCTATTTTTAGCATGGGAATTTTCAAAATGTCAAGCTTTTTCAAGGATATTTTCTATCAATTAGGAAAAAAAGCAACACATAAGTAATTCATTTTTTGTTGACTACATATATTTTACACCAACAATGGCCAATAGGACTAAAGATTTTGCACTAAGCTGTCATCACAAACATGTTTTAATTATGGAAAAATGCTATAACTGCAACAATGGACATGGAATGCCTGACTCAATGATGGCAGAGGGCAATAGGTGGGGGCAGGATGTATGCTGGTACATACCCACAGGAAATGCCATAAAAGTGCAGACCCATTAACTAATTAAGTGGATAGGCAAAAGATGGTGCTTGGACAACCAAAGAAACTGGTGGAGACTGATGATGGGATGGCTATGCAGGCAGACAGACCACATGGGTCTCTGTAATAGCCGATGGAAGATGAACGGCCAACCAATTTATGGCTCAACTTGTTGTAGCAGCTGACCTCTGACCATAAGCAGCAAGGGATGGCCAGTTGACTGGGTGGTTGGACTCGTCAGGAGCTGGGAAAATAGCAGATGGTGTAAATAGTGGATGTGGTTGCCTGAAAACTTGAGAGATTGGTCAGAAACCCCATGTGCAAAAGACTGACAGGCACTCCTGCCCAACTCTGGAATGCAGGTGGACCTATGCCCATTGGACTGCCAACAGGAGGAAGCAAATTCTTCCCTCAAATCCAAGTCTGTCTTCAAAAGGCAGGAAGACTGATGAGAAAAGTAATCCCCCAAGGCCAACATCTGTGTTGTGGTTCCTGGATAATTCTTTCATATGGGACTCTGACAGCAAATGAGAAGGTGGAAAAAGATTCCCATCAATGGTTCCATGTTCTTCTTCTTGCAGTTGACCAAAAGTGACTGTAACCAAGAGCAAGGTCTGGAGAATCCTGGAATGGGAAAGGGCCACAGAAGCATCCCCTACTATGCTAACAATTAACTCTGTGTTGGGATGAAGGATCAGGACTTCTGCATCCAAGGACTTGTATCTTGTGCACTTCCCTCAGCCTTTTACCTGCTTCTGAAGGACCATGCACCAAGTCCCCTCTGACCAGAGTACTGGTGCTGCGAGGAAGGAGCACTCCACAAACCTGAGATACTTCTCATGTGTCTACTTGGACACCATGAACGTCTGCATTTGGTGCACTTATTCACCATTGTATACTTACAATGATAATGAAAATCGACAAAGTTATGAAACAGAAAAAAGGTACAAACTATATCAAAATCAAGCACAGAAACACATAAAGTACTAAATTAAAGTGACATTCAACAAAACTTGCTGTAAATAATCATTATTAAGGTATGCATATGACAAAACTTAAAAACTGCATTGTTGCAGACCACTACATTGGATGAATATGCAAAACTAAGAATGAAAATTAAAGAAAAAAAAAGCCACCAATGCTTGAAGCAAAGATAAATTAATAAACAATACTAACTTTTTAAGCAAATGGCTATTTCTGGGAGGTGACAGATACAATGTTACCTGTATCTAGCAAAAGCTAAAACTGAGGTACATCTGATATATGGGTAGCCACCTTGAGGAGACAGGGGAGGTCATTATAATGGTATCTCATAAGAGTTTCTTCCCATAGATACTATTATTATTGTCTATATGGTATATTGATGGGAAAGACACATTTTTTGTCCTTCTGAAAGGCCAGGATTCAGAATGTACCAGATATTAATTTCCTAACATAATGTTATTGGGTAATGTATTCGACAGAGAAAAAGGGTTCTATGGAAATGGAGTTCCATGGAATGCAGCATCTACCCTGCAAACTGTCCAATGATGTACCCAACTGTATGACATGCTACAACTTGAACACAAAATCATACAATTGTTGACAATGCCATCACAACAGCCATGTTGGCAGAGAATGATGCAGACAAAAAGACTATTAGTTGTATACCTGAGCTTGGCTGAGAGGTTCCAGTGAGAAAGGGATTGACTTTTCTCTGCACAGAACGCGCTGTTCCTGTATCTTCGTTAATCTGCTGCATAGAATTAAAGTCGATGGTATATGCTCGTCCCATAGTGGACAAGCTGACCTCATCCTCACCAGCCTGGTGGGCAGCCTGCAATGACATGCAGAAGCAGTACTAAAATTAGTGATGCTGTATCAACGATTGTTCCAACGTCAACTAGTACCAGAACACTCCTCTACTGTCTGTCGAAAATGTTGATACTATTTGATGGTTATGCTATTTCACATGATGTAGTGTCAAAAAGGCCAAACTTTTAAAAAGTTTCTCAATAAAATTTCTAAAAGTTGTCAGAATATGAATACTGAATATACTCGCTAATAAGTTAAGTCCAACTGCAAACAACACAGACCCTAATCTGCCATCACATTATGTACCAGCAGATCAGGCAAATTACACAGAGCCAGATCTGCTGGTGCACTAAATGCGATGGAGATCTGGGTATGTGCATCTTGCAGTTGGACTTTACTTATAAGCGAGTACATACAGTAGGTTTATCGTAGGATGTTAAAAGTCTATTTTTTCTAGTGGAATGTCTCATTTGTGACTGTAAAACCACCATTAATTTCCTATTAAAGTCCTCAAATATGTAACTATAATCCAATTTTTTATCCCAGATTATTTAAAAAGGTAACACATCACGATTATTGTTATAGGTATTATCATGTATCATGTACAGAAGAGTTTAATTTTCATATTTTAGATCAGGGATATCAAGAATTATAGTAGGTACAATACACACACACACACACACACAGACACGCTGTATGGGGATGTTCCTATGTTCCTATTCTACCAAATTTAAATAGCGATATGAAGCTTTCCCTTGACAACAGAGATGGATCCAACATTGATCTTCACAAAACTTTTGTGTTGGGATGGGAGGCACCTAAGAACATTTACAGCATAAACCCTCCTCCTTCCATCTGATCTAAAATATCTTCAAGCAACAATTTGGCATCCATACACACCTAAAGACAGCCAGATTATTGAGATCAGTCTACAGTACCAGCCTTCAAATAAGCTGTTGGCAGTCACTCAAAAACCTTGCACTTTGACAAATTTTTACATTTTAGCCATCTATTTTACAACACTTTAACATTTTTTTTAATACTGTTGCATTGACATAGCTTTGTAACTGTGATTGTGAGTGGACTACTTCAAGAGACAACGAGAAGGCTGAGTACATTACTGTGTAGAAGACAGATAAAGGTATGTATTCTTACCCTACATGAAGAGTAATATACAATACTAAATCAGAAAATTTGCCTTGTACTGGAAGTGTAATGATGCTTCACTTCCCATTCAAGGGTGCATATTACACTGACCTAAATAACTTTGTTATCTAATCAGAGTGGAGCAATGTCATATTTTACTACTACCCCTCTCCCCGCTCCCCAGTGTACATTGTACTGATGTTGATAATCTTACTATCTATAAAGTACCGATGTTAGGTTATATGTATCTCCACTTTTCCAAATTCAGCAGTACTAACTGCTATATTAACCTTCGATCTTTCTTACTAAGGGTCTCTTTAAGAACATGACCTCAGTATCTGTCCATCCAAACCCACCCTATCTCTGGCTGCCTTGTTCACAAAAGTTCAAAGTAAGTACAGTGACCTAAATATTCCTGCTGTCTACTGTAGTCCCACTGCAGGCTCTGGAATGCAGAATAGGTTTGGTTTGGTTTTATGGGTTTAACACCATTTTTCAGCACATGATAGGCTATATACATGGCGGCCAGTATATCTGGTGGAGGAAGAACCCGGGAAAATACCGGGAAGAATCACCGACCCACGAGAAGCTACTGGCAAGCTTTCTCACATAACCACATTGGCCGAGCCCAAGACTCAAACCCACGCTGACAGAGGTGAGATGGCAGTGATCGGTAAAGGCGAGCACCTTAGACCATTCTAAGATTGCTGTGGGATGTGTCTCGTGATGAAGATCCAAATAAGAAGGTCTCTGCCTTTTCAAAAAGGTGTGGTTTATGCTAACAAATTTTGATCTTGTATTTAACTCCTCAAGGTTGGGAGATTATTTTAATTTTCACCTGAGATGGGGGTAGAGGACAAGGTTTCCTTGTGACTTCTGATAGAATCACACCAAGTTCAATTCAGAGAGACTTTTGTATCACCAATAGGTTAGATATGTACAAGAAATTGTTTCAAATTGGTAAAAACCAGACTTCTTTTGAGGGCGGTGTGTGTGATTTATCCAATTCTCAAACCTGACCTTAGACTAATTTTTGCACATTTTCATGTCTCTTTGACACATGGACTGTGTTTTTTTAGACCTATTAAGAGGAGTCTTAAATCCAGATGGAAACTCTGGTTCAAGAACTCGCAAATTTTTGCCAGAAATAAATCTGGTTTTTAAATTTGCTTTTTCATCTGTATTTTTAAACCCAAGTTTAACATCTAGATTACTTGGAAGTACTGTAATGCTACATCTGTCCTCTTGTCTTGAATATCACCCACTTGGTTTATTCTGAATTGCGACGATGTCACAGACCCAGGAACAATGCTATACACAAAATGTACAACTTGTGATGCAAAATCTGAATTGTGATGTCACAGTCCCTGGACCAATGATATGCACGAGTTATACAACTGGTGATGCAAAATAATGGCATTCAGAATGTACAAGTTATGGAGTTAAAGGAATTAATCCTTTCTGCCTTTGTATTTATTTTGTATGATTTATTGGGGAGTTTATCCAACATCTTTATCCTTTATGTCTTATCTCATTGTGTGTATTTACTTTTGGTTTGAGTGGTTTGTCTGCTGTAAAGTTTGGCAAGGTATTTTCCTTTACCATCTTTGCTATCAAGCACTATATAGCCAGGATTGTGCTGATGTGTTGTTAAACCCTATACATACATATATACATCTACAGGTGTGCATGGATGTCAGATTCCAGTCATCCCTCCTAACACAAACAAACACAGGCATGCACACAATGAAGTTCACACCAGTCTACAGTACACTGACCTCAATAATTTTGCTGTCTATAGGTGTATATGGATGCCAGATTCCACGGTCATCCCTCCATTGCCAAATAACAGCATCCACAGTGCTCCCAGAACCTTTCCTCATCACACAGTCGATAGCAAAGATTCCATCACTGGGCAACTTTGGAAGCAGCTCCCTGGTAATATAGACAAATGCAAAATTGTAATATACAAACACCAAATAAGGCAGAACATTTTAGAAGCTCACTTATATATAGAATTGACAAACCTTGTGTTAACATTATCATGCTACATGGTAATATACATCTAAAGACAAAACAGTATATAATCAGAAATGGTCATACAATAAATCAACACATAATACAGTGAAGTCACTAGTTTTCTTGGATTCTATGGTTACCATAATCCACAAATATGAAGACTCAAGGAATTATTATCCTTCTGTGGAAATGATAGGATTACTTCCCAGATCAACGAATTTTGGTACCAATTTTTTTTTTTTTTCAACAACAAAAATTGATACCAATAATAAAACATGTAAATTATATGTAAATTAGAAACATTTATCCATTTAGTCAATTACTGTTATTATCAGTGGTAAATGTCTTCCTCTTTTTCCTACCTATTAAATATACTTAAGGTATTAGATGTATACTCTAGTTATACTTTGTGAACAAGTTTTTTTTAAAAATACTTGAGTATCCACTAAGATTAAAGACAATATCATCCTGTGAAATCTTTAATAATTATCCAACAAGGGTTCCGTGGTACATAGCATCATGTCTGTGTACCAGGCTATGAGTTAGCCCCATGCTCGTCATATCTGCCAGTCAAAAAACTTGAAAATGTAACTTTTACAAAGAATCTTAATGTTGGTGAATACTGTTGCTGCTACAATTGCTGCCAGAACGATGGGAAGGGACTGATGCTCTACTGTTTGAAAAAAAAATCCAGGAATTCAACAATGGACCATTTCCTCTTTTTAACTGCCGAGTGTTGAAACCATCTAGAACATTCTTGAGAAACAAGATTTTCAAATCAGCCACTGTGGCAGCCATACTGGATGTAAGACTGGCACCATTTTCATTTAGGACAAACTTGATGCCATTAGAAAACTTTGTGTGAAAAAGTACATGCTGACATGACCAACCATTTAGGAGAATTAGTGACAAAATTTTCAGTGTGTTCATTGTGGCAGCTATATTTGAGGTCAGATCAGCAGTTTTCATCGAGGACCAACTATATATCCTGAGTCTTCTGATGAAAACCCCAACCCATGGGAAGCTACTGGCAAGCTTTCTCACATACCCATTTTGGTCAAGCCGAGACTCGAACTCGTGCAGACAGAGCCGAGATGTGTCAGTGATCTGTAAAGGAGAGCACCTTAGATTACTCGACCACCCAGCACCCTTATTTTCATTTAGGACCAATCAGACATTATAGGAATTCTTTTAGTGAAGATCACCCATGCTGACATGACCATCCATTCAGGAGGAGTAGTAATAACGAAATTTTCAAGATGGCCATTGTGGTGGCCATGCTGAATGTCCGGGAAGCACCATTTTCATTTAGGACCAACTAAACATCATAAGAAATCTGTTAGGTACAACCCCATGTTGATATGACAATCCATTCAGGAGGAGTAGCAATAAGATTTTCAAGATGGCTGTTGTGGTGGCCATATTGGATGACAGAGCAGCACCATTTTCATTTGGGTCCAACTAGACCTTGGGATAAATGTGTGTGTATAAAGTTTCATGGTAATCCTCCATGTTTAGGAGGAGTGGTAATAACAAACATGTGCTAATGGATGGACAGATGATGGATGATGGACAACAGGCCATCCAATAAACTCTTCTGGTCTATGACCAGTAGAGCTAAAGTGACACCTGGGTCTCACTAACACAGGCAAGAACATTATTTTATAAGATTTCAGCCCTATAGTGTATGAGACAACATGAAGCACCCACCCAATTAGGCACACAATTTCATACAATTCTTGAGGAGTTCTGGACACCAGCTGCAATTAAAAAAAAAGAGAGATTTTTAACAGATGTATGGTAAATTTGTTCTTAAAGAAAAATTTTGCAAAAAATGTATTTGGTACTTTTGAAAAAAAAAAGGAGATAGGACGATATTAAGGACTTCATGAATAAAAAAACTGCAAATTCTGAAATAAATATATGAACTTGCTCTACATGAATCACTTAAACCTCTATACATTGCATATGCGCATGTATGATGAATGCAGTGTATGTTTACAATTTTTATTTGCTTTAAAAAAAGAATGGATGGTTTCAATAGTGCTTTTCAAAACAAATCACAAACAACAATTCTTCAATCACTCTTTTCAAGGACAAATACACAATGGCATATGCATGGAGTCACAGAATCTAAGCATGCATAATATATACAGCATTATATAAAACATGCATATACAATGCAGAAAGTGTACAGAATAAATGTAGTCAAACCTGTCTACAGCGTTCACCCATGGGAAAAGACCAAAGTGGCCTCTGTAGACATGTGACCTCTGAAGGCAGGTTCAGCTCTCAAACTTGGTTCATGACAAATACATGTTCTATGCACTGAATACCATTAGCATTATTAGTAGTCCAGTATTTCATGTATTTTTTTTGTACACGAAAAAATAATTATTCATTTCAGAGAACAAAAAATTATATGTAAAATAAATTATTATTTTGTGGTACTGACCATATATGAAAAATAAAGGGATCATACCCGAACGAGGTCATTGTGACACATGATACTCGACAAACAGGCACTAACATACAAATTTTGTCTCATTCTGCTCTCAACTCAAGAATCCAATTACAATAAAAATAAAAGTACTCAAAAAGACTTTTGTTTTTATTAGTGAATGAGAAAGAGAGAGAGACCTCTAAATAAATGGCTAAAATGAAAATGTTGTCTCAGTGTGCAAGATCATTTGTATTCAGAGCATACTTCTTTGTAGCTGTTACGGTGTGTTATGTTGGCAAAATGATTAAGATGGTCTGTACATGTATTATTTATGGCTATTATTTATCGGTATATTGTACGCAACGATACAACCCATTGTTGTTAAAAAGTTAAGTGCAATATGTACTCTTACAGCAACAGTAACTTCATTATCAAATTACATATTAAAAATAAAAGAACTCAAAAAGACTTCTTGTTTTTAGTGAATGCATCTGTGTGTGTGTGTGTGTGAGAGAGAGAGAAATAAAACAACGTTGTGTCAATGTGTAAGATTGTATGTATTCAGAGCAGTTTTTATTTGTAGCTTTTGGAGAGATAGAAAGAGAATGAATTTATAGGGTGACAGTAAACGATTTTCAGTTACCTGACAATTGTGATATTCCTCATGTACAAGGGCACTACCATATTCCATTATTAATTAACACCTCTAAATAAACAATTAATTCATGTTTTAATTAGGATATCCATTGTCACAAGAACCACATGGCTATGCAGCTTTTTTTTACATGCTAATTAAATATGCCTAGAGCTTTGAACAGGTTATTCCAGTTGACACCAGATTGAAGGCAAGATTTGACAGAAGAGATCAAATCAGTGAGGCTGCCAATAGGGAAATGAAGCTATCCATAGGGAAACATTAAAATCTGTCTATGAGCTATGAAAGCCATTGTCGTAACAGCAGTAGATGTTGTAATGACAAGCGATCACATGCATCACTCGTTATTCGTACTCGTCGATAAAGATAACAATAGAGGGGTATATCGTAGAATAGATTCTCAATAAAATCTTAATTATACCCAAGTCAAAACAGTACAAGCACTTAAAAGATATTATATATAAGAATCGATTTGATCGAGTCAGTGACTTTAAAATTTGTGAAAGAAAATGACCAGGTTTTCATATTTTTTTTTTTGTATTACTATAGTGAAACAATAAGACCGACTGACCAATGGTCTGTGGTCTTCACTTTAGCATGTACCGAGATATAATTTTTGCTGGATAAAACATCACATGGCTTCCGAACTCATTTTAAAATGTGTGTGGTGCTTTGTTACAGCAACCGACTTAATAAAGAGCACTCATTAACGATATTGTTTAAGGATATGTACTGTAAAGGCCATTGCCCAGTTGTTAAAAAAAAGCAGTAGATATTGTAATGACAATAAGAGATTATATGCATCAATCATTATATTTTCTTGGTGATAAAGAAGACCAAGAAGGGCGGATTAATGAATGAGAGCAGATTCTAAATTAACAAAACAATTACCCTTTCAACGTGAGATGTTCAAAGACCTTTCTGAACGATTATAAATGGTGATTATTTCTTTATTTCTTGATATCCTGTTTCATTATTTGATGTAATACGCGAAGTTAACAAATATGTCAGCTAAGTTTTAATTGAGGCAACAAATAGTTGTTTTTCATTTAGGATTATATCAAACATATACTCAGCAAACAAACATTGGTAGTTTGACGTATCTATATTGCACATCTGTATTTTTCAAAGCCGTTTGAAACATGAACTTCTCTTCTTGAGTCATATAAAAAACATCAAAATATGTGGTTAAAGAAAGTAATAAAAGAATTAAATGATCAGTGACCTTTCTGAATGATTATAAATGGTGATTCTTTTATTTCTTAATCTCATGTTTCATTATCCGATGCCTCAATCACAAAATGTAAGTGAAGTTAACACAGTTCAGATAAGTTTTTATTTTTAAGGCAACAAACGGTTATGCTTTTTGTATGGGATTATATCATACATATACTCAGCAAACAATACATTGGTCATTTGACATATCTAGATCATACATCAGTATTTTTTCAAAGCCATCTGAAACGAGTACTTCTCTTCTTGATTAAAATAAACAACATCAAATTAGGTAGTTAAAAAAATAATAAAAGAATGAAATGATCAGTGACCTTTCTGCATGATTATAAATGGCAATTCTTTTATTTCTTAATCTCCTGTTTCATTATTCAATGCCTCAGTTAAGAACTTACCCAAAGGAAATCATCATTTATAACATATGCTTATCAAACAATACTTTGGTTACAAAATAATACAAAGATAAAAACAAACAAACAAACCCACCTTAACTGTAAAACAGGTGTTCACACTTCAAACACTTGATGGATTAAGCAGCTGCTCAAACTCACCAAGATCAAGAGACAGTCGGCTTTTGCGAGAGACCTTTGATGATTAGGGAATGAAAAGAAGCTTCCTGCGGCTATTGTTAGTAGCATATGAACCGTAAGGGATATCACAAGTGCAGTGTACATGTATCTCTACCCATTTTGTGTGATTGTACATAATCTTGTACACTCTAGATTAATGTTGTTCTCAAAATCGGCCATAATATCTCACGGTTAATAATCCCTTTGATCTGAGTTTTTCTGACTCCCATTTCTGCTGCAAATACACATCTACTTTGTCCAGTATCCTGCGAATGAATTGCTTCAATTCTCTCATGTAAGGACAAAAACCGCTTTGCTTTCGAAGCCAACATGTTGACACCTTTGAGTCTGACTGACAGTGTGACTGGACTACGGCAAGTACAATGATATTCCTAACTTTTTAAGTTTTACTTTGAAAGACTTTAATTCAATTACTTTTGCTCAAATGTATTAAAAATTAACTTCTTCCATTTAATCTTCATTGTAAATTGTAAACTTTATGAATTGTGGTAAGTGTTCATAGTACAGATGGATATGTACATATTTTGATGCCTATGGAGGCATATTGACATCTTCCCATAAGGATACAATATTTATGATGATGCAATGTGAAAAATAATAATATCATTATAATTCATTTTAATGCCATAATATTACTATATCAAAGGAAGCCTGAAGATTAACCTAACAGTTATAAATGCAGTTGCTGTAAAGCTGTAATGTAGCTGTGTTGTGACTTTAATTTTTAGTGAGAAGGTGAAAGAACGTATTTTACTTGAAATAACTTTATATATATATATATATTTTACCTCTATATTTTGAGTTGCTTGTTCTGAGGTTCCAATGAGTAGGTAACAAAGAGTGTCTGCAATCTCTGAAAAACCAAATGTAATTAGCATATCAATATGGTTGCACTACATGTACAAAACATTTATTATGAGGAAACATTTCCAATGATATTACTCTGAAGTGCTACAATTCAGTCAATCACATAATCAACAGTAATGCAGCAACCAATATTGTATATGTATGTGGCAAACATACACAAACCATCCATGCAAAAATATACTGTAAAAAATATATAAAAATGGAGAAACACTCTTCTTTTTATCCTTGGGTTGTTTTTCCCCTTTGCCTGACATCCTCATCAATTATACTGTACAGGTAACTCAAGTACCCCATTTCAACAATTATTTTCTTAAATGATTCAGCAGAATATCTTGTTGCTTAAATTATAGAAGCTGTCTAACAATTTTTATTTGTATTTACATACCAATAGCATAATAATATAAAGTAAAACCTGCTTTAGCACTTTTTTAAAATGACGCTGGTATTTTAGTTTTTAACTGCATTTTATTTAAAGAAGAATGCCTTTTAGGTAAGTTCCTCTTTTCTTCCTCCTATCTACTGATCCTCGCTTTGCCTAAGCAGTACAATGGCCATATCTGGACAGGAACTACACATGATATCTAACATCTGTATCACCATCGGTCCCTGTACTGATACTTACTTTGCTTGAGTAGTATGACAGCCAGATCTGGACAGGACCTACTCATGATTGCTAACATCTGTATCACCATCACAAAGGTCCTTGTACTAATATTAACTTTGCTTGAGCAGTAAGATGCTAAGATCTGGACAGGAACTACATATTAAGCTAACATTCATATCACCATTACAAATGTCCCCGTACCAGTACTTACTTGGCCTGAGCAGTACAACAGCCAGATCTGGACAGGAACTAAACAAGATAGCTAAAGTCTGTACCACCATCACAAAAAGTCCCTGTACTAGCACTTACTTGACCTGAGCAGTATGACAGCCAGATCTGGACAGGAACTACACATGATCACATGATAGCTAACATCTGTACCACCATCACAAATGTCCCTGTACTGATACTTTGCCTGAGCAGCACAACAGCCTGATCTGGACTGGAATTACACATAATAGCTAACATCCATATTGCTATCACAAATGTACCTGTTCCGATACTTACTAGGCCGATGCAGTGTGACAGCCAGATCTGGACAGGAACTACACATGATACTAAACATCCTTATCACTATCACAAATGTCCCTGTACTGATACTTACTTTGAGCAAGCAGTATGTCTGCCAGATCTGGACAGGAACTACACATGATTGCTAACATCTGTATCACTATCACAAATGCCATTGTACTGATACTTACTTTGCCTGAGTAGTACACCAGCCAGATCTGGACAGGAACTATACACAATTGCTAACATCCATATCACCATCACAAATGTCCCTGTACTGATACTTACTTTGCCTGAGCAGTACAACAGCCAGATCTGGACAGGAACTACACATGATTGCTAACATCCGTATCACCATCACAAACGTTCCTGTACTGATTACAGGTGGGCTCACCACCAGCTGTACAGAGGAAGAAACAGTATTAAGTTACACTGATATACATACCCAGACCATGGAATTTGAATACTTACAAATCTAAGTATCTATCACCCATCCCAATACCAGGATTACCATAGCTGGTAAGGCAGGGAGGAAAAGGCAAAATCATATTTAAAATTTAGTACTGACTGAATGAACGGATGAACTGTGATAGTTCTTTATCTAGCATTACAAATATTAGAAGCATAACAGTTTCATGTGATGCCTCAAGTAACGTAAAGCTTTTAAAAAAAAACTGCCCTTCCCAAAAATTTAAACAGAATATTGAAAAACAATGTTAATTATCCTTGACTTTGTACCTTAATCACTGATGGTGAAACATTTGTCAGCTTCAATGATAAAGGTTTAGGTACAATAAAAAAATCTGGCATAGCAAACTTGGAGAATAAGATTGTGGAGTTTTTTTTTTATCTCACGCTGCGATTTATGTATGGTTCAATAAAACATTGTAGGTATAAAGCTGATGCATGTAATTCCATAATCTGGAGGTTTTCAAAAATAATAAGCATGCAAATAAAAACAAAATGTAAACGCCCATATCACATACAGTGTATGGTATTTTTAAAAAAGAAAAAAAATCCCAAGAAACGAGAAGGCCTGGGCCTGCATGTCAATCCCATGAACAAAGCAATGCTGTAAAACGTGTGACCTCTGACCACAGAGTCAAAAAGATGAGTATGTTGCCGATTGAAATGCCTCAGCTTCATAATGATATATCCAAAGTATGAACAAAATTCATCAAGGGGTTTAAAAAAAATAAGCAAATGAAAAAAATTTCAACCAAAACCTTAATGCAAATTTTGTATAACTGTCATATGTGTTGTATAATGAATTGCATAAACTTCATAATGACTCATGCTAAGTATAATGTGAATCTATCAAAGGGTTCAGGAAATCATTACAGATCAGAAACCTTAACCAAACCCTTAACAAACTGATGATACCACCACTGGCAACAAAGTGACTGCCATGTCTTGCTTCCCACTAACATGGGTTCGACACAAAGCATTTTGTAAGAAAAGAAGTACCAGTAATTTATTTGGCAACATGAAATAGTTGCAATAATTCTGGATCTTTGATTCATGAAATCCAGAGTAACTCCAAAATTCCCCAAACTTTTATTACTGTGGGATTTCTCCAGAGAAAAATTATGCTAATCTCACCAGCTGTTGAATGTTGGTCAGAAGACCATGGACAGAAATCTCCTTTAGTGTCCGCTGGTCTGCCTGAAAATTGTCCACCAGACGAGAGAAACACAGGCAGCAGCTCTCCACTGACTTCTTGTCCTGGAATATCAGAATAAATAATAAGTCACTGAAACTGAGATGTTGCCATGTGGTGTGGTGAGGGACAAAACAAATCTATCAAGATCTGATGTATATCTGACAAAAGTGAAACAGTGGCTGCTATGATTTTTTTTTTTTCTGTTACAAAGGACAAAGGAAAGAAAAATGAAACTTTACAAATTGTAACAGTAACATCTAATAACTGACAAGAAACAAACCATCAAATACTGTGAAAAATGGCAATATATTAGCCCATTTTGTGGTAAATAAAATTAGTAATGATTTTCAGTAGACCCTAATTTACTGTGGTTTTATTGTCGTTTGTGGGGCACCAAATTTCATGGGTAAGCTAGGACCATAAATTTGAAGTCACACCGAAATATGAATCAAGCTGATATTCAAAGCACCCCACATCCCACTGTATGTGATGGTAAAGCATCACTTGTTTCCCTGCCCCTTCCCAAGCCGTATGTGATGTTAAAATATTACTCGTTTCCCTGCCCTACACCAGCCATATATTATGGTTAAGCAATGCTCATTCGTTTCTTTGTTTTAATACCAATGGTATTTAAAGTGCTGTGAAATACGATACATTTATAAAAGATGGGGAACAATTGAAATTGAATGATTACAATTTAATTCACATGCAAAATTTCATGAACTTTTAATCTCTGTACTAATGTAATGACTGGTGCTATAGTAATAAATGCAAAAGTACTCTTGGTTTGTGTCCCTCTTTACTTCCCAAAGCATATAATTATGTTAATTTATAATAACTAATACTCACAAAAGCTTTATGTGACATCAATAAAGTTCAAGAAATTTAAATGTTTTAAATTAGTTTGTGTCTTTTTAAGCATACATATCTTTCAATAACATTAGTAAATTTGTATCCATCAAAATATAGAACATAATATATGGATCATAATTTCATAAAAGCACTGTATTATCTACTGTTAGACACTGGTTCATACTGAATAGATATAATAATGTGAAAACAATTACTGTGTCTGAATTGAACATGGGTCGTTTCATGAATTAAAAAAAAAAAATTGCCACTGCATTTTTGATTCTGTTGCTCACAAGTACTATTCACTATTTTATTGACCAAATGGAACAAAATAGCACTCCGTTATTACTAATTATGTTTCAAATATATATACATAACTGATGAAAAAAAATGAGCAGATAAGTCCGGCTTTTTCCACGCCTATTTTAATTATGTCTGTTCAAAGTTACACTTTGTAATGTAAGGAGATATTCCTCTTTGCTTGAATTTGGTTAAAGGTAGATGTTATGTTGATCAAGACTTTATTTAAGAGAACATCTCCACTGTCCTCCCATTCATTTAATTGAGCAGATCATCTGAACCGTGACAGATAAATCTGGGGGTTGCAACTTAACCATGCATGTGATTGGCACAAACAGTGGTATAAAGCCATATTTCTCTAAATAAGACAACAACCTCTTCCTGTGATGGGTTTTGAAAACATCAAAGAGCACTACTACCTTCTGATCACACTAAGGGGCAGTGAGTCACATACACAGTTCAAATGGTATCCGACTTTAGTGAACAAACCAAGGAATCCTTTAGAATCAGGCAGGCTCACAACAGTATGAGATTTTACTTAAAATTTCCAGCTCTCTGACTACAGTGTCAATGACATTGTGATATTTGAGAAAATGAAATTCTATTTTGACAGAACTGTTGACATATGGAAAAGACAGCTTTTTTTAAACAAAACTCGGTTTGCTGTCACTGACTTAATTTTAGCATTTAATCCCTAATTGTTGAGAGCTTTATGTTGTGATAGCGGTTTTTAAGAACACTAAAAATATTAACTGCAATCTTAATTACAGCAGTGGAACTACATGCCTGCAAAAGGATGTTGGCATCTTCTTTGGTTCAGGCCTCTGAATTTATGCTAAGTGCTAGCAATGAATAACTTAATCAACCTATTTACTGCAGTAGGGATTAAGCCTGTTAAACATTCTTGAAAATACATGGAAAGGAATGTCAATATAATCTTATATATATATATATATATATATATATATATATATATATATATATACACACACACACAAACACACACATATATATATACACACACACACACACATATATATATATATATATATATATATATATATATATATATATATATATATATATATATATACACACACACGGTTCATATAGCCCTGGAGAGTGTTTATGTTCAAGGACTATTCACGGAGTTTCATCTACTTTCAAAAGATTTCAAGAAGTAATTTTTCTTTCAGAAAGTGACCTTCTCTATATGGTACTTTATATAACACTGCATAAAAACATACAAAAGTAGATGAAAAAACACATAATGAATTAGCATGCCACTACATCAAAACGGCTGTTACTCAATCTGAACAACTATCCGTATCATGTGTCATTTGATCCACCTGATTTTATACCATTTTAATGAGTTATCAACTATTTTTGGAAAAACTTCAATAACAAAAGTTTATAATTTGAAAAGTGAATATTTAATTCAGTCTTAACATTTTGTATTCCATCTGAAAAATTTCAGGAATTTGGGGGAAAATTCAACAAGTATTCAACAAAACCTTTCAAATATGTATTAGGGTAAAACCAATATTAATAATACTTAACTGCTACTATAGCATTGCTACCTTTTTCCAGGATGCTAGTTCCCAGTTCAAGCTAAATATTCCCTCTTTCAATTCGTAATTAGTGATTGGAAGACCAGAATAAAAAAACAACAGCTGTTTGCCAAAACATTCCTCATGCCCAGAATGTGGCAAACTCAGAATAATTTCCTCCAAAGCTGTCCAATGGAGGAGGTTCCAGACTTAAAAGCAAAGAGAAGGAGCATGGGGACCCCCTGATGTCCGAGATATGCTATGACTGACATGTTGTCTGTAGCGAACATGATGCAGTGATGTCTTATGAGACTGATGCATCTTTGACATGCTAGAAAAACAGCCTGCACTTTTAGATTGTTGATGTGGAGGAAGCTTCTTCCCAAGACCACCAGCCCTGCAGAACTACTCCCTCAGGCTCTAGGTGGGTCCCCCAACCTGAATCTGAGGTGTCAGTGTAAACGAAGGAGTGAGGTTCCAGAGCTTGAATATGAAATTCAGAAAGAGACCTGTCCCGATTTTTTCCACCAGCTGTAATGGTGATGAAACTTGGATCCTATGAAGATCCAGGCAGACTGGGGTCCTTGTGAGGTCTCCAGTTCACTAGAAGCAAGAACTGGAGGGGCCCTATATAAAGTCTTCCTAGGGGAACTAAGTCCGCTGCTGCATTCAGAGTCTACAAAAGAGAGAGGTAGAGATGAACCGACAAAGATGTCTTTTTGTCCAGTCTTGCAAAGAGAGCAAGCATCTGTGTGATTCTGTCAGGGGGAACAGAATATTCCTTGACAGGTAAGAAATGTCATCCCCATGTAAACAAAATTCTGAAAAGGGACAAGATTCAACTTCTCTTAATAGGGAATTTGGCCTAATTAAGTCACTTTCTCCAAACAGAGAGACAGATTCCTCAGAAGGACACGTCTGATGACATTGTGAATCAACCAATCGTCAAAGTACTGGAGGATGAGAACCCCCAATGGCCTTAAATAAGCCACTATTACACACATCACCCTTGTGAAGGCTCTGGGAGCAGAAGCTAGACAGAAAGGAAGAGACTAATATGAAAGATTGCCTGCTACAGACAAAACCACAGAAATTTCCTGGGGACTGGGAAGACAGGAATGTGAAAATAAGCATTCTGGAGATCTATGGAAAGTGCCCAGTAGTTTGGCCTTATGGTATTCCTGACAGGCAGGTTGTCTCCATCTTGAATTGCTCTTCCCCAAAGGAATTTGTTCAAGGTGGAAAGATTGATTGTCCCCCCCCCCCACACACACACACACTTTGAAACTAAAGAAAATCCAGTAAAAACATCCTGGACTTCTTATGTTCTTCACCCTTTCTACTGCACCCTTCGTTAGAAGGGAGTACACCTCTTCTTGCAGAGATACCAGTTGAGACTGGTGGGACAAAATAAGGGTACTTGAGAGATGACGGGACCGGAAGCGAAGCCTGCATTGTCCAAGAAGTCTGAACAAGCCTCTGAAAAGACAGCTAGTCTGGCACCTACATGGATGCTGAGAAGAGGGAGACTTTGCAGGAAAAGATGCGACTCCCTAGGGCCAACTCTCTTCCTTGGCCTCTATGACCACCTCATCTAAAGAAGGACAGGCAAAAGGGAGTTTTAAAGTGGGGCTGTTTGCTTTGTTGTTGTTGTTGCTGACCCTGTTTAAAAAACATAGGAGGTGGACCTGTCAACTGATCAGGGTGGGCGTGCTTCCTCGCTGGTTTTGATGGGCCCAGGACTATGGCCTGGGGTCAATGTTATTGGTCCCTCAAATCTTGTGCTGCCAAGGAGGGAATTCGACACTAAGATCATCTCTGCATCAAGCAAGACAGCACTCAAAAGGTTTTTACTATGATCCAGCAAAATGTTTAAAATCTCCAAAGCAGCATTTCTAGATTTCTAGGAAGATGGAGATGCTCAGCAGTGAACACCTTGGACATCAAATGTGCATGCCATGATGCTTTAGCAACAGCCTTCAACAATCTCTCTAGAGCTGCTACGGACAAACACTCCTTTAACAAACTGAAGGAGGCAGTGGAAAACAGATCAGCATGGGAGACAATTGTAACCAGGGTTCTAGCCCTAAGTTCAAAGCCTCTAAAGATCTGATCGACAGTTGAACCCCGATTCCAGTCAATATCTCCATCTGGGAAGCACCTGAATCCAAGGCAGGGGGCATAAGGGGCCAAATGGGCAAATGGACCCTATAACTAGTGGGGGAAACCAGTAGTCCAAGTATGGAAGAGGGGAGAAACCACTCCTTCTGCTGTCTGGCAGCCTGTTGTCCTCAAGAAAACTTCTGAGTAAGCTCTTCAACTATCGCTGAATGCAGGAGCAACAGATCTGATCTAAAATGAGCCCTAGAAAGTCCCTCTAGAGAGAATATGGTGTCCACAGCTCCTGAAGGCTTCAGACACAGGTCTGGGAGAAGGAGGCAGTATACCTTATTTGCTGCTGGTAGTACCTCATTTACCACCTCACCATAAGTCCAGACTTCCTCCTCACCCATCACCCTATCACCTGACCTTTAAGTTAGATGAAAAAGGGGACCCTAAAGGGAGAGAAGGCCCCGATTTAGCCTGTTCTTCAGGAACTCATTCGAGTCAAGCAGAACTGTAAGTGCATCATCATTCTTACTAAGCTCATGTTATGAGACCAAACTGTCTCTTCTGATCTCCATCTCTGGAGAAGGAGATTTTAAGCCAACAGGTTTGTCATCCTGTCTCCAATCATGGGTACAATGGGACTAACTCTTAGATCTTCCTTCCTTGGAGAACGTGACTGACAATCCCTTCTCATCGCTTTGGGAGAAGAGTGGTGGCTGGCCTCTTTCTTTGACAAGGCTGGACAGGAAGGGTGAAGGTCTACAGCCTGCCCCTTCCGATTGATCTTGGAACAAAGGAAGAGACATCCATAACATGGCAGAGAAGGAAGACTCACCACCGAGTTGTGGAGGTCCTCACATCTAGTAGAGATTAAAAGGGAACATAGAAAAATGGGGGGGGGGGGGGATGAGGTGCCAATCTGATTGGGGTAGGGGGAGATGCCAATCTGATTCCTTTCCCAAGACGGGTGAGCAAAACAAAATTCCCTATCCCCATAGGGATTAAACGGTAACATAAAGAAAAGAAGAGTATTAAATTGATCCCTCTGCCTAGACTGGCAGTCAAGACCCTCTGTCCGGTGCTTGATGAATTTCACCAGTGCTCAGTGACTGGCGCTCAGTGCCTGGTGACCAAGCAGAGACCAGTGTTCGTTAATGATGATTTGATAGAAGAGTCTCTTATCTGGGAACCCGAGTCCAACGAACAAGGTTTCTTATCATCAGGTCTATTCAAGTGAAAAAGCACTGCTCTTTCCAACCTTAGGAAAGGCATGACTCACTGGTTAGCACAAAAAATGTTTCCTTAACAGGAACTGACAGCTTCTGATCAAGTGTTGATGATCCTGTTGCAGACGATTTCATAAGAATGGAATTGGCTACTGATCCCTCCCTTACTGAAGGGGTTTAAAGACATTTTTCAGCACATGATAGGCTACACATAGCGCCCAGTATACTTGGTGGAGGAAGAAACCAGGAAAACACCAGGAGGAACCACTGACCCACGGGAAGCTACTGGCAAGCTTTTTCACATACCCATATCTGGCGAGCTGAGACTCGAACCCACGCAGACTGAGGTGAGATGCAAATTCTCTGTAAAGGCGAATGCTTTAGACAAGTTGGCCACCCAAGGCCCCCTCACTGGAGGAATAAACTTCCCTACAACAGGGAGTGTCTTAGACCCCTCCTGGAAACAGAGGGGATCATCCTGAGACGAAGAGGAACTGGGACCCTTCTTCCTTCCTCCATAAGTGTGGTGACTTCACACTAAGTCGGACACTGCATCTTCTCAAAAACAACAAATCAGGCAACCATTAGTATGTACACACTTGGTGCATATGAAAGAGGTGGGATGAGTGTTTCATGGGGCCCTCTTTTGCCCACATTTACCCACAATTTGTAGCATAATATAGGCTAAATGAGAAAGAAAAAAACAACAACAATATGAACTGGAACCAAAAATGGGTAGGACATACTTATTGCAACACCAGTTACTAATACATGGGATAAATTTACTGAAGTACCACTTTGCTAAGTGAGGTACAAAAACCCAAGAGAAACAACAAAGAGGGACACAGGCAAAAAAATAAAAGCAAGAACTGGGAATAAAATAACCAAAACATACCAATTAAGATAGTTTGGCCAAAATATAAAAAAAAGGACAACCATAAATACAAAAAACATAGAGCATCCAGACACGTGTATACAAATCAGACTGGGATCATGTTTTTTTTATTCTGGTCCTCCAATATTAAGCTTGGACTGTGGACTAGCATCCTGGAAAAAGCAATGCAACTGTAGTAGGTAATGTGTTACTGCTATAAAATCAAGAATTTTGCAAGGTTGTAAGAACCATGCCATTTGTTGCTCAATATTTTATCATCTTCTTTTTTTTTAAATGACAAATCCACAAAGTACCCAAAAATATGCATTTTTTACCAGTCACGAAACTTGATACCGATGAATGTAAAGTGATTCCCAGTATGTAAATATCCATTATCCTTATTCTTTGTTCAACCATACCATGTCCCAAATATATACACAGACTAATCATCCAAACTCCAAATTAACCAAACCATTCTTTATATCCAAGTCTGAATAATTAATGTACAACATATAAAAATGCCAGAGGAAACAAAATATAGCAGTTATGACAGATATGTAAGCAACCATTGATGTAATGTATATATTTAATCATAGTAGTGAAAGCACTAATGGCTTGGAGGGTTGAAGTGATGCTAATTTATATAAGATCAGATGGAAGAACCTTTCTACTATCATAAACAGACTACTCTAAATAACCTTTATAATAATATCCAAGGAAGATCATTTAGCTCAATTTGCATAGCCTCCCCCAACCCCAACATATAAAACTGACCTGAAATGTCAGTGACCTATACTTTGTTACTTATTTTTAGTAACACCATAAAGTCTGTCACTATTATTATTAATACAAATTATATTTGGTAAAAGAGAAATCTGAAATCCCTCCAAGCCAAAAGAAGGGTCCTAAAAAAAAGGGTCTGAAAACCACATCCAGGTCACTGAAATGGGGTAAAACCTTTTTAAATAGTCTACCTGATGAGTGAGGCGGGCACTAAGCAATGGAAACAAGTCCCTGACGTAGTGAAACTCCTCTGCAGACATGTTCTGAACACAGTTGGCTGTGATGGCCAGGGCACAACGCTGGGCAATGATACTGAAGAAGTCCAGGAACATAAGGCATGCTGCTATTCCACCCTGCAAATAATCCATGTCAAGTACATTCAATTCTGCTCAAGATACAACAAGACATTATTAAATTGTATCCAAAAATTAAGGACGTATGTGAAAAGACTTTCCACTGATACTGTTTTGCAAAAAAAAAAATCTCTTCTAGTATTGCATACAATTAAAGTCTTCCATTCTCATTGGAATTAATATGCTAAAACAAAAAAAGTAAAAGACAGAAGGGTCTGGCAGACTGTTTTTAAAAATATTTTGGTGAAATAAGATTGCTAAACTTTAAAAAACAAAAACAAGAGTACTGTGAATGGAACAATATATGCCCACCCTGTGCTGAATTGTCTTCTATGTAGGCACTAGTAGGATATGGTTGAAAATACTGACGAATGGGTCCCAATGACCTTGACCTTTGCCCAAAGTATGTGGTCTTGAACGAAATTTACCATGTTCACTGTGCAGAAACCATTATTTTCTTATTAGATTTACCATGACTGTGACCTTTGGTCATTAGACCCCAAAATCTAAAGGTTTCTTCATCACACTAAGTGCTAGCCATCCACAAAAGCTTGGTCAAGAAATTTATGCAAGAACGAAAGTTATTTTGCAAAACCCATTTTTCTTTGAATCACAATGATCTAGAACACTGACCTTTTGACCACAAAATCAACAGGCTTCTCTCATACCTAAGTGCAAGCCGTTCACAAACTTTTGTCAAGATACATGGTTTAGAACTAAACTTGTTATAAAAAAAACTTTTTTTCATCTTTCAATCAGTGACCTTGAAACTTGACCTTTTGACCCCAAAATCGATAAGCTTTTTTCTTGCCCAAAGTGTAATCCATCCACAAACTTTGGTAAAGGTACACAATCAACAACTAAATTTTTGTGCAGAAACCATTTTATATTTTTCAGCAAGTCAACCTTTGACCTCAAAATCAATCAGATTCTACCTTACTCCAATCACAAGCCATGCACAAAAGTTTAGTCTTGGTCTGTGATACTGTATTAACATTACTATGCAGAAATGCATTATTCTTCTTTCAGTAACAGTAAATTTGACCTAAGATCCTTTGGCTCCAATATATCGTAAAAAAATTGCCACCAGCCTGCCAGTCTGATGCAAGCTAATCTCACAAAAGATTGGGGTAAAAAATTAGTAACCAGTCAATCTGGTCAGTTGGATATTTAGGTATATCGAGTAAATTTAATCGACAAATTGGATATTTTATTATATAAAAATAAATAAATAATGGTGAATTGTTTCTGATGGCCACTTGCAAATCTGGCTGAGATGAGAAGATTAATAACTCGTGTGTAGTCTGCATTCAATAGATGCTTTTAACTCCAGTTAAAAACTCTTCTGCATCCATGCAATGTATGTGACACACACTACTTCAGATTCCCAATGGCAACATGTGTAGATATTTGGAGCCTCAAAGACACCAAAGGCCAACAAGAGTCCCTTGAAGGGTCTGAGACTCTACTCAGAGAAAAGAATTTCCAGGAATTCAAGACAAGACCATTTCTTCCTTTTAACTGTTGAATGTTGAAACCATCTCTGATATTCTTCAGCGATAACAAGATTTTCAAATTAGCTGCTGTGGTGAACATATTGGATGTCAGATTGGCACCATTTTCATTTAGGACAAAGCAGACATCATTAGAAGTCTTTTGGTGAAAACTCCATGTCATAATGATCATCCATTCAGGACAACAAGATTTTTAAGATAGTCTTTGTGGCAGCAATATTGGATGTATGACTGGCACTATTTTCATTTAGGACCAACTAAGTATCGTAAGAAGTCTACTGGTGAAAACCCCATCTTGATATAGCCATCCATGTGGAGAGGAGTAGGGATAACAATATTTTCAAGATAGGACTTTCCATTCAGGAGAAGTAGCAATAACAAGATTTTCAATATGCCTGATGTGGTGGCCATATTGGATGTCAGATCGGCACCATTTTCATTTAAGACCAACTGGACATCATAAGAAGTCTTCTGGTGAAAATTCCACATCAATATGACTTTCTGTTCAAGTAGACTTGTGATTACAAGATTTTTATGATGGCTACCATGGCATTCAAATCGGATGTCAAATCGGCACCATTTTTATCTGGGACCAGCTAGACATCATAATAAGTCCTTTTGTGAAAACCCCATGTTGATATGACCATCCATGTAGGAGGAGTAGCAATAAAAAGATTTTCAAGATGGTCACTGTGGTGGCCATATTGGACCTCACAACGGCACCATTTTCATTTATGACCAACTAGATATCATAAGAAGTCTTTTAGTGAAAACCCCATGTTGATATGACCATCCATTCAGGGGAGTAGTGATAACAAGATTTCTAGATGGCCACTATGGTGGCCATATTGGATGTCCACAATTTTTCATTTAGGACTAACTAGAGCATGGGATGAATGTGTGTGTAAAGTTTCAAAGCAATCCCCCAAGTAGCTTAAGAGGAGTGGCGTTAACAAACTTGTGCTAACGTACAGATGGATGATGGACAACAGATAACAGAACATCCCATAAGCTCTTCTGGTCTATGACCAGTAGAGCTAAAAAAACAAACACAGCCAAGGAAAAAAAAGAACTTTTTGAAAGAAATACAACACTATAAAACAAAAAACGATGTTTTAAAAATAGTTGGGTTACAAAATTTGCTTGAAATACAGAAACAGGATGCATGCTAAGACCATGGCATCAGAGATGCTGCCAGGATTTTATCTAAAGGGGGGGGGGGGATCTTTCCCCTTGTCACCAAAATAAGGGGGAGCAGGAAATAAAATGGGAAGCGGGGAGGAAATGGACATAGTTCAATATTTGCCTAAATCTTAAATATCCATCTCTCTTTCTTCCTGCTCTACTCTGTTAGGGCTCTACTGAAATCAAAATCCTCAAAAGATATCCCTCTCTAGTTGTGTAAGCTTTAATCTGTTGATTGTTTCTGAGCTTAATCTGTTCCTTATCTGTGTATGAATATGGTTCTGTGCTGAGAAGCTCCTTTCACAGTCTGCTGTCTGATGGGGCATATGCATAGCTAGCTTTGCCACCTTGAACAAGTTGGGAAACTGTTCTTTATGGCTATGTGCAATTATCCACAGCTCATAGGTATCGTCTCTTGGATATCTCTGCTCCAAAATAAGATTTCACTTTCTTGAATCAGTGCTTCGCTGACTGTTATGCCAGATTTCTTATCTGTTCCATAATGCTGTATTAGGGTTTTAAGTCCATCAATGCCATAGTCTGCTTGTTCAGACAGTTGTGTAAGCTTTACTCTGTTGATTTTTCTGGGCTTTATCTGTTCCTTATCTGTGTATGAATATTGTTCTGTGTTGAAAACCCCCTTTCACAGTCTGCTGTCTGATGGGGCATATGCATAGCTAGCTTAGCCACCTTGAACAAGTTGAGAAACTGTTCTTTATGGCCATAGTCTGCTTGTTCAGACAGAGGTATTTTGATCAAATAAATATCCTTACTTTTTAATAACTTTTTTGATTCTTATTTATTCAATTTATCTTAACCCTTAAAGTGCTATACAGTTTTGTAGCACAAGACCCCTCAGTGCCGAATTCTTTGCAAAAAGAAATGAAAATTTCACTCTACTTTTAAATTGCCTGTATTTTAATTAGGCTTGGTATTCTCCATTTCAACATTTAATTTCAAAATACTGCTGAATAGGGGGTTGACCGACATGCAGACTATTTTTGCCTATTCAGCATGTACATTGGACTTGTATTCAACATCATTTTTGGGCTCAAAATCATGCACTGGTATTTCCAGTAACACTTTCCCAGCTCCAATAATCTGGTATACTTAAAAACTTTCAAAATCATTGACATCATCCCTATCATCAGCCAGTATTAGCAGAATTAAATTGTCATCTGAAGATGAACTATGTTGGTAGTCAGCCATTTGGGGTTTTGTACATAGCCCATAATTTCAACAAGCATTTGTAAAACTTCCTTGATGATTGCAAGGTTAAAACTATGACAATGCTTGTTCTGGGGCCCAATGTACCAATCAAATTTAGTTTAACAATCTTTCATGTCAAGCCAAAGTTCCAAGATGAGTAAACAGTTGCCAACCTGAAAAATGATATATGTTGCAACAAGTACTACAAGACCTATACCAGTGTTGTGACTTATGTCGCGACAAGCACTTCAAGGGTTAACAGTTAAATAAAAATTGTATATTGTGCAGAGTACATTTTTATATGCGTGACTTTGAACTACTTTGTGGGAGTTCACATGCATCATTGCTTTCAAAGTGTGCGAATTCGTAGGATTCTAAAACAATGCTGTTAACTGTTCAGCTGTATTATGCTGATGTGGATGCATTTGATCCAGTTCCAGTTTTTATTTATTTCCCAAGTTTCATAATATAAATAACTTCACTAAGGGCTGATATTCATGTCTACCTGCCTTTACCATTAAGTCATTGACTACATTTTGTCTTCTCGTATGATGAAATATAAGATCAGTTGGTTATGGACAGGACCAGTAGCATTTTCAGGTTACTGGTCCTGTGAGCTTGCAGGAATTTTTGGCGAGTTTCACACACTACCCCCAAATCAACAGGCTTCTTCCTTACACCAAGTGCAGGCCATCCACAATGTTTGGTACAGGCCTGTAATGTAGAACTAGCGTTACTGTACAAAATGCACTTTTTTCTTTTTTTCAAAGTGACCTTGACCTTTGAACCCCAAAATCAATAGGCTTCTTCCTCACCAAGTGCAAGCAATCCACAAAGTTTGGTCAGGTCTGTGATGTAGAATTAATATTATTGTGTGGAAACCATTTTTCTTCTTTCATTCAGTGACTTTGACCTTTTACCTTTTTTACCATGAAATAACAGGCTTCTTCCTTACCCTAAGTTCAAGCCATCAACAAAGTTTGGTAACAGGAAGATGGTGGTGAACTTAAGTTATTGTGTGGAAACAAAATAAGGACAGACATATAATTTCATAACATAATATGCTCCTCCTTATGGCATGCATAGAAACAAAGGTAATAACCAATAGTTGGGTGAATAATGTATTGATGTTTAACAGTTTAACAGCACATGAAAGATTATTTAGTGCCAAAACAATAGGAACAAAGTGTCTTGCCCAGAGAGATAGAGTATGAGTTTCCTCTGAACCTTCCCACCCCAATTTCGATATTTGGACAGTTATGTTGGAGAGAGCGGTTGAAGCCCATTCCTTATCAAAAACATGGACTTCGCTGAAATGATGCGGTAGCAGCATAGGGATGTTGTTTTAACGGGCTAGCAAAATTTTGTGACATTTTATTGAACCCTACCTACCTGATATTTATAAGCATAATATTTTTCTTTTCATTCATGACAATTAAAACTTATTTCATCTCTTTAGAAAACCAACACACAAGCCAAATTTACAGTGTTTACAAACAGGACACTGAACTTTGCCATTTCTTACACTGCATGGTCACATCACCCAATTCTTGTAGCATACATTGTTTTTAAGTCAGAGGTCAAAGGATCACGCAATACAAAGAACCTATGTAGGGAAAATGCCTGTTGCAATAGATTACTGATGCCGCAAGATTTGGAGATTATATGACTAAGCAATGCTGCATGAAGAGCTGACTGTTCATAAATACTTGATAACCAACTTGTATGTAGTCTTATTGAAATTACATATTAGCCATTATTTCTAAAAAGATAAATATTATACGTATCAATATCAGGCAGGTCGGGTTTAATATAATGTAACTTAAACTTGCCAGCTCCTGTTCAAACCAATTACACTATGCCACTACAGTGTAGTTTCAGCAAAAATTCAATGTTTTTGATAGAGACTGCTATTTGACCTTCCACCTGAACATAACTGCCCATATATCTCAAACGGGGTTGGAAAGGTCAGAGGATAGACACACTACAGCAGCTGATCTAGGAAGGTCTGGGGAGGATTTGAATCTGCAAAGCACTAATTATGAGTTCAGCCACTAACAACTCAGCCACCGCAGCTAGCTGTAAATGTGACCCATGATACTCATAAATAGGAATCAGACAATATTTGATTCTTAAATAAGAAATGCAGAAAACTTTATTTGTATCAAGCACTTGTGCATGTATATATATATATAATACAGAATTTCATTATTTTATAAATTTTGATAAGATATAATATAGGTCAACCAGAATTACCAGTTTGTCTGACCTTTCAGTGAAGTACTTATGAGAACCTAGTTCACTCACAAAAATACGTAATGTTGTGCATGCATCCTACTTGCATGACCTGCATGAATTATTTCATGCAGCCAGCATGAACAATCCAAGCATACTGCAAGGGGGCTATGCCTCAATATCTATTCTACTGAAAAGTCAAACGTACAGGTTATGCTGGTCCAGCTAAACACAAAGCAATGTTATATATGTACGATCTTTTTGAATGATTTGTGGATGTAGACAGAAACTTTGCAGTTCTGCAGTACTTACAGCCTGAAGTATGGCTTTACTGTGACGTCTTGACAACATCTCCAGGGCTGTCAGGGCCTGTTCTGCCACATCCATACATTGGATTACTTGCAGCTGGAAATTACACAAATTACACAGAATAATTTACTGTCAGTATAGAAATGTAAAGAATAAGGAAAATATTAATCTACAACAAATTACACCATTACAATATCACACTAGCCTTGACCTTTTACACTCCAAATCATCTCCTGAAATAAACTGTTGAAAGTAAATTGAAAATAATATTACAATGAGTAAAATCTATCATGTAATATACATTTTAAAAAAAAATGATGTTTACTAAAAAAAAATGATGTTTACTAAAAAAAACAGAGCTCATTGTAGCATTTGTATGCTTTCAGCTGTGAATCTTTTGACACCTGCAGATGACCCACCTTTTCCAAGAATACTGGTACAGCATCCACTACAACTGCTGAGGACCTGGGCAGGGCCTCCATCATGTATGTCAGTGCACGGCAGGCATGATTCATCATGTCAAAGTTGTGCTCCATCTGTAACAAGCTGATTAGGGCTGGCACCACCTGCTTTACAGGGAATCCTGCCAGTGTGTCCTCGTTCCCCATCACCAACATCTGAAATATTTCATGATTTCTGTAATATTGTCAAATTTCAAAGGCATGACATAACATGCAGAAGTTATCTTCCTTCAGCAGCAGGCTGACCAGAGTCAGTTCCACCTGCTTCATTAGGAATCCTCCATCCCCATGCCCTCCTTCACCAACATTTGCAATGTTCAATGATTTTCTGAAATATAGTGAGATTAGTTTGTGTGGACTACACATGGTTCAACATTTGACACAATGAGTGCAATTGCAAGTATTGCTGATCAAGGCAGGAACCTTCTGCTTTTAAAAACTACCAATGTGACCTCACATCCCATGACCAACAATTTTAGAATTACACCTGAGAACAATGAAACTGACAGTGGTAATTGATTACTGGGTGTCACTAGTGGTAATTACTTGAGTTAGGAAATAAAATGTTCATTTGGAAACCGAAAGAAATCTTCCAACAAAAAAAAAAATCTTCTTTAATCACCACTTGTTCCATTTTAAAGTCATTTTCAACTGTAGGTTATATTAACCCTCTCACTGTTAACAAATAATGTTTATAAATTGCTACCTAACACATTCAACACACCTTTAATCATCGACTGTATAGTGTTCAAAACTGTCACACAAAGTCTGTTAAAATCAAGTTGGGCAGGTATAAATGAAAAGTTTTGGATCCCATGTACCACTAAAAACTTCTTCTTTGTAACTGTCATATGTTATTATTGGGTTAGAAGTTACTGCAGTCATGACTCCTTTTTATCAACATTTGCCCATTATCAGAGTACCTGCCCGGTCTCACAAGCATCCAATTTAAAAGCTACAAAAAAAACCTCTGAAATGACACAGTGACCAGTTAGCTTGTACATTTCCCAGAAAAGTTGTACCCAGCTAACGCAACCACTTCAAACAGCCAGAATCAGTCAATGCTAGCTCTCTGGTTATATTTAGACCAGACATCTTTAATTCCATCCTGTGAGATAAGTTTTTCAATATGAACTCAATTAAGAAGCTTTTTGATGATGCACCACCAGAGAAATTCTTGGACTTGTTAATAGAATATGGTTTATATAACAAATGTTGACCCTATACTTTAAGGATTTTATAGTTTTTACCTTTACCTTTTATTTAATATATCCTTTAAGGTATTGGACCATTAATTATTTTACAGCCAGACGCCAGTCTACTGGTGAGGGAATAAAAAAATGGAGTACTAAATATTTTGAGATGCACCCATTGGCAAGTAAATGGATTTAATTTGATTCCATTATAAATTTCATAAATTTCATCAAATGTATTTCAGTTGACAACAAAATATTTACTTTTATTTTGATATCCTTTATTTAATTTCCTACTGACAAAATAGAATATGTGAGGCTACGTTCTTAGCTGCAGACCAGGAAGTACCCCTTTATGTTAAAGAGTATGAGACTAAAAAAAAATGCTGCGAAACATCTGTATTTTAAGGCTGAAAAAATGTCTCTAACTCTGATGAATGGAAGCATGTGTGGTTTGCATGCCAACCTAATGCAGAAAAGTTTTTTGTAATAAATATATTAAGTTCTATGGCAAATGAATTAGTAGTCCAATTTCTTAAAGAATTTTAACATCTTTACTTTTTATTTTTTATCATGATGGACTATATCTTAACGTATATCTGGAAGGGCTTATACAAGTCTGTGCAAATTTCACATTTACATTTTTGGGAAGTTATTTTTCAATCAACATTAAATAGCCAGGATTGCGCTGACATGTTGTTCAACCCTACACAAACATACATACATACACGTCACATTCCTTCATCAATGAATTGGGCATTACGAACTCCAAAGATTTATCAAACATCTACTTAAATTGTATTTATAACAAAAGAAAAGAAAAGCAAAGCAACTTCAAAAATTTGATGATTATTTGTATCAGCATTGTAAATATTGCATCGTACTGGAAGAGTGAGTGACCAACTCAGTTGTAAAAGATGCAGTTGCTTTCAAACCATTATTTAATGAAAACTAGTTGTTATGTAAATGCTTTCAATATATATGTTTAAATTAAATAAATACAGTAACAAGCAACACATTCGGCACAATATCTGCAGCACAATATGGAACCAAGATTAGGTTTGTTTTGGGTTTTTTTCTTTACTGATCTGAGTGGTACAGATAACCCTTTTCTGGTACCATTACTCCAAGCAATGTACGGGTCACATCGAAGAAATTCTTGCAAGACATTCACATCACAACAACTCAACTTTTAAATATTTTTCATATCAAATATTGCATCCATTGTTTTGAAAATCTTTCCAATGAACAAGTGCACAAGGACAAACAACAGTTCAAAGAGTCATGTCTTCCAAGTGATTGACGATTGGATAAATATATTATTTAATGTTATGCATAAACGTAATGGCAATTTACAGCAATACATCCACTCAAAGGGTCCAACACTCTACTGGCTGAAAAGAATGTTTAGGAATTCACAATAAGTCGGTTTCCTCTTTCCATTTATTCTTTTTAACTGCTGAGTACTGAAACCATCTCTGATATTCTCGAGCAATTCCAACATACTAAATTTGGTAACAAAACTATTTTTCTTATGTTTGAGTTAAAATGTTCACAAGATTCCTTTAAGTGCAGTAAAAATATCTTTGTCATGACCTTTGACCTTGAAGCTGTTGTCATGGATACCAGATCACTAAACTTGTCTCTGACAATGTTAGGATGTACCCATATGTTAAGTTTGGTAAAATCTATAATTAGTATTTTGGAGAAAAAACTAAAGCTATTTGGATTGGCATCATTCAAAGTATTCTTCATGCTTATCCACAACCTAAGCTTGATAAAAATCTATTCATAATTGTCTGTGTTATCATGTTCACAAGCCAGTAAAGCTAAAAACCTTGGACCTTAAAATCATTATCCTAGTGTTGACTATTTATTTATTTTGATGCAATTAAACACAAAGTCTGGTCAAAATTCATTTGTATATGTACAAGTCACTGTGTTCGTAAGCTCAGTGTAAAATGCAGCAATAACCTTTGACTTGATGCCAAGGTCAATTCGGTCTAGTTTTAAAACTCTTTCACAAATGTATCGGTGGTAAGATGTGCACCATTTTTATTCAGAACCAATTAGATACTGCAAGAAGCATGTTTGTGAAAAACCCATGTCAATACCACCAATCATTCAATAGTAGCATTGATTTCAAGATTTATTATCTATTTCAAAATGAGATATTTAAATATATAAGTGGGAGAAAAATGATTTTGCCACCCACAGTAGCAATACCACTTTTATTACCACAGTGGCAATATCACTTTTGGAACTAGTTTTTTCCAATTTAGGAAATATATCTGCCCTTATGTTGTTATTCAAACTGGTATTTCCATATTTAGGCCTATTTCGTTTTTCTTCATCTTCTACTCCTTCTCTCTCTCTTCGTCCACAACAGAATGTATGGATCTTAAAATGTGTCAACTGTAGATCCTCTAGTGTACATTTATGCAATCAATGAGGTGCCATTAAGAAATGCCTAAAAACGAACTCCAAACAGCAAAAAGTAGACTTCAAGCATTACTTATTTTATAATTAGTTTCCTACATGAATCATGGAAACTGTCAGTGACTGAACTTACATGACCTGTTGCTATGTGTCACCCATACAGTATTGTACACCTGTAATATTCTATTACAAACGCTACACATTTTTAAGAAATAAACTCATGATTCAATATAGCAATAAACGTTTTAAAGTAGCAATTTTAACTCACATCACAATCATGTTTGAAAATGATGAATAAATCAGGTGTTGATTAATGTTGATTGCTAACTTAAATTACAACATAAGTGACAATTGAAAATTGGATACAGCATCTGTTACCAAACTAGACCGCAAGCTTGCCAAGGCCACACAAAAATTGAAGTTAAAATGTAGAAATAAACAAAATAAAAAATGAAAATCCTCACAAGTAAACTCACAATCATTAAAACCTGTTGTTTCAAGATGTTACGCTCTGAAGTCTCTCAGATACAACTGCTCTGTGATGTTTCTACATTACTCCCACCCCAACAGTATCAATCCGTGCATGAAATGTGTTAACAAAAATAAAAATCTCTTCATTTTCATACAAATACAGTCATTATTTTTATAAAATACACAATTTGAAGCATGATATATACAAGGTAAATTTGCACAATGTCGCTATCCCAAAATTATTTTAAAATTGATGAACTTCTGTTTTATTGATGTAGTAATGCATCTGTTAATCGCACTGGCACAGAATGGAGAATATCCACGGAAATCAACAGTTTTTGCTTCAAAAAAATATATATTAATAAGAAAATCTACGTTTTTTGAGTAGATATACAGAAATATTTCACTTGTGAAGTGGAAACATTTTGTATTGTCACGAGTGCCACAATGTTTCCACTTTGCTCGTGAAATATTTCCGTACATCCACTAAAAAAATGTAGATATTCTCTATCTTTTTAGATGGCCACTATGGTGCCATGTTGGCAGTGTGATGGAAACTATTTTTATTTAAAACCAGCTACATACTGCTACAGTGTTTTAACAAACCCCATGCATGTCGATTAAACCACCCATTCTGAAAAAGTAGCCATTTAACGATTTCCAACATGGCTGTCAAGGCAGCCATTTGGAAGTTGGATCAGCATCATTTTAACATGGAACAACTACAGACCCTGAAAAGATTACTTTTATGTAATCTGCATTTTGTTGGAATTCTATACAAGTTACATTTGTATTCAATTCATTTTTGCATTTCATCTATCATCTTATCATTTTTTGTTTATGGTCTCAGAAATACATTCAGATTTTGAATTGATCATTTCATCCATCATTTCCTTTCATTTTTTCTTGTTTGGAACAAAAGAGAAAATGAATTTTTAGTAAATCATTTTTCTCCAAAAATATCTGACTCAATCACATTAATGTTAGGAAAAATAAATTCTGCAACCTCCAGAATCCAGCCCTCCTATAAAGATAAAAATTTTGATTTTTTTTCTGTTTATATCCCACAGACTACATGAAGAGACTCTTACTCAATACCTCCCCCTTACAACTGCTAGGTGGCTCCAGTTTTAAGCTGAGCGATACATCAACTTGGATGCTCACATTCATGGCGTGATGTGGGAGGGTTTTATAATATTCTGATCGGGTACCGGTAAGTATTCTCTGAGAAATACGATTTACTAAAAATATGCCTTCTCCTTTGAATACATTCTCTGATCACATTAACGTTTTGAGAACTGGTAATAGGAGGGAATGCTGAGTATCCTATTTCTACCCTGGGCAACCACTGAGGGAAGAAAGGCTGGATCCCTATATGATGGGTTAACCTGCTCTCCTAACATGATAGCTGCACAACCAAAGGTCACGTAAACAGTCACGACCATACCTAGGTAAGAAGAAAATAATGAATTCTTCTCACTGATAAAAGTTCAGGCAAGTCCAGCAAAAGAGCTAAACCCATGCCTGTGATGTAGTTGTGCTGACATCAACTAGACTTGATGGACATCTGGGCTGTGGCCATTGGACCCACCAGATTTAAATTCTTGTTTTTGCGAAGCTATCACAGGGATAAAAACGAGAAAAGGTTAACTGTGCATGTCAGTCAACTGCTTCGGGGGTAAAAAATCCATTACCCAGGAGCTAGGGGTGAAACGATACACCTCTGCTACATATCGATACCATTCATGATACACAGCCTACGATACGAAACATTATCAATAAACATATCAACTTGATAGTCTTTTCATGTTTAGAAGGTTTGTCAGTGGTAGGGTTATATTGGTAATATTTCCAGAATGCGAATTACAGACAGACATAAGAGTTATCATCTGTTCAAATGCCATTCTCATCCTTGACAAAAAAAACACAAAAAAAAAATTTTTTTTTACTTCCAAACAGACTACCTGTTAGTTGTCAGTGACTTTAATTCAACGTTTCAGGCCATTTCAGGCTGCTCTATTTGATCAGATGCAGGACTCGTCTTGGTCATTACGCCATTTGTTTTGCACTGCATGAATGCTTTAAAAACATCGTTACCAATTTCATGTCTTCACTTAAAGTTGGAAGACATTATGGTGTTATCTTCAAAACAGAAGTAATTGTGCAATTTCCTCATGCAAGGAAAACCTCATCTAGAACAAGTCCAAATGTGGGAGTGGAGATAACTAACAACCAAATCATTCACATTGTAGTTGCAGCAGATGCAAAACAACTGCCGTTCGCACAGGCACTCGTTTCTGTCAGTGAAAAAGGAAATTATTGACAATACACACTCCCCTTCTACAAATTTACAAGGTGGCTATAACTCATAACTTGTGGGGTTTTAAATCTGCCTCCTTACAGATTCTGTGCTAATTTGTTTTTTTTTAATCCAGTTGACATTTTCAGTCGCTGATTACATATATCAGTGTAAAAGGAGACACTCCAAACTTGTTCCCCATGTACAATATTAGTACTTTTAAAAGCCACTTTTGCACAAAGTTTCTATGTTGCTATCTGTTTGGATTGAGTTTGGATGCCAATACATCCGGTGTGTCACACAGTGAACAAGCAACATTTAGTTCTGATTGGTGGGTATTGTTTTACCCTGGGCTTGAACAAACAATTACCCCTAATCAGAACTGAATGTAACATATTTCACTGCGTGACACACCGCGTGACACACCAGAAGTGTAGCCTTCAAATTTGATTCAAGTAGACATGATACAAAGCAACAGATAAGCTTCGCATAAAAGTGGTTATTAAATGATCAGTAAAGTACTTAGATCATGTATGGAGAACAAATCTGGAATATCTTCTTTACGTTGATATATGTAATCAGTGGCTGAACATGCTGACAGGATAAAATAATCAACATTGAATTGGCAGGGGGCGGGGGGGGGGGGGGCAGATTTTGAACCACGTGAGTTAGTCACCTTGTGTTAATTTGTCAACGGCAAGTGGGTGTTGTCAATAGTATTTGTTTTTTACTGACAGAAATGAGTGCATATGCCTGCTATGGCTGTCTCAGATGTATTCTCAATGAAAAGAATAAAAAGGCAAACGACTAATAATTATTCATGACTGCTTAAGATTAAAGTAAATTGTATAGGGTAAGTATAATTTTTTATCGAATCTTCACTTCTTGTATTGATATATGGGTATTGATATGGAAAATTTATTGATACATCGATATATCAATTAATTGTTTCAATCCTACCTGTTTCAATCCTACCAGCAGCCAGGGTTAACCCAAAATTAATGCCATGCAACCATTTTTCCCCAACATGCAAGCCCGGTTTAGAAATCCCAAAAAATATTTTTTAAAAATGATCATGTTACAAATTATAATTGTATTTTTTCCAACTCCTAACATTTGATTGTTAAATTGTCCCTCTGGGTACCTTAAGCAGGGTGCCCAATTATCTCCATACAATTCTGCAGCTGAGTGTAGAGTGATTTCTATCAGGAAGAAGCCACACTAATCTATATGTGTCAGCTAGTCATTATCTTATTAAGTTATCACAGTCTACTACCAGGGTTGCATCTAGGATTTGGTAAATGTGGGCACTTGCCCCCACTGAATCTGAAAAAGGGGGGCCAACATAATGACAAGGGGGGGCCTACCATGATGATTTAAAAAAAAAAACTTTCAAACAAAGCAATAGCAAGTATAAAAAGTGTATTAAATGCATATAACATGTTCTGAATATTACAATATAACATTAAATACATGTGTTCTGTATATTACAGTATAACACTAAATGCATATTGTGTTCTGTATATTACAGTATAACACTGAAACAAAAATCTTGTGTTTTATAAGAACAGTATTTTCTCTACACACTGACCATTAAAGAATCAAACCATGCGCTGCAAATCCTGTCACTCCTCTGTCCATTCTTAAATCTTAAAAAACTGTGTAACGTATTTACTGTGTCACCTGATAAATGTCATGCATGTAGTTTTAAGATTTTCACTTCGTTTCAAATCCTGAATCGCCCGTTTGTGAGCTGAATTCAACGTGTCTGTCAGGGGCTGATGTCCTGAAATTAGCAATTCCAAGTGTGAAGGAATTTTCTTTGCCAATTTGTACACACCAATTGCAAAGCATCTGATTTATTTCATTCGTTTCCAGTTATGGTCGATTTTTTTTTCCCAGTTTGAATTAAAAGATTTTTTTTTCTTGATGTTGGAGGACACCTCAGTTTCAGCACCACCATCTTTAGCATCGTCTGATATTAGGATTTGTTTGTTCACTGTCGCTGTGCCTATTGTCAGAAAAATCTGCACTCTGACTATTAATCTAAGTATTACTGATAAAATAATGAAAAAGTGTCCAAGTTTTAACTGGTTTTGCTATTTAACGCCTTGTCCCGCCAAGCTAGCCTCAGCATCAAACATCAATAGGCCATTTAAGTCAGGTCGTGAAATAGGTCTTTGTCAAATTGACAGAAAAGGCAGAGGATGTTCCTATTGCATCAAACATGTGCTTTCCTGGCATTTCTTAGTAACCAATCAGAATTGAGCACGTGACACACAGGAAATATGTGACTTATTTCACAACTATACAAGAACAACATATCCGCTGAAAGTGACAACAGGGATTTTTACATTAAAAGAAAACATATATCAAAATAGCGGATTCAAATAAAAATGCGCACAATTCTTATTTTTTGCACGATTTTGCCCGCATAGAATTTGAAATTTTGCGGGAAGTCTTAAATTTGGGGGGGATTTTCACTATCGCGCGTCCTAGATGCAACCCTGTACTACTAGCCCCTCAGGTTAGATCTTTAAAGCAACAAGAATAGCAAATTATCGTCTTTGTCAACACACCATGGTGGTGGTATCTTTCCTCTTTGACTTGACACGCTGAATACATATGATCTAGCAGTACGCTTTCCCATTGGTCAGTGGAAGAAATGGGCACTAGCTGTAGAGCATATGACAATTGTTTCTGTTGGATAACCTCAGCTAAAGGAATATGGAAAGTATACAGTATAAAGAATCAAACCAATCACATTTGTTGGTCCATACTATACTGGCTGGTAGGGAAATGACTAAACAAACATTCCATGTGGAAAGTTTTTCATTTAACTGACAGTTTAGACACAAGAGAAGTAGTATTGGATCAATGATAACATGAACCATAATGATGTAAACTGTACATAAAATATACATAAGTTTCTGGTAAGGGGTGGCCAACTAATAGAAAGCTGATAGACAACAAGACACCAAATCTGGTTACCCATCAATATCAATATAGGTTTATGGACTGATTTAAAAATTAAATTGTTTGATGATCTTTTATTGCTGATCTCAAACAGGTTAAATAAACATGTCAATATGTGTGACACTTTCCATTAGCAGGACTGATGGTGAGTTACAAGTATTGTATGCTATATATATTACAAGCATTGTATTATATATATATATATATATATATATATATATATATATATATATATATATATATATATATATATAAACTTGTTGAATGATTTTGATCACAGCAGTCTTGGGGCAATTTAAGTATTGTACTGGGCAACCAGAAAAATCTGCAGGGTTATATCCTCTTTCGAGGGAAGAAAGAAACATCGTGTCCCATGACATAACTCTGTGCACTTCAGCATATTAATCAAAGAGAAGAAGCACATGACCACTCTTTGATTGCTTGTTGATGGCAACCTATTCCTAGCAACAAAGCCTGGCTGCATCATTAGAACCACGGAACCACCCAATCTGAACTGGAGATAGTTTGGGTCCATTGAAAGGGCATTCATCTCACCCTGCATGCTGAAGTTAATGCTATTAGAAAGCATGTCTTGTATGATAGCAGCTTCAGCAAGGTTCTGGCTAAAGGCTCAAATTGATCTGAGTTGAGCCATGTCAAAAGCAATGAAAGATTCCATTTAGGAAACAAGGTGAGGGATTTTGGCCTATTCAAGTCAAAATTGGCAAGCAGGTACACTATATATGTATGCTATATATATTACAAGCATTGTATTATATGACCAATAACTTCTCTGCCATGATGCCTTAAAGTGTCAGATATCATAGAGTGGTAGCCTTTGTTAGTAATCAGAGATAATATTTTCTCCTTGAACAGCCAGATACACTCAAAGGAACAATGCTGTTGACCTTGCACTTTGTCCCTGAAAATTCACAACTTTTTCATGATATTCTCTCCACAACTGAAGGTTGAAGTTCCTTTCTTTGCAAGGCTCTCCCAACAAGAGCCAGGCATGGAGAAGCCAGTCCAGGCAGGAGTGGAAGACCTGTGATTGTGGCTCTTTCAGCAGGTTTGGCTTCACCGGGATTTTCCTTGGAATGTCTATCGCTAGATCAAGTAGATCATTCACCTAGGACTTGTCCCACCTGAAAGGGGCTATCAGAATCACTTTGCAGTTTTGACGCCTCAATTTCTGTACTATTTTTAATATTAAGGCCATTGGGGGCAGGTAGGCGTAGGCACAAAACCCCTCCCAACAGACTGATACTGCATTGAAGCCCAGTCTTTTGAGTCCAGGACCATAGAGGCAGATGTGGGCAGTTTGTGATTTCACCTTGTCACAAAAAGGTCTATCATTGGAAGTGCACAAATCTGATGAAAGATCAATGGATGAACTGACCACTCTGTGTGAAGGGTCTGCCCCCTTCTTTACAGCGAATCAGCCAAAACATTCAGCCTGCCGGGAATGTGTCTTATCTGGATGCTTATCTTTAGCTTGGAGCACCACTGCAAAAACTTCCAAACCAGAATGCATAGGGCAGGTGATTTTGTCCCCCTACCCTCAGCCTGTCGGAGAAGGTAGGTCACCACCACTATGTTGTCTGACATAATTAGACAAGCCAGTTGATAATGCAGCTGATGCAATTCCAATCTATGCCAGAGCGGATGATCAAGGCACAGCTCTTATACATGTACTATGTCCCTAATTATGCCCCCTTTCTTATGGCAGCCACTATTTCAAAGCACCACCATAATCATCCCTGACAGATGTCCATTGTGCAATGTGTATGTAGTTTGGAAATGAATTCACAAGAAAAACAGCAGAGCTCAGCTATACTACTTGTAATGTAGTCTGAACTAAATGTGTGAATAAATAAATAAATGAAGCAAAATCTATGGTTTTCAAGGTCTCAGTTATCAAAGCATGTAATTTTCAAGCGTAGAGAACAACCAAAGCTCACACTCTCTATTTCCAATCCAATACAGTATTTGCCTTTGCTCAAACATTAAAAAAAACCTAGCTTTATTGCATAAATACAGTTTAGACCTAGGGTACAGTATGTTCGATTCATTGGAGAAGTGAAACATGATATGTATATGTACCTTGTCTAAAAATAACCCGAGTGCCTGCATTAACTGACTGATTCTGGCTGCTTGAAGTGTCACATGCAAGCTAATTGGTAGCAATGTTCAATTTAGTGGCAGTTTTCGTCTCAAGTGTGTGTAGCTTCTAAACAGGATGTTTGTTTGCCTTCGCAGCTATCCTGACACAATCGGTATATTTAGAACTATATTCAAAAACTGTAATGCAAATTTTAATACTGTTCACTATTATGCTTCAACAGGTGAGATGAACAGAATTGAGCTCATAGCATAAAAAAGCATAACTTTAGACTTAGTGATTTTATAAGTTTCATTTGAATGCAGCAACAGTGACTTTCAAGCTGTTTAATGAGAAACTCTGACTTTTGACACAGCTGCACCACTGCCAGAAAAGTGATGACTGTGTATCACCATGCTTATGCCCCTCTAAATGCAAGAAAGAAAACAGTTAAGAAACCAAAAAACCTAACAAGTTCAAGAAACGTTATCATCAATTGATTGCTCAATATTTTAAATAGAAAAAAATTGGACTCTTAAAGAAACACAATTATTACATTGCCTGTGAAAAGACACAACTTCAAAATCAAAACTGAATAAACATCAGTCTGCACTTTGCACTCTTTCATATTATTGATCAAAATGAAAATTCAAAGCAGAATGAAAAGAGGCCCAAGTGGGTCTGAGATCACTCACAAGAGCAGTTGGTTAAGAAATCTGGGTCAGTAGGATGTTTTCTGTTTGAATTTCTACCAATGCTGTTGATTGCATATTATGAAAACAACTGTTCCAAAGTTTCTCTAGTTGTTCTATCTTCATCCATATATGATGACCGATCAGCATCATTTATCCAAAATTGAAAGGTCCCTATGCCAGGATGATTTGATTCTAAGTTGGTCAAATTCTGTTCAACTATACTTTATAAATAAAGTTGTGTAAATGTTTGTCTATTTTTAGTTTTAATGGTGGATTAGCATCATTTGTACACATTTGAACGCTCTCTATTCCAGAATGCTCTCTCTTAACTTTGGTTAAATTCAGTTATGCAGATTTTAAGAAGTTGTTTAAATGTTTGTTTTTTGAAATGGTGGCCATATTCGACAGATCAGTATCGTTTGTATAAATTTTGAAGATCTTCATGCCAGGATGCTTTCTGTCCAGATTGGTGAAATTCTATGCAGTGGTTTTGGAGAATGAGTTGTTTAAAGGTTTTTCTATTCTTATTAATGGCAGCCATATTTGATGGCTGATCATTATCATTTGTACAGACTTGAAAGGTCGTCATGCCAGGATACTTTCTGTCAAGTTTGGTCCAATTCTGTTCATCAGTTTTTGATAATTCAGTTTAAGGCTTTTCTAATTTCAGTAATGATGGCCATATTTGAAGATGGCTCAGTATCAATTGTGTAAACTTGAAAGGTCTTCACCCCAAGATGCTTTCTGTAGAGTTTGGTAAAATTATATTCAACAGTTTTGGATAAGAAATAGTTTAAAGATATTTCTATTTTTAATAAACACAGCAGACCTGCCAACCCTAACAAGACCTTCTTAGTAAGGCAGTCAATATTTTTCCGCAAGTTAGGCCAATTTTCAGTTAGGTGTAATTAAATATCATGAACTGCTATTGATGACTTGGAAATCTTGCACTTGAAAAGTTCAGAAGTGTGATCTGATGCAGCAAAGACAACATTATGTTCAACTAGAAAGTCCCTGTAGTACACATAGACCATAATCACCTCCAGCTTAGTTGAAGAAACTGCAGTTCAAAACCACACTGAGGAGAATGGAATGGCTTCTTGCTAGATCTCTCAACTCGGTGTAATCTTTGGTTTTTGTTTAATATCATGTGGGACAGAAATCATCTCTCCCACTCTCCCACCATGAACAATACTCAAATTGACCCAACATGTCAAATAAATGAAGTTATTGCCTTTCCTGCTTATTTCCAAGCACAAGAAAGAATCTAAATATTCCTTTTCAAACTACTGCGATGACTACTTGAACATTTTAACAGGTTATGTCCCTTTCAGCTTCAACATGTTTTTGTTTGTTGGACATTTCTTGATCATGCTATAAGATAAAAGCAAAAGCTTGATCATGCAGGCATTTTGCATGATAAACTTTGGCAAATTACAACATCTGAGGTACTCCTGTAAAGTAAGTCAGGTTCTCTGACCATCTCCACTAAATCTAATATGAAAACCAGAATCTGGACCAAACCCAGTGAAGCCAATATCTGGATATGACCGCACGGATTGTATTCTCATACTGTTTGCTATTATTCCGTAATTCCAGAATGTACTGGTCATTTCAGTAAGACATCCAGTCAAATCATAAGGGTTGGCAGGTTTGTAGCAGCCATATCTGATGGCAGATTGGCATCAAATTTACATATCTGAAGACTCTCTATGCCAGAAAGCTTTATCCAATTTGGTCAGAGTCTGCTGGGCCATTTCTGACAAGAAGTCATTTAAAGTTTTTTCTATTTTTAGTAAGTGGCCACATTTCACGGCAAATCAGCATCTTCTGAATATATCTGAATAGTCTTCATGCTTTCTGTCAAGTTTGGTCAAATTTTATTAAATAGTTTTATCTACTTTTAGTAATGCCGGTCCTATTCAATGGCAGATCCGCATCATTGATACAAATTTTAAAGGTCTTCATGCCAGGATGTTTTATGTTAAATCTTATCCAATTCTGTTCCGCAGTTTTGGAGAAAAGTTGTCTAAAGAGTTTTTTATTTGTAGTAATGGTGGCCCATATTTAATGGTGGATCAGCATCATTTGTATTGAAAGGTCACCTTGCTAGGATACATTCTGACAAGTTTTTCAAATTCTATTCAGTGGTTTAAAGGTTTTCTATTTTAGTAACAGCAGCCACATTTGAATGCAATTAGCATCATTTGTATAAACATTCAAAGCTGTCCTGCCAGATAGCTTTTGCTTTATCAAATTCTGTTCAGTGGTTTTTTGGGAAGATGTTTAAAGGACTTTTACTATTTTTAGTAATGGTGGCCATATCTGATGGCAGATTGGCATCATCTGTGTAAATCTGAAAACCCTTCATGCCAGGATGTCAAATTTGCACAAAATTAGTCCAGTGGTATTTGATGCACAACACAAGATGCATGACAGATCCAAGGCAATACCATAAGCTCACTTGGCCTTCAGACAGGTGAGCTTACAAATAATCCAAGTGGAAAAAAGCCATTAACCCCCCCCCCCCCCTCCATTTAAAAAAAAAAATTCCACATGGTACTTCAAACTATGTATTTATTTCTAGATTGAGTTGATCATATGACTGATGTAGTTTTAGTAACAGAACCACATGCTCTCATAGTTGTCTCCCGTAATGTGTATATGTAATACAAAACTCTGCACCTCTGCACCAACTTGGTTGGTGATAAAATTCCCAGCTGTGCCTGAGCAGAAGATTTTATCATGACTGATATACAAGTACCATGTCCCCAACTATGTCTCATGTCTACTTGCAGCCACTATTTCAAACACAACCATAATTATCAAAGGCAGACAAAACTGATTGACTAACATAGCTTGGAAATTATTTCACTACAAACAGCAAAATTGCAGTGCTCATCCATCATCCATCATGTCCATAGTACATATGCAGTCTAAGAAAAACAATAGTTTTAAGGTCATTCTGATACCTAAATAGATAAATATGCGAGGCAAGTCAATGGCTTTCAAGGTTGGAGTTCCCTCAGCATATAATTTGTTTAAGTGTAGATTATGACTTATATGTTCGCTCTCTTCAATAGTTTCTGTATACCCATACAAACATTAATAAACTTTTCAGTGGCTTTTATTAAATAATTTCATTAGCAAGGTGACACGTGAGTCTACACTGACTGACTGATTCAAAAGTGTCTTGCTAAATGACGACAACCTGTCTTTAAGACACATGAGCTAAAAAGTAATAATGTCCATTTATGAGGCAGCTTTCTATTTAAGTTTTGCTTCTAAATGGACCGTTTACACAACTGGGCAGGTATGCAAACAATGGGTATAAATGAATTCGAAGAAACTTTTAAACTATCTTTTCTTGCGAAAGAAATGTACAGAAATTGTATTACCTGGCACATTTCGATGACAGCAGTCAGCTGCTGACCCTCATTCCCAGTGGCCTGGAGTCCCTGTAACAACTGCTGAGCTTTATTCACTGCAAAAGCAAATAACCAGCATCAGAAACTGTCAGGTAAATTGCAGTTTCTTATATGCAAAACCAAAGCCCAGCAAAAACTATACATTTTTCTATTACACAGTTCATGCTGAACATAACCAAGTATGATGCAAAAAAATGCCAATGACGTGGAACCAGTTCTTGCATGCTTTTGTATAGAAGTCCCTTGAAACATCATCATCATAACATTTCACAAATTCATTTCAAGTTACAAAGGGTTGCAATTTTGTATCTTCCCTTGGTGTAGACACTTTGCTATACCTGTTTCAGCTATATAGGGTTCTCAAATATATATTCTTAAAATATGCACTATATATCAGTTTGCAAATTCTGTTTTATTTGTAACAAATCACAAACAAGCTACAATTAATGTTACCAATACACTGTATGGTTAATTTATACCCCATAAAAGCTGAATAATGAATCATTGGAAATATTCTATAATGATATCAACAGAGCATTCAAAATTATAGTCCTTGTTTATGTTGGACAGAGAAATACAAGTACATTACAGTTTTTAAACCTTTATCAATGGGGCCTCAGGATAAAATTTGTGTCATAGATAAAAATGTTTGGAAACACGATGACCAATCCTCAACAATGTAATGAAACCACACTGAATTAAACAGATTTGTAGTTTCATAAAAGAAGCAATATTAACTGTTACTTTTAACTTATAAATTGGCCATTCTAGGATTTTTCTCTTTTTTAAAAGAATCTTTTATATTAATTTTAAGGCCTGAGGCACCAAGATGAGAATAAAAATAGATTCCCATATCTCCAAGTTCATCCAAATGTCAGACAATAACATTGGAAACAATATTCCTGTGATGGCAAAATCTGCACGACTTTTTTCTTTGAAGAAAGTGGATTTAAGGTGGAGGTCCCACACACCTGCATCGGGGGAGGGGTATACTATGCCGAATGGTAGCTGATGGGTGACAGCATTAGTATAAGGTGTAGAAGCACCTAATTTAAAACAAACATTTAATGATTTTGTATCACTTCTTTGACAATAAATGTATAACGTATCTGCATATCTAATTGTTGCACAGCTGGTAAATATTCTTTGTTTCTTATCACTCCCCTTCAAAAAAAGCATTTGCAAACTGAAAATCATTTACTGGACCACACACACAAACACAACTGTATAGTCATCATTATATTTACTGTTCCAGATGTTAGCCCACAGGCCTTTGAAACTCTATCACTGTAGTAAGAAAATGTCAGAATATCCTAGAAAATAATGGAGAAAAAAAATCCTTTCCACACACGCACGCGCATATATATATATATATATAATCCAAATTGTATATCTGCATATGATTTTGTTTCATTTTTTTCTCAAATATTTGTTGTTGTTGACATTTTCTTACTACAGTGATAGAGTTTAAAAGGTCTGTGGTTAGCCTATTCCTCAGCTGTTTATAAAGGCAGAACCGCTGCAATTATGGCCAATCTGAATAGATTTGGGAACTGGTTTTCAGGATATATATCCAAAACACAATTTTCCACAATTCACGTATGTTGTTCCTTGGATATTTCTACTGATGTATTAGATTTTCTGCAAGGACTAAACCAGAGTAAACGACATCATGCCAGTTATTGCTGTATCACTGCTTTCTGTGCTATGTTCAGTTAGCAGAAAACCATAGGAGTTTTCATCCTTCCTAATTTCTTCCTTAACAGATGATCTTTCCGTCTTGCTGAGTTTCGTAAAGAAATCAGTTATCTTTTGTTTCAACATGACACTCCTGTTGTGCTTTTGACATTTCCCTAATGGCTGATCAATGCATCAATTTACTATACCCCTTCAGGAAACAATTCAATTGGAATACCTCCATAGTTTCTGCAATACTCCAAAAGAAAGGTGATTGAATTCAAACAATATTCTCCATAGATATAGGATACACACATTTGGAACTGCTCTAGGAACATTGAGGATATATATATATATATATATATATATATATATATATATTATCAATATTTGTTCATTCCAAACATACACTTGAAGAGGTATTAAAGAAAGCAACAAATCTTTAAATTACAGATTTATTGCTGCAACTAGTAAATGTAAAGATTTGCTACATAAAATTCAGGGAAAGGAGGAAAACATCTCTGTTTAAACAAGAGTCCCTCAAAGGGACTGACACTCTAATGGCCCAAAAGAGTTTCCAGGAATTAAAGATAAGACCATTTCATTTCCTTTTAACTGCGGAGTGTTGAAAGTATCTCTTATATTCTGCAGTAATAACATTTTCAAATTAGCTGCTATGGTTGCTATACTGGATGTCAGATTGGCACCATTTTCATTTAGGACCAAGCAGACATCGTTAGAAGCTTTAAGTGAAAACCTGAAGTCAATATGACCATCCTTCTGGGTGCAGTATTGACAGCAAGATTTTTAAGAAGGCCATCATCGCAGACATATTCTATGTACAACTGGCACCATTTTCATTAAGGACCATGTTGGTATGGCCATCCATTTGGGAGAAGCAGAGATAACAGTATTTTCAAGATGACCACCATGGGGACCATACTGATAGTGAGTTTACATAATTTTCATTTAGGACCAACTAGACACCATAAGAATTCTTGATAAAAACCCTGATAAAATGACATTCCATTTCAGAGAAGTGGCAATAACAAGACTTTCAATATCAGTCTGGCACTACAACCAAGAAGACATCTAAAAAATTTGTCTGGTGAAAACCCCATGCTGATATGACTTTCTGTTTTGAAGGAGTAATGATAACAAGATTTTCAAGATGGCTGCCAAGGTGGCCATACTGGACATCAGACTGACACCATTTCCATTTAGGACCAACCAGACATGAAAAGACGTTTTTGGGTGAAAACACAATGTCGATATGACCAGGAGAAGTAGTGACAAGATTTTCAATATGGTCATTGTGGCAGACATATTAAAAAATTAGATTGGCACCATTTTCAATTACGAATATTCAGTCTTTCAGTGAATACCCATGCTGATATGACCATTCAGGAGAAGCAGTGATAACAAGATTTGCAAGATAGCAACTGTCCTGGCCATACTGTATGTCTAAGTGGCACCATTTTCATTTAAGACCAACCAGACATCACAAAAAGTCTTTCAGTAAAAACCCATGTTGATATGACCATCCATTCTGAATAGTGATTACAAGATTTTCAAGATAACCACCATGGTAGCCATATTTATGAGCAAGTGGCACAATTTTTATTTAGGACCAACTAGACATCATAAGAAGTCTTCTGGTGAAAACCCCATGTCAATATGACTTTTTGTTCAGGAGGAGTAGCAATAACAGGATTTTCATGACGGCTGCTGTGGCAGTCATACTGGACATCAGATCAGCACCATTTTTATTATAGGATCAACTAGACATCATACGAAGTCTTTTAGTGAAAACCTCATGCTGATAGGTCCATTCATTCAGGAGGAGTAGCGAAAACATGATGTCTGAGCAGCACCAGTTTCATTTAGGACCAACCAGACCATGGGATGAATGTGTGTAAAGTTCCATAGCAATCCTCTGAGTAGTTTAGGAGTAATGATAACAAAAAACTTGTGCTAACAGACGGACAGATGATGAACAACTGACCATCCCTTAAACTCTCCTGGTCTATCACCAGTAGAGCTATAAAAAAGGAGACTTTTTCCTCTACTTACTTGAACTACTCCCTCCCATTGTTCTGTGTAAGAGCTGGTGCATTCTGGGGCCTAATGCACCGAATAATTGCGATGGCAGGCCTCTAGCTTCCAGAAGGGCTACAATAAATTGAAATAAAAATAAAACCATTTAAAAATTAACACGACTTACAATGGCAAGCATTTATAAAAGCTGGCTGTGTCACCTGTTTCATAATCAAAAAGCTGTTAAACCTGAATCTTTCTAAAACTCTATTATTTTTGTATAAAAACCAAATTTGTGAAGATTTTCATGGAATATTCAACCTGTATTTAACAACATCCACACTATAATAATTTCATTTTGGCTCTACAAACTGTAACATATGAATAAATTTGTTCATTATCAACCATTCAAAATCTGTGTTTGGGTGTACACTCAAGTTGATGAGCTTTGTGAATATGGTGTTGGAGCTAACTGCAAATGTTGTCTGATATTTAGATAATGCGAACTCTTGCTCAACAAAGGATTATTGTGCATTGTCAGCCTGAGGTTGAGGCAAAGATGTTATCCATAAATACATCCCACAACACACTGAATGAAAAGATTTTTTAAAAAAAACAAAAAAATGATTAAGCCACATTATTTTTCTTTTGTTAGATTACTTGTATTCGAGATATAATGGAGTTCCCTTAACCCCTCAACAGAAAAGGTTTTTGTGCAACATTTATGCATTAACTTCCATACAAATTCTATATCCTGCAGCACATGCAGTGTGTCAGGTCACTTTACAACCATAGAATTTATTCATCACAATGATACAAATTCTACATCCTGCAGCACATTCACGGTACAATCCTAGGATTTATCCATCACAATGATACAAAAAATTATATATCCAGAAGTACATACAGTATGTGTCTGTTCATTGTACAACAATAAGATTTATCCATTACAATGATACAAATTCTATATCCTGCAGCACATACAGTATGTGTCTGTTCATTGTACAACAATGGCATTTATCCATTACAATGATACAAATTCTATATCCTGCAGCACATACAGTACATGTCTGTTCATTGTACAACAATAGGATTTATCCATTATGAGCCAAATTTGTGAATATATTTGCACTGGATTGTTGATAAATCTCATAATCGACACAAAAAATGCTTTCAAATCAGCCTTTCTATAAACCATTGGCAGTCATCCTTTAAAAGGTTATCATCCCATTGTACAAAGCCTAATACAGGTGAAATGATGAAAGGGGAGACAACAGTTGGCACGAGATGCATATGCAATCAAATCTGCCAATCATCAAGGTTTTGGAAGAAGGAACGAGATTTGTTTTGTAAAACACATATGCCCCCACTGCAGACCCCAAAAATTACGTAAGTACATAAAATTGAAAAATAATTTTAATCTGAAATATTGCTATAATTGCATCAAAATCCAATTAGATCATCTGCATATGCATATTAAAATGCATACCATATTAAATATGTTTACATGAAGTGGTTTTTGCTAATAGCCCAAACAAGGTTTTGTAAGAAAAGTCTAAGTCTAGGTGACCTTTCGGGCAGGTTTGACTGCATAATCCTTACCTTGTAATCTGCCCATATCTGCTTCATCTGACTCACTCTCCGAGGTCATTGCAGTGGCACCACCAGAACTATTTGCTGTGGAGCAGAAAACAGAAGACATAAATAAAGTTTCTGTGATTTCCACTTTCTTTCAATTTGTCAATATGAAATTATTTGGGTTAATGATAAAGATGTTTCACATAAAAACCAATTTTTAAAGTAAAATATGTTTCTTCCATAATATTTATCTGGCTATATTACCTTAGGAGAACATCCAATATCTCGCAAACCTAGCTCTCCCAAGAGAACAAACAAATTAACTACATCTTTTGTTTTGTTTTAGCAACATAAGTATTAAATGTCTGCTTTCTGAGACATAAGTCAGACAAGAGTGGTCTCCCCTTGGATAGAGGAACGGTGCCAAATCCTGTAATTCACCACCTACTACTGAAGCAAAGTAAAAAAGAAGGGATGTAACTGCTGGGAGGGCTTGGGAGTGAGTGCCCATATTATGATTGGATGAGCACTATGGAAGAAACATTTTACTCCAAAGACGGGTATCTTCTTCAGATACATCACCCCGAGCATAATACTTGAAAAGAATAGGTAAGCGGTGGAGAGTTATAGCCATTTAGACCAGAGTTGGCCCAGCCTCTGATCAGTTTCATGTCTCATGTGAGATACCAGCTAGGTCAACAAGGCAAAGATCAATGAGGATACATGGTCATACAAAATGTTTGTTCACTCTCGCAAACCCAGCACTGATCAGTGAAAGAACACACCTCTTGAAGAAAAAAAATTCCAATCCAACAAATCCAGCAAAAAAAGATACCTTGGTTGCTACAAAGCTGCTCAAAGACCTAAGAAGGTAGCCTATTGTGCTGCTGATACAGCTTTCCCTCATAACAACCCACGATATAACACCGAACAATGTCCCCCCTGAACAAAAGTCAAACCCCTGTACTTGAATTGGTCTATCAAATGTAGGACAATAAGGATTGAAAGAAAACAACATGAAACTTAGTATTATGTCTTTATTTTCTTTTTTAAACATTATTAATGGACAAAATTAAATGCACACATACCATGAAGTGAAAAAATAGATTTAATTTATACACACCAAAAATTCTTAATATACATTATACTGGCATTTTATTTATTCTCCCACCCCTGACACACATACACATAATCATCTTTTTTTTTTCATTCTTGCTATACTGTGGTGCAGTAAATAATGCAGTTGGCAGTTATGGACCCAAAAGTTCATTTTTTTACTATACAGCTGACCGATGTTTTGTTTCTTCCCACCCACCCCTCAGGCATTTTCAATCATTTTCAAAATACTGCAGTTCAGTACATAATATGGTTGGCAGTTATGGACCCCAACTACCATAGTATTCCTATACTACTGACTGGCATTTTGTTTAGTTCTGCCTTTAACATTGTTAACTTTTATATGTCTACAATACCTGGTGGAGTAAGAGTTTATTCTAGGCGAGTAAATGTTTTTTAATGTTTCCCTGAATGGGCAAATGAATTTCAACCCATTTAGGTATCACTTCAATGCCATGATAGATTAATGAAGATACCTTTGGGAAGAAGGATTAAAGAAGACAGGAGTTTCAAATGAAAGACTGATTTCCCATGAGCGGGAACCTGTTCTTTGTAATGAAATAAGGGGTCATCATGAGAGAGCTGCAGATACTGTTGATAAGGCATGAATTTCACTTATTCTGCCTGTTTAGGCTTGGTCAACTAGGAAGCTGGTCTTATATGAAAGATGAGACAGCGAGGCTTCAGACAGTGGTTAAATGGGTGCCTTGTTCAACCACGTCAAAATCCATCACAGGTTCAATTTCTGACAAAGGACCAAGGCCTTTTGTCAAGGCAGATTGAAACTGGCTAGAAGAACCCGGGAAGAACCACCATGCCATGGAAAGCTACTGGCAACTTTTTTGACATACCCACGTTGGTTGAGCCAAGACTCGAACTTGCACAGACAGAGGTGAGATGTGTGAGTGACCTGTAACGGCGAGCGCCTTAGACCTCTCAGCCACCCGGACCAGTCCACACTGCCTTCATTGGTCCAGTACTGGATATAATGGGAGAATTGTTCACCAAATTCAGTGGTGGTTGTGCTGTGTGTTGATGACAAAACCAGGGCTGAAAGTGGCATGAGAGTGTCAGATGCCATCTACATATTGGGTTTGGACTTGGTGTGTTGGGAAGAGAGATTATCGTACCCAGAACTTGTGACACTGGAGGCAAGCTGAGATTATACTGGGACTGACATGGACAAGATATGCCAACCGAAGTTAGGTCCTGAGGACCAGTACTGGCTTTCAACAGATAAATCTCCACGGTCAGTACCAGGGTGTACATGCAGTGCTGGATTGTCAAGTGTGGGCCACTGTTCCAAGTCAGTACCGGCCCAGTAGTCTGTTCAGTGCAGACATGACTGGAAAAGAGTTGTGGCAAAGTTGGGTGTCAGTCAGACCACACATGTGAGATCTGCATTTAGTGTACGGAGGATACATGGGTGAAAGTTTCAATCAAAGAGCTGTCCCAGGCTAGTGAGAGATCCAGTGACACTGCTGCAGTCATGTGGGAGGTCCATGGTACCAAAGCATGCCTGGCCTTTTGCTTGATCAACGTCTTCTTGGCCAAGTGACTGCAACATTAAGAAGTTTACTACTGAGACAGTATTGCTGGCAAGGTTGATGACTTTTGCAACTTTTAAAGACCACATTCTGGCTCTCTCAATAGCCCTTTAACTGAAACCCTCACTCATCTGTCCTCCATACACTGAATGCAGCTGCTCTGACTGACACCCATACAGGTAATGCAGGTGGGGTGATTACCCAAAGACAACTGAAACCGTTTATATGTCCCAAATCTAATCCTGCCCATTGTTACCTGTAATTAAAGAGAACAAAACTGACACATCCAGGCAAAATCAGTCAGGCATCCCACTAGCCTTATGGTGAAGTGAATGCTAATAAATGGAACAAATGCCAGTCATAAGTACAGAAATGATCTATTTACTGAGAATAAATGATCATTCACTTGAAATAAGATGCAATAAGGTCAAGTGCTAAGATGTATTCTAAGTACTATTGACCATTAGAGAAGTAATATGATGCTGATTAGCTTATCGTACACCGAAATTGATGACTGAGATACAAATTATTTATCTGCTATGAGAACTGAGTGAAATTCAGTAAGGAGATAGATGGAGAATACTTCCCAGTGATAAGGAAACTGTTAAGGATTGCTCAAATTTGAGACAAGTCAAAACATGAATGGTATTTGCAAGGCCTATTGAGTGAGCATGCAGAGTGGTAGTAGTAACTGGCAAATGACTAGAATTGGCACCAATAATTCTATCCAAGAGGAGGCCACTCTTGTCTCACTTCCATGACACTAAACAAATGACATGTTAGTACTTTCATTGCTAAACATGCTAAAACAAGCCAAAAGAATGGCTGGATTTATGAGGTAGTGGATGTTCTCCTAACACATTATGATTGGGTAATGTATTTGATATTGAAATAAAACAAGGACAAAAATAGGACACATATTACACTGCCAATAACAGTTCACATTTACAAATAATGTCACTGATACATGAAATATAGGTCACACTGACCTAGTCTGATAGTATGAGTGCTACACTCACTGAATTGCCTATTTGCAGCAAGTTTCACATATGCAGCATGCACAGTAATAGGTATAATCTGCAAGAAAACTGTAACCTTAACCACTAAAGTATGTAACATCAGTCACAGCAAACTAGTTGTAGGTTAATGCTATGATATATAAATACCTGCCTGAAATCGAAAAGCAGAATATTGTATTTTTATTCATAAGAAATAAAACATATTTTGTCTCTTTAATAAGCCAATACACGAGACAAAATTGCAGTGTTTAGAAACTAGACCTATAACATGGCCATTTCCTCACATTGCATGGTCATGTGATCCAAACTCTTGTGGTCTATGTTTCCTTGATGTCAGAGGTCAGATGATCATGTAATATAAAAAAGGCTGATGATAATTTAATTGGATTTGATATAAAAGAAGTAAGCTGGGAGATTTACTGACCATGTGACTAATCAATATTATACAGCAGGGCAAAATCTGAATGCAAATACTGGACAATTGGCTCAGATGTTGTTTTTTTAAAAATTACAAATCATGTTTTAACAGTTACGAATGAGAAGAAAAATATTCTACTTATTAATTTCAGGCAAAGAGGGTAAGAGACAAAGTCACTTTAATATGCCAACCATTGTGTAAAGTGACAACCCTATGCCACTACCGCATGGGCTTAGCAAATTCCATGTTTTTGACGGTATGTGCTCTGACCTCCCACCCCAACATAAATGTCCAAATATAAAAAATGAAATGGTATCGGAAATGTCTGGAAATTCGGACTAATGCACATATATGTACACCCTGAAAACAGCATACCTCAGTTAAGAGAGAAGGCATAAATAATATAATTGCTCACACATTAACTCTAAATACATGTGTCTGACATCCATAGAAAATCAAGGCACTGATCAACCATTTGCAATGAATGTAAGCTCATGTACAATTTAAAGGAGAAGGTCTAAAACAAGAAATCTGCTGAATGTTATGTCTCATCTGCCCCACCAACACATATTCAGGGGTGGAAAAATATGGTGCCCAGCAGAGCGAGAGAACCAAATGTTACTTTTGGGGAACCAGGCTTCTCAAAGCTTGCACCTAAGAGGACAACCAGATTCTGGCTGTCAGTACGTTATGTGTTTACTGTAAGGTCAATAATAGAGGGTTCCATTAGAGCTGAGAATAGTTATGTCAGGTGTAATCTATGCAAAAACTGCATGCAGTAATCTTCACTGAATATTATCACTGAATTACACATGGAGTTGACTGACACCAGACTTCACTATCTGAGCAGTGGCACCAAGTCATTATTTGCATACACATATACTCACTTAAATCAGCAAAACAAAACAAATTGTCATTGGTCAGAGTTTCACACTACATCCAATAAAATGTACTCTTCTATTTCCATGTAGGTTTACACCTCATGATAAACAAGTGCTTAGCTGATCTAGATAGACATTATGTTTTTTAATCTAATTCAGCACGACTTAAAAAAACAAGAGAGAGATGTGCCTTGGGTGAAATATAATAATCACAAGAATTCCTTGAAGGGACTGATGCTCTACTGACCAAGATAAGACCATTTCTTTTCAACTGCTCAGCAGATGATGTGTGTTCGCATGTTTGGTTAAGTGGACAATGTGCATGCCTGTTCTATATAGACTTGTATTATGGGTCAGTGACATTTTTAAACGGCACCCATCTCCTTTTGTTTATGTCAACGAATGTTTTAATGCAGGCGTCTATAAGATCAGCTGACCTCTTGGCCAAAAATATGGGCTGCTTCTGTCTGTTTCTCACGATGTCATTGACCCACTTCTGGTGAAGGAATGTTCATGTTACATATATTTAGTATGCATCATAAGATGTTGAAAATTGACTTGGATGTAACTTGTTACTAAAGCACAGAACAAAGCATTGTCACTATAGAAAAGAGTGGAGGTACAACAGAAAGACAGAAGAAATACTAGACATCATAAAAAGTCTTTTGGTGAAAACCCCAAGTTGATATGACCATCTATATATGAGGAGTAGTCTATATATGAGGAGTAGTGATAAGATTTTCAAGATGGTTGCCGCAGTGGACAATACTGGAGGTCAGATAGGCACCATTTTCATTTAGGAGCAACTAGACATTATAATAAGCCTTCTGGTGAAGACCCAATGTCAATATGACTTTTCGTCAAGGAGAAGTAGCAATAACAAGGTTTTCAAGATGTCAGATGTTAGATTGGCATAAACTGTATTCAAGACCAACTAGACATCATAAGAAGTCATTTAGTCAAAGCCCATGTTGATGTGACCATCCATTCAGGAGTAGCTATAACAAGATTTGTAAATGGTGGCCATATTGAATGTCTGTGTGGCACTATTTTCATTTAGAACAAACTAGGCCTTGGGATGAATGTGCGTAAAACGTTTCACAATCCTGCAAGCAACTTAGGAGGAGTAGCAATAACAAACTGCTAACAGATGGATGGACATCAGATGATGAACAGGCCATCCCACGAGCTCTTCTGGTCATAATGTGTATTCACCAATATTCTCCATTATTAAGGCTCTAATTTTCATTAAGGATTAACACTTTTTTAAAAATTCACATTGAGCATTAAATTGTGCCTTAAATGAAGTTCAATTACATGAAGACTGTTTCATTCCTGCTAGAAGTACTCGGTGATATATTTTCTTTCTGGAGTATTTCATGTAATATTATAAATTATATGTGATTTGAACAAGCCTCACTATGTATGGAAAGAACCTTTTACTTATCTCCTGGCTAATTTTTTACCAGCTGGATTCTGAACTGTAAGTTTTTTTTATACTTTTAAAGAAATTGGTCAAGGTTTTGAATCAAGAATTTTCTTTTTTCTTTATGAAATGTTGCATGGTTAAATAAATTCTATATTTTATATATCTGACCTCTTTGTTAATATGTGGTATCTAACTTCTATCAATCTGAAGAAGTTCCAATTACATAAAACAAAATACAAATGAATAAAAATGTATTTTTATTTCATATTAGAAGTAATTTTGATACAAATTAAATGCACTCTAAACCAAGTTGCTCTTCATTGAATAATTTTAAATCTTTGTGTAATACAAGTAAAAGCTGAATTATAGTTTATTTGGAACTAATTATTGAAATATGGGACAACCAGATAACTTTGCTGGGCAATTTTCGATCCCTGATATTGCAAAAAAACCCAACAAAGTCACTGGAACATTAAAAGTATGTCACTGTGACCTCCTTGCACCTGTGATAAGCAGCATATGCCATGATGAATACAGTGATTAAATTTCATGACTACATGCAACAGTGTAAGAGAAACTGAGCTAAAGGCAAAAATATATCATCAACACCTATGCCACCAAGAACAACTCAGGAAAGTGCAACCCATGTCTTGCCTCTTCTTTGCACATAAAACAACAATCATATACTTTTTTCAACTACAGGGTAAGGAAGGAAATTCTGATATAAAAGACACCAAAAGAAATGATAAAGATATCACGATCTTACTTACAGGGGACAGTGGCCTGCGTGGAGTCATCTCCTTGGGACTTAGCACCATCAGGAGCTGTAGGGGCATTGTCATTATCACGTCCAGACATTTGTGTGCTCGACTGTGCTTTAGTGGCCACACAAGTACTTGTTGTCAACCCTAAACTACCACTTGCACTACTGTTACAACTGGCTTGGGGCTGAGTTGTACCGAGACGCTTTGACAGTGATGAAGAACAACGCCTGCTGAAATTTTGATAATATAAAATTATATTCAACATTGCAAAAGTACAAAAATCATTTACTAGCATTTAAGAAAGTTTATGGAAGTAAAAACATAGTTATATCTTCCATAGCACTGAAAATATAAACACGTCCCTCTCATCAAATATAGGGTCTATTAGAGACCTGAATATCCGAGGGGAAATTCCACCTTAGATTTGAAGAAAGAAACTCAATTTGAAAGAAAAAGGTGAGAATTTTCTAACTATAGGGGATATCTAATGATGTAAACATGGTAGGGACTTAAAAAAATATATACAATTTCTGTGCAATTGGTTGATGTTTTGGTGCAATGTTTTAAAATTTATCATGTATCTCAGAGAACAGACTATGCAAATGGCCTAATTGAAGTCAACTTCAGCTATCCATTGTGCAACAATCAATTTTTACACTTTTCCCCACAGCATCCACAACAATGTGCAGCTTAAAAGATACCCTAACAATTTCTAATTTTATGCCAGAGTTTAAAGTATATACCAGTATGTATTAGGGTTTAACTGCATGTCAGCACAATACTGAATATAGGGTGCCGATTACAAGTTTGACAAATGCAAATATAAAGAACTGCAAAAAAACTTAAGGAAGAAAAACCCTTCCAAAACTAAACTAAAATAAATTAAAAAAAAGAAATACTACATAATAAAAGATAAAAGGCAAAGATGATAAAATTAAGTAAAATACATATAAAATAGAAGATACAGGTAAACAAGCAAATTCAGTGAATTTTTGTCCTGCATACAATGGTGAAGTCATAAAAGTACACAATAATGAAACCTATGACCTTTAAGGCAGAGCTGTCAAGTTACTGGACAGACATCAGACATCGAAGTACCAATTTTCACTGCCCTATCTTAAACAACATTAGAGAAAAAGTGCAGAAAGGGGTTAAAAAAATGTATCAGTGACCTTGACCTTGATTATAAAACCCCGACTGTGATGCACCAGAGGCCATCAAATTGAGAAGCATAAATGTGCTATGGTTCATTCCTGTACCACAAACAGCTTTTATGATATAAAGCAGAAACAAAAGAACCCTTAAAATATTGACCTACAACCTTAAAATACTCACCAAGATCTTGAGGATAAGACTGCCAATGTGCAAAGTTCACTTCTTCTTGTGACAATATGCAAATATACCAAGCTCCATCCATTTATCTTAAATGTGACTCAAACCTAAACTATTGATTCATGACATTGACCTTGGAGATAGGACCCCAAATGTGGTATGCAAGACACCTTTTAGCTACTATATATAGTTATACCAAGTTTCATCCCTTTATCCAAAATGGCTATAAAATTACTGTGGAAAGGAAAATTTAATAGAAAAATTTAACATACATCACCATGACACTGACCTTGAAGGTTAGACCCCCTGATGTGTTACACAACACACCTGCTAATGATGACATATATGTATACCAAGTTGCATCCCTTAATCTCAAACAGCTGTTAAGTTATACAGTGGAAAAGAAAGTGTGATGGAGAACATAAAAAAATATTGAGATGTGACCTTAACCTTGAAGAAAGGACCAGTAATGTGGTATGCAACCTTCTTGTGATGATGTAAATGTATACTAAGTTTCATCCCTTAAACTCAAACAACTTTAAGGTTATAGAACAGAAGTGAAATAGTGATGGAAACAGAAAATACAGAGTTGTGACCTTGACCTTGAAGGTAGCTGTCTCAATGTGGTATGTGAACACCTTCTAATGATAATGTAAAAGTATATAAAGTTTCATGCCTTAATCTCCAATGGTTTTAAAAAAATTTAAGTGGAAGGGGAAGTGTGAAGGAAAAAGGAAAATAATGAGCCATGATCTTGAAGGTAGGACCCCTCCCCCTCTTCCCAATCTTGTACGCAGCACATCTTGTAGTGATGATGCATAGGTATACCAAGTTTCATCCCATAATTTCAAACAGCTTTAAGGTTATAGAGCAGAAGGGAAAATACGATGGACAATGTAATAATACTGAGCCATGACCTTGACGACAGCACCCCCAATGTGGTATGCGACACTCTAGAAAACCAAGTTTCATCCCTTAATCTCATATGGCTTTAAAGTTATAGAGTGGAGGGAAAGTGTGATGGACAAAGTGAAATACTGAGCCATGACACTGTCCTTGAAGATAGAACCCCAATGTGATATGTGACACACCTTCTAGTGATGATGTCCAAGGAAACAAGGTTTCATCAATTAATCTCAAACAACTTTAAAACTGTAGCAAAAACCCCATGTTGATAAAACCATCTATTCAGCAGGAGCAGTGGTAAGATTTCCAAGATGGCCACCATGGTTGCCAAGGGCATGTCTGATGGGCACCATTTTCCTTCTTCTTTTTAACCCCAAAATATAATCTTATAGTTTTTTTTTAATAACTTGGCATATTTTATTGCCTCCAGTCTGTTTTTTTTTTAATAACTTGGCATATTTTATTGCCTCCAGTCTGTGATAGCACGTATATTATGTGTTCATGTATTTTTTTCACATAATGTCAATACTGTCCATTTTACTGATCTTGACCTTGTATGAGATGAGCCTTCAGCTAAACAGTCCATCGAAAATAAAGGCTTTTATTATTTTGTATTATTATTATTATTATTATTGTTGTTGTTATACTGATATGATCATCCATTCAGGACAAGCATTGATAACAAGATTTTCAAGATGGCTGCTGTGGTGGCCATACTGACTGTCTGTGAGGCACCATTTTCATTTAGTATGAACAAGACCGTAGGATGAATGTGTTTGTATAGTTTCATGGCAAACTCTCAGTAGGTTATTAGGAGTAGTGATTAACAAACTTCTGCCTTGGGATGAATGTGTCCCTACAGTTTCATGGTAATCCTCCCAGTCATTTAGAAGAAGCAGTGATAACAAACTTGCCCTAACAGATGATGGACAATGGATGAAAGGCCATTGCATAAGCTCTTTTGTTCAATGAGTGAAAACCCCACGTCGATATGGCCATCCATTGGTAAGGAGGAGTGATACCATGACAGAAACCATGGCAGCCATGATGTCTAAGGGTAAAATCTCAATGCCAATAGGACCATGTGTTCAGGAGGAGTAACCATAACTAGATTTTCAAGATGGACACCAGGGTAGCCATATTGGATGTCAGATCAGCACCATTTTTATTCAGGACCAACTAGAGATCGCAAGTCTTTAACTGAAAGCCCTATATGACCATCTATTCAGGAGGAGTAGCCATAAAAAGATTTTCAAGATGGCCATGTTCAGGGGCACCAATTTCATTTAGGACCAACTAGATATCATAAGAAGTCTTTTAGTGGAAACCTCATGTTGGTATGACCATTCATTCATGGAGAAGTGATATCATGATTTTCAAGATGACCACAGTGGCAACCCCACAGATCAGCACCATTTTCAACCATAGACAACTAGACATCATAAGAGTCTTTAATTGTAAACCCCATGTCAATATGACAATCCATAATAATAATATCCTTCATTTATCCAGGGTAACATAATTAGCTAATGGCAAGTTTACATTATGGCCCTGCAATTAAAACAAATATACATGTACAGTTATCAGATAGATATATCACAGTTACCATGTGTACAAATTATAAGTAGTCATAATATCAGGACTACTCATTAAAATATTTGTAGAAGTATCATTTCTTAAAAGCTGAAACATTGGGTGCCTGTTTAATATCATGGTGCAAACTATTCCATAAAGCTGTACCAGCGTAAGCTAAAGATTTCTTAAAATAATCTGTCTGAACGTTTAGTATATATAAATCACTGTTTCACTTGACCATGTACTCCTTGTGCTAATGTTTCTCACAAACTTTGAAACATTAAGATACACTGGCACCAAATTATTTAAGACCATGAAAGTAAGAAACAGTGTTTGTAAATATAATTTAATCCTTAACTGGCATCCATCTAAGAATGTTGAAAAGAGACACTGTAGATGTTAAAATATCTTTGACATTTAAAATCACCCTGGCTGCTCGATTGAGGAGTTGTAGTGATAACGAGATTTTGAAAATGACTGCCATGGTGGCCATATTTGATATCTGAGAAGCACAATATTTTTTAGGACCAACTACATCCTGGGGTGAATGCCTTTGTTTTTAAAATTTCATGGCGATCCGCAAGTAGTTTCTTTGAAGTTGTGCTAACAAACTTGGGCTAACAAACGACGGACGGAAGGCCATCACGTAACAATTAGTGACAAATAATACCCAAGAAGAAAACTAATGTTAAAAATAATTACTAATAGCAACAACTTTGTTAATTGTCTCTTCAATAAATCAAAATATGCTTGAATGACTCTCTGAATAGTAGCAAATGATCTACTTTCCAATTTTTGGGGAATGTACTGTTGCTACATTGAACATGTGCTAGTAACAGTCAAAATGTCCGACTGGGGAAAGTTTTTTTGACAGACAATGTATTGTAAGCCTAAATCTTCAAATGATCTACTTTCCAATTTTGGGGGAATGTACTGTTGCTACATTGAACATGTGCTAGTAACAGTTAAAATATGTCCGACTGGGGAAAGTTTTTTTTGACAGACAATGTATTGTAAGCCTAAATCTTCATCATTTTACTGTTATTGGTAATTTTACATTTGTAAAAGTTAGGAAGAAGTTGTTTAGTTTTACGTCACTGTAAGATTTAAAGATCATAAATCTGTACTGATGGTAAATTATCTCCCCTGGGTTTACCTTGATCAACTTTTGTTTATCGTGGAGTTTTTACAATTATTAACAAATGTGTTGTGATTAATTAACAATCCATCAACATTTATCTATTTTACCTTTTAACCCTACAAATCAATGGCTTTCTTCTTTTTCCATAGTGCAAGCCATTCCCAAACACTGATCAAGGTATATTGTCTACAACAAAAGTCATTATGCAGAAACCTACATGGATAGATGAATGAACCATCTCATAATATGGGATGCTCTGCCTTAACAGCACATGATAATGAACACCACTATAGAAACATCATATATTTCTCTAGCACAGTTATAATGCATAGTTCAGCAGATGACGACAATTTGTATGCCCAACTAGCCTAGACAGCTGAAAATCATTATTGGGCTAATAAACTTTCATGTAATGGGTCCACTTTTCATTCAGGAAAATGAACAAAAATTATGATTCTATCTCAGGTCAATATTGGAATTGTTGCCCCTTAATGTAATACACAGATTTATGTAAGCTAACTTTCTTTACTTTAAATAGTGTAAAAGGAAAATAATTACCTTGTACACTCCATCCAAAGCTGATTTATAAACTTTGTGTGATCATTTTTGGTTGATAGAATCACTAATTACTTAATTAATTATGCCAGCACCATCATCTTTAAGATTTTGCAAAATCGGATAGCTGCAAAAGATTGTTAAAAAAAGAAAGGTATTTCAATCCCTTTCATATTTGTTAACAGATATACATTTACCTGCTACTTGCGCACGATCCCGTTTTCTTGCTTCTTGTATTCCGCCGTAAGCCTGACAGCTCTGGCGGGGATTCTTTGGATGAACTACTGGCCCTGTCCTGACCAGCAGATCTGCTCCTCTCTCTAGTCTTTGTCTCGTCAAGTTTCGCTCTCTTGGGCTGTGAAAAAAAATCACTGGCTCCTGCAGTGTTTGCTCCACTCAAAGTTTCTTCCTGGATGTCTTGTCTCACTGAGCTAGGATCAATATTTTTCCCAACAACTTTGAGGACTGATTCCTTGGATGGGTCCACCTTGCAAGCTGATGAACGACGTCTCTTAGGACTAATAGATTTTGACTTGCTTCTTTTTGATGGTTTCGTTGAATAATATGGAAGTCCCTCTATGATTGATGCTTGAGAATTAGATCTCAGATTTTTAGTAGTGGAATAAGTTCTGCTAGAAAATTCCGCCTCTGATTTTCTTATTTCTTCAGTAGACTGGTCAATGCTATTGGTCCCTCTCTTTTTCTTGAGAGGTGCTTTACCCTTGGATTTTCCTCGCTTGTTTTTCTTTCCTTTAGTTGTATTTGTATTACGTGGCACTGAATGAGACCGTTCCTTTTCTCTATTTGAATTTCCAGGAATTTCTACCAACTCCTCTCTTGACTGAGACTTACTTCTAAGGTTAAAGTTCTTCAAAGGAATATCTTCGATAGTTTCTTGACCTGTTGCACTTTGTGTAACACTGATCCTAGAATTTTGTTTCACAAACTTGGCTGACACAAAGTCTTGAGTGTCTGTAGAGTGCTTTCTTGTGCTGCTTTGTGAGGAACTTCGAGATCTCTTTGTTTTTCCTAACTGCTGCTGAGTTCCTTTGCTATCCCTTAAATGAATGAACATGTGGACATGAACAAACAACTCTTCAAATTAGAAATCTGTCTCAAAAAAGTTAGTATGTCAAAAAAGACATTATGCTGTATAATTTTCTAAACAATAATTTACGAAACATACACAGAAAGCTTTAATACAAAATCTTAACTTTGATAACAACAATATTAATGACAATCACGTGATGTATATGCATCTTGCCTATTTGCTAAAACAAAAAATAAAAACCCAATGCCACAAGTCGAGAAAATTACACACCAATTTCCATGTAAACATTTGAGAAAGAAAATTTTATTTGAAATAAATTTCAGCCATGTTTGCACTCTGTGTAGGATTTTGAAAATAGAAGTCCAGAGTAATATTTCTAAACAAAAGGCTGAAGTGGGCCTGATAAATCTCACCTGGCTTGTAGAATTTAACAGTTGACCATTTCACTAAGCAGGCTTGTGTAGTATTTTAAGAACACAACCTATGTAAACTACCTTTCAAACTTTACATGTTGATTTAACCTATTTTACCGCAGTTCGATCAAAATTCTTTCCATGATAAAAGCATAATTAATGTGCATAGTCTCTTGCTCATGCATAGTTCTCTCTGATGCTGAAATCTGTGTATAAATACATGTATTTCTAATTTTGGATATACAAAATTTTCAATCACCAAGTCCTTAGTACACAGGTTTTTCATGGGTGAACTTGTCTTTTGTTTGATCTGTTTCTACAAAGTATCAATGTAAGTATTCAGGAAAAAAAAAAGCCCAAGTGATCGTAAAGGAATTTGATGAAGGTGCAAAGGCCAGAACTTAGTAGATAAGGAGATTAAAGTACCTGTTGATTGTCTGTGCTTTATCATAGCACTGATCAATTAACTAACTGAACGTATTTGCTTTGAAATCTTGCCTCAACAAGCACCATTCAGCACAATAGTTAAATACTTCCATAATGTTTGGAGCACACACATATTATTGTATACCATGTAAGAAAATTAATATACTGAAAAATCTGTTTTCCTGCCTATAACAAAACTGATATTATTTTGTTTGTTGGGGAAATAAGAACACCCACTGGAATAGTCATTAAATCGACTTTTGTTTGCATTCATGCACTGATGTGCTTTCATTTTTAAACAATTATAAAAAGTGTGCTTTTCTGATGATACCAAGTGCAAGGATGCAGATGGTCCTGAAATTCATTTATATAGGGTAATGGCTGAATTAAAGGGTGAAAATAGTATGTTTATTTGTTTCTTCTTTATGTGTTTTGGAGTATTCTGCTGCACAAAATCACATTCTGTTGGTTCAAGATGAAATGAAATTTAGCTAATGAAAAAAATATAGAAAAGAAACTTAGTCTCTTCTTTGCTTGCTTCCTGCCGCACACAAACTTAAAGAATAGCAATGTAAAGTCATTAAGAATTGTTATGGTTGTGACATAACTACAATTATCACAGTTCTCTGCTGCCTTAGATTTTCATTCTAGTATAATAATACTGAACATTTAACAATGAATAAGCAATAGCAGTCTGATGACAGTTATATTGGTGACACAAAATTACACACATAATGCCCTGAATTAATATAAAGGAAATAAATGGTCTCATTATTGGGACTCCTATTGTTCGGGCTGGGACTCTTGCTTTGTTTTTTTTTCATGGAAAGAGTCCTGGACTCCAATTTTCAAAATCCAAGTGAGAACCCTGTCATAATCAAAGTCATCCAAGATCTTTAAAAGTGAAATTTACAGATGAAGTTTTAATTTGTGATCTACCAAGTTACATGGCTTTCACAAAAATTGAAATTATAATTCTTTTCATTACCGCCATGGGTTTCTTTGGAAGTGTTTCAGAAGAAAAGCATATTGGGATATTTGTTTTAATTCAAAACAAGAAATAAAAAATTTAAATTCTAAATAATTTGTGGATATATGAAACACCAGAAAATAATGCACAATACATGTGATAAACTATAAATGACAAATGTTTCAGGCACTTTAACATGGCAATACTAGCAAATGTCAAACTCTGTTTCACCAAACATATCAAACCTTCTTCAAAATATTTGAGAATTTCAAATGTGGCAAAGTTTCAGAAAATTACTCTGCAAATAAATTTATAAACATAAACATGGATTTTACAAAATTAGAAGAAGAAGAAAACACAATTACTTCAAACAAATATCTATAATTGTGTAAAGAAATTCTAGTCCTTAATTACAACACTGCACATAGTCTATGCTAGCCTGCAACTGTACATTTTCTCTAACAATATTTCTATTTCATACCTTTCTTCAGTTATAAATTACAAATTACTCATTTGAATTCCCAAGGATGTGTTATTTTGCTAATTTTTATAAACTGTTCTTTTTAAATTTATGTGTCTTGTATTCCAAGTTTTATTTACTGGTTTGCATAATTTTTTGCAAGGGGAAGAGTCCGAACCTGTGAGTCTCTCAACAGTCAATATCTTCTGTTACTTCCCTTGCTTTTCTTAAGAGAGAAAACAGGTATTTTAAACAGTGTTCTCCCCAGGGCCTTTTATTGTAGTGGGCCCACTACGATATTGTTTCAACCCCCGATGCTTTAGAACCTGCTGCTACGCTATGCTCTTGTGCCGCTACGCTTTGATGTTTCCCACTACCCTTATAAAATTAATCTGTTAAACATCCTGTCACCTAATTCAGAGCGCTATTACTCAAATGACACCTGTTTTTACCTCTTCTTGGGTATTTTATTAAGATAATTCAGGACAATTAGCCACTCACTTAACCATTATCTTTTGTAACTGGCTTGCACGACTAACAGTGCGCGACCTTTGGTGTGTTTCATCTGCACAGACATAGTCACGTGATTGGCCAGCAACGATGGAGTCTACAGGTAGTGTGTTATATATATTTCAGTCATTTTCACTACCAGCCAAAACAGTTACACATATTACATTAAAAATTAGTGTGAAAAATGAACACACCATTTTCCAAGAAATGTAAAATTATCCAGTGCCCAGCTAGCCTCATATTGGCCTGATTACGAAAATCAGAAATTGGTGTCACCAATAGTGGCAGTGATTCCGATAGCATCAGCATGATTTCAACAAAGAAAGATATCAAGAAACGAAGGACGAGATTTAACAATAAATGGAAGATGTTATACCCTTGGGTGGAAATTGCTGGATCGGATGGCAAGTTTTATTATGGTTCAGATCTACTGGGGAGTGGTGGGCTAACTGTGTCAACAGCAGGTAAATAATACAATTTAAACTTTTGAACAACATTTAAGCTCTCCGACATTGATTCAGTGAAGAAATTAAACAATACATCTATTCATAAATTTTATGTTCCACTTTTTGAGATTGTGAAAGGTCATTCTCCTCAGTGAATTGAATTAAGAGTGTTTGAAGGAACAGGTTGACACAGAGGGTACTGAACAACCTGATGACAAGCAATACTGAATGACAATCCTTAAAAGACTTTAATTTTGATGTGGCAGTCAGTATATATGGCGAAAAGAAGAAGAGACGTATATCATTTATTTAAATTAAGAAACAAATGAGATGGACATTAAGTCTTGTTATAACCTAGGTAAATAAAGAATACTATGTAAATATATTCACTTCTTTTTTATTTCATTGATCTTAATTTATTTCACTTTTATGACGTTAACGCGTGCTTTTTAAAACATTTTATGACCCTAACGTGCTTACCCTGATGCTATCAAAAATTTCTGGGGAGATCACCGATTTTAAAGGAAACAAAAAAAAAAAAAAGTTTATATTGCATATGATTTTACAACTATTTCTAACTGAACTGAATTTCATGAATATGCGCAGATCTTGCTCGTAATAAAACTCATTGGAAATCTTGACGATTTAAGTTGGTTTACCCAGTTTACTCAAAACAAGATTTTAAAAAATTTCTAGAGTGGCAATAAGTTTAGCCAATCAGATGCAAGATTACCTCATTAATGTGTGGATCTTGCTCATGATCAAACTCATGTGAGATCTTGATCATGTAAGCCTATATTCCAAGTTTAATCAAAATCTGATCAGAAACATGGCTTCCAGAGTGGAAACAAGCTCAGCCAATCAGATGCAAGATCCCCTGATTAATATGTGTAGATCTCCCTCAATACTGAACTCATCCAAAAACTTGATGATATAAGCCCCTATTCCAAATCTGATCAAAATAAGATCAGAAATATGGCTTCCAGAATGGTAAGCCCAGTCAACCTGATGCAAGAACACTTCATTAATGTGTGTTTCTCGCTCTCTATTGAGCTTGTTGTTGGAGATCTTTATGATATAAGTAAATATTTCAAGTCTGATCAAAATCAAATCAGAAATATGAACTCCAGAGTGGTAACAAACTCAGCCACTCAGATGCAAGATAAGATCACTAATATGTGTGGATTTTACTTATAATCAAACTTGTCCAAGATACAATAAAAACTTATTTGAGTGGACTCTGCTATCTGTCACCAACAGTCATTTACAACCAAAATCATAATGCATGGATCGATTTTACTATATAAATACACACTGCTGTAAGCGACCACCTGCTAAATGTAACCGCATCATAAAACCAGATATAAACACTAAAGACCGTTACTTTATACTCTGTAACCATGATTACTGAATAGAATCTGCAGGCAGAGTGCAGACTGTTCCAAGCCAATATGCACAAAAGAATAAGGGAAAAAGCTGAGTTTGGTTTCCAGTTTTGTTAGATTTATTAGGTAAAGTTGTATGCCGTTGACGTAAACCAGACCTTATGTACTTGTTAAACTGCCACTATAGTGTTATAGACCACAAAATCACTATTACAATTGACAACTCTGACTTTAAAACAATAATAATCATGGACACACATAGTCAATCCAAAGGAGGTTCGTATTGTTGATCTATTGTAAAAACCCGCACAATGCCGATAATGTCATAATGAGATCTTTGCACTCTTCTTTTACTGTAGCGCGACGGGTACTGCCATAAATTGTTTGCCTGTTATCATAGCTAACTTCACAATATATAGAGACGCTAAATGTTATCTAATAATTAACTTTGCAATTTATATGCCACAATGTCAACAGACTATACATGAACTTCAAAATAAAAAATAGGATGTTTATAATTTATATATTTTTAGTGCTATACAATTTTTTTTATATTAATTCATTTAATATTTTAACAAAAACTATGAATAAAGAACAAAATATATGCAGTTGTTATGGGTATTTTTCCTTTTTCAAGTCAACTGAATTTCAACCTTGAAAACTGGCCCTCCTGCACAGACCTGTTATGAGAGACCACCTATCTTGAGCAAATACCTTTGTTGGCAGAAGGGGTCGTCTCTCGACACAGATCTTACTGTATTCCAAGTTTAATCAAAATCAGATCAGAAATATGGCTTCCAGAGTGCTATTAAGATCAGCAAACCAGATGCAAAATCACCTCATTAATATGCATATATCTTGCTCATAATTGAAATTGTCTGAGGAAATGACAATATAAACCTATATTCAAAGTTCAATTAAAATTGGATTAAAAACATGACCTCCAGATTGGTAACAAGTAAATGTTGATGGACGGATGTTGGACACATGGTCATACCATAAGCTCAAAAGGCCTTATGGACAGATGAGCTAAAAACTGAAGACTCAAATTTCAAAACTGAGGACCCAAGAACAGAAAGCTGGGACTCACACTACAGTAAACTTTGCATGGACTTTAAAAAGTAGTGACAGAAAGATCCAGTGATAGGCAATGCAGATTCAGTATCAGATGGGAGAATGCAGGATCACTTACCCAAACAGAAAAGAGCTGTCTGTGGCAGTGTTGGATCTATTCCCACGTTTCCGCTGTTGGCGTTTTGTTGACCCCCCACCACTCTGGCACTCAGGTTGATCGGCCATAGGCACGCCCCTGCATCTGGCTCATGCCAGATTCAGATTTCTAGAGGAAAAAAGTGGAAAATAATGTACATGTTTCAATCTTTACCCAAATAGAGATTAAATAAATATTTCAACTATTGCATAGTTCTTTGTTGCTGTTGGCATTACCCAGTGATGTTGACTAGTAATCTGTTTACATAGTAACTTTGTTACCGGTACAAAAGAAGGATAACCCATCTGGCACCAATGTTGAGACTCCTAGTGGGAAAATAAAAACTAAAATAGCACATTTCAATTTTTTTTTTCTTACAAATTATTAATGGAAAAATTACATATACTGCTGTAAATAGTGTTAAAAAGGTAATGCAAAAGATACATGTAACTAACAATTAGAAGAATGTTATCAACCTATCACTCAATCAGTATTGGGTAATAAATAAATAAATAAACAAGGTCTTGATGGTTTAGTTTTATAGGTAAAATGCCATTTTTCAGCACATGATAGGCTATATATGGCAGCCAGTATATCTGGTGGAGGAAGAATTCAGGAAAATCCTGGGAAGAACCACCGACCAACAGGGAAGCTACTGGCTAGCTTTCTCACATAACCACATTGGCTGAGCCTGAGAAACAAGGTGTTGACTCATAAACACAAATCCCCTCACCAAATGAAGCACATCTGGGGTATCTAACAACACACATAATGATACAGAGGAAAATACCAGAGTCTCTCAAGCCTGAATATTAAGTCAGTGACCTACTTTTGGTATGGTTGAGTCACTCTTCTTGAGATACAAACATAAATCAATTTTTAAAAGTGTAGGTGAAATAGGATCCAAAACACAGGGTGTAACAAGAAAACATTTGAAAATATAACAGCTGCTCAAGCATGCAAATTTGGTCACACATACCAAATTTAATAAGTATGTTAAATAGAGTTCAAAATATTGAGGGTAAAATGAGTAGCTGAAAATACAAAACAAAATCTCTCAAGTGAGCAAATTAGGTCACACTGACTAGGTTTTCTATGGTTGAGTTATTTTGCATCAAGATGTATCAACATGCAATTTTTTTTTAATGAGTGTAAGTGAAAGAGTCCAAGATATTGAGGGTGTACAATACAAAAGTCACTCAAGCATGAAAATTTGGTTAGTGACCTAGTTTTTGTATGACTCAGTTACTCTTCCCATGATGCACCCACAAACCAATTTTCATTAGTGTAGGTGAAATAGGGTCTGAGATATCAAGAGGGTAAAGAAATACTGCAAGAGTAACAAATGAACAATTGGACCAAATACTATATACACTCCCAGCTTCATTGGCCAGTGGCTAATAAATAAACAGAAATAAAGAATATCAACAAGTCCACTAACGCATGTGCAGAAAAGAGAATCCTATCACATGATTTAAAGGTTAATGGCTGTATTTTGTACCACACGAGACATTTGGACTGAGATAATTTGTGTCGAACTCATGAAAGACACATGCATTTGTAATGAACAATCAAGTGATGAAAGACTGACGATCCTTTACTTTCAAAGAGAGCATATACTCTCAAAGCAATGCAGATCCATTATTGACAAGGCCAACTCTTACCATATATACTCTCGTATAAGCCGATACCAACTGCAACTTTTATTTTTTAGTTGTAAAATTTGGTACTGGCAACAATCTTGCCATGTAGTTTTTATAATATGATTGCCAATATAGGGGCAGGGTTTACTATTTATTTATTTCAGCACCATTTATTTGTAAAAAAAAGAAAAATCTGTCTATAATTTTTAAAAAAAATATTCTAACCATAAAAAAGTATAAATAGTTGAGAACACAAAGAATAAGAAATATGTGGAGACTAAGCATTCAAAAATTAATTTCATCAGGTTCAACAAAGAAAACTCAACAGGGGATTGTGTTGGTCAGATTACTTGAAATCATAATAATAAAGAAAAAGTTAGTATATAGAATATCTTCACATATATTGCCATACCGAGTGTATATCTTCACATATATTGCAATGTAGAGGTATATCTTCACATACTGCATATAGTGAATATCTTTACATATATTGTCCTATATTGTGAATATATTCACATATAAACCCAGAGTCTACATCTTCACATATATTGCATATAGAATGTATAGTTTCACATGTACAGTCTTAAAATACCACCATATCTGACAATTATGGTCTCTCAAGGACAGATCATAACACTATATAATCAATCAATCTGTGCTTTTTCTTGAGAACCTGGCCTCTCGAAACAGGTGGTCTTTCAAGATATGTTGTACTGTGTTCCCATATAGTCTACAGTTTCACATATATTGCCATATTGTCTATAGCATCATATATTACCAAATAGAGTACAGCTTCACATATATTGCCATCAGAGAACATTAAATCAAACATATACTAGATTAATTAGAAAGTTATATTTATGGCTGAATCAGTATAATGTTGTGATACTCTGTGGTCTGATTAAACAAAGATTATATGACAAGTTTATATTATCATGGAGGAAGTCCATAGCAGATTCTAGTAAACTGACTCAATATGCTATGCATAGAAAACAATTCTGAGTTGAAAGCCTACTTGTATACAAATGATAAATTTAGAATAGTTCTTGCTCGCTTTAGGATAGTATCACATAACCTTACCGTAGAATTAGGTCGTTATGGAAACATGCTGAGAAGAGAGAGGATATGTGTATTATGTACTCAAAATATGATTGAAACAGAGTATGTCTTTCTCAGTGCATGTCCTTTCTATTGTGACCTTCAAAACAAATATTTACTTAGGTATTCTTGCTTTGGTCCTACATTACAAATTTGAATCTCTCGTGTCTTCCCAGTCAAATGATACATTTATTTGACTAGCTAAATACGTTTATTTTTCAATGAAATTAAGAGATAGCATAATATCTTGATCACATCTATTTTTGTTTGCTCCTTGATACTTCTTCTTTTTGTAGAAATATCAATATCTAGCAATTACATTTATTATGAAAGGACATTATATTAACACTGTTCACATTAAGGCTATAAATATTATGTATGTTCAAAGCTGAATAAACTCTTATGTAATATTCTTTTCTGTAAATGAATAAATGTAGCGAGGTAGTTTCAAGCATTCAGAATGATAGAGGACATGAATGGCCACATGGCTGAAATATATTACACTGGGACTGGGACCCATTTACATGGCAAACTGGGCTTGATTTCATCCCCTTAGGATTCCTAAAAAAATTCCTGGTCTCTAAAGAACACTTTCTGAGACCACACAATTCTGTATGTTCAGGATAGATGGCCGTTATAAGAATGTTAAACCTATACGTGAAATTAAGGAAATGGGTTGATAAATGTTATGGTTCATGAGGTGACCATTATATGGTGGTCTTGATAAAGATGGGTTTCAGTGTGTATCTGGGTTATATTAAATTAGGAATGCATAGAATTTTACATCAGCTGTAAAGACATGTACAAATCATGCACAAAAGTAGACCAAGCTTTCCTAAACACACAGGTATCAAATACTTAAGACCCTTTTGAAATGATTTTTATTTGCTAAATATATATTAAACATAAAGACGATTCTTCATTTGGCATCTGATTTTAAATGACTGACATCTCAGTCTTTTCATGGGTGGACATTTGTTTTTCATGCATTGGCTGTTCAACTGTCCATTACTGTCATCCCCATGGCGGAGGGGCACAATACATGCCTGTGGAATCGGTGTGGTGAGTTGCTATATAGTTACCCATCACTAAGGTGCAGAGCGAGCATGGAGGGGATTAACTGCCCCAACACAATGGGTGGAAAAATGAAAACAATCAAGTGAGCTATATTGCATTAAATGAACTGGCAAATCTGGTCACTCATGGACCTCAACATCAATTACTACATAGTTTTCTTCACTGGTTTAATTTTATAACTCATGTCAATTGTTGAAACACTTATGAAGTTTTGAAATCTGCACAAAATGCAATATATTAACATGTGCAGTTTTCTTACTTTCGAAGAAAAATCATGAATGCATTTTAAATGTTTACAAACTGTTGTTTTTTAACCTCTGTTGTTACAGCAGTCTGTATTTCCTTGGACCTTACCCACACTGTTGTAGATATCTGTTGAGTTATAACTATCCAAATATCTACAATAGCGTGGGAAAGGTCACAGGAAATTCGGACTACTCTGTCATGGAATCCTCTGTACATCAGAATAATACCCATTTTCTCTGGACAGGTATATCATGAACAGCTATTTAAAACATACAAAATGATCTATTTACTTTCCCCAAATATGTTAAAGATATTCCAAATATACAGCACATATGTATTCAAATATATAGCACACGTGTATTTCAGAATGCCAGACATCTTACATAATACCCACAACACAAAAGTGCACGTGTCAAAACTAAACTTTTACACATGGCACCTGAAACAATAGTTTGGTATGTTCCAGAAGGATCAGGACTATGTGTACTTTACGTTGTTAACTGTAACAAATTTTTATCAATATTTATATAGTATATATAAACTATTTGCATAGTATAGGCTAGAGGGTAGAACGATCAATTGGTCATCATGATAGCAAATGGGAATGGATCAATTCTTAAGTCTAAAAGCCAAATATCAGATGTAACTCTTACTATGCCTTCTACCCACCCCCAAATTATTAATCATGAACGTTTGTCTCAAATTATACTCAAAAAATGTTTTAAAAGGATGAAAATGAAGACTTACATTGTAATCAACATTTTTGTGCCATTAAATGGTCATCTGCATCCTTAATCTGTAGTACAACTGACAGCTGTAAATTTAGTTACCCTAGTATTCTTCAAATACTTATTCCTGTGGACTGTTATTCAGTATAACATACAACCATAAATTCAAACTCCTGTGTATGGATCAATGCGGACAATTCATATAACTGTTTGCAATGAATACAGTAATATGGTTGGTATGTTCTTACAGTTTACAACCTACATCAAACTTATTTTGTATATTATATCTGTATGCAGTGGAGCTGATTTCAGCAGCTTTAATTCTGTTTGAAAACAGCTTAGCAAATGATGTAACTTCCACTGTCATGGCAGTCTTGGTGATATTGGCTGTTGTTTCTGAGACAGTTTGAAATTGATGAATTCTGAGTGCATATCCCTCATTATGATGCCAATTCCAATGAAGTTAGAAAAAAGGCCAAATAGTACAATTTATGGTACTTGGGAACAATGATTATCATACTAATGACAAGAGAAATATTTATCGGAATATTATTGATCGCAATGTTCCAATTATCAATTGCTAGACTTAAATTCTGATCGCATCCCTACTATACGCATATCATAAACATCAATACAAACAAATGTAACAAGTGTCTGTAGAACAGTACATACAAACCAGGCAACACCCAGTGAAAGCTGATTGTTCATCAGAAATGCTGTGCAAAGCAGTTGTCAAAATTACCTATCTTGCCTCAGTGCAAAATGTTACTGCCAAAGGACTTTTCCAAAATTTGATCAAAGCCAGAGCTCTCTGTAGGATTTCAAAAATGAAATTTCAGGGCCATGTATCTCCAAAAATGTCTATCACTTTGGCATACCAGTGGGAAATGCTTCCCAGGATTTGCTACCCGGCTAAAACACGGTATTGGTGCTGAGAGTAGTCTCACTCACTTAAAAAATTGAAATGTTTGATAGAACATTTCAATGAAGCTCATTATATACCCTAGGGTGTCCCCTAGTCAGATCAAGTTAGATTTAGCTTGAACATGCATGCGATTTTGTTTAACCATTATTTCAATTCATTGGTATAACAACAGTTACAGACACTACACTTGGTGTATAACATGCAAGAAAAACAGCATGAAAACTTTAAAACTTTATTTTTTTTCACAGTAACATCAGTAACAGGATATCAACATTTAAAGTAAACAACATAACTGGAAGTGGTAAACAACTTAATAACAAAATCAAAACATCTATGACAAAGGTATCACTAAGAAAAAAAACCTAACCATGAAACTTTTGCATAACAAACATAAAAGACATAGAATAATCTTATTTAGGCATTTATCTAACACCAAGAAGAATATTTAAACAAACAAAATCATTAATACTGGCCAAAAGTATTGCAAACTTCCATAAGAGTCAGAAGTACATTGTCCATAAAATTGGTTACAGACACTACAAAACTATAGCATTTCAATACAGCTGCAGAACCATACATATCTCCATAAAATTCACTTCAAAAATAATTCAACATGACTAGAATTATTCATTAAATGAATGTTGATTAGTTAATAAAATGATAAAACCCCATTGTAACAGGTATATGTCCAATACTTGTGTTAAAATTATGAACTGGTAAATAGCACTTGAAAGTTTAATACTAAATAGTGTTTGTAAGAGTAAAATATTGAAGTATAATGAATGTTCAATAAATCATAGTCACTAAAGTATTGTTCAACCCAAGGTGCTGACTCAAACACAGACCCATATGTGATTGATCTTAAGGTTACAGACACTACACATTAAACCTTGACTTTATATTGTCATTTCAAATAGAAGTGCTTATGATTTTTTTCCAGATTTGACTTGAGCTTAGACAATTCAGCTGCATTAAACTTGAAATGACCCCTTTCATTGACTATTTGTGGAGCTTTTACCCTGTACAAGATAGCATCTAGAGCCTCTTGTGAATAATCATCTTTTTCAGGCCAAACATACATGTTGCCAGACTTTCTCATGTATTTAAGTCTAACTTCGTTATGAAGAATGTCTATTACTTCTGCTAAGTATACATCTAGAGGTCCCTTCTTTGGCTTAAGTCCTACAGCAACAAATTCTCCAGGGTGGTATTTCTCTATTGGTTTCTCTGTGTTGGTTGGTGCTTTTTTGTCAACTTTGATCTTCTTTGTCACAATGTTTTGTCTTTCTGTTGACTTCCGTTTCTTATTAGGCTTTTCGCTTGTTGCTGAGTTATGATCTTTCTGGTTACTTCCTTGTTTTCTTTTCTTGTCATTATTTTCTATTGTTGATGGATTCTTGTCTTTAAGTTGTTTTCCTTTCTGACTTAAATTATCTTTATTGAGTACTAACTTTCTCATTTCCCAGGCATTAACATTTTCGCTGAAGTTGCATCTCCCGTCAACCTTCATGCATTGCTCACAATAACAGCTCAGATTTCTTATGCTCAGTTCATAATCATTGCTTCCTGACTTTACAGCATGTAATTTTCTTGTACCTTGCAGTGTTTGCACATCAGTTTCTTCTCTATTTCTCTCAACATCTTTAACAAGGATGAACTCCCTTCTCGAAACTGTTTTAGCTTCATTATCTGTATTTTCCATTTTCAGTTTCTCTGTACAGAAATGATATACATCTTCTGCACAACCTATCACCTTTCTATTGCTGATTACAGCTCTGTAGCAAGCATTCTTGACTGTCGCACCGAGACCATCGCAAACACTCTTTCCATGTGATGTTTCGAAATAATTTCGTGTTACAGATGGCTTTTTCCTCAGACTTATGTCAGCAAAGGCTTTCTTCCCCTTATACTGGGCAGCACAGCCATCTGTCCACTCATGGATCTCCTCTACTTTCACACCTTTCTTCTTCAGAATTTCTATAGCTTTGTTCTCAAAAGTGATAGCTAAGTCTGCATCATGTTTGGTTTCTTCACTGATGCCAATAATGGCATGCTTTATCTTGAATTCTTTTTCTCCCTGTTTTTCTGTATAGTAACACATGATTGGATGTATTGTAACTTGGTTCCTGTCGAAGAATCCAGATTGTACTTCACTTTGAAAAACACACCCATAGTTCTCACTAAAGTCCATGACCATAGCAATAGAACCCTCACCAATTCTATCAACACAAATTCCCATCTGTTGCTGTTGCCATTTGGCCCTGAAAACGTGCTCTGGATACTCTTGCATGTCAGTTTCTAAGCATGTAATTAATGTTTTTATGTCTGTTTCTTTAGGCACACAGGAGACGCAACGCTTTACTTTATCATCTTTTGCTATTTCTATACTTTCCCATTGATGCCATGATATCTGCCTGTCACTATACTTTTCAACAAATGGTTTAAGGTAACTCTGCAAACATTTCACACCGCATTGTTTGCATTCTCTTCTTAAACATTTAATAGCTGGATTGGTGTCGTATTTACAAAAAGTAGCATCACTTAAGCTTTTCTTATCTACTGAAATTTCATCCAAATCTCCATTTTCTTTCACTGCTTTTTTTACATTTGTTAGTGCCTCACTTTTTAGGGCCACGTTACAGCACTTTTGGCATAAGCATGATCTTCTGCTTGTTTCAGACACCTTTTTAACATTCACTGGTTTCAATTTAGAAAATGAAGTTAATCCTATTTTGTGACTATGGTTCCTTAACTTGTAGTCTTTGTAGGCTTCTTCTAATGTCATAGTCATCACATGTTTTTGAAGTATTTCTTTTTGACCACCTTTTCTTACTTTCACAGTTTCACGTTTATTAGGCACTTCCCTACTGATTTCTGGACTTAGAAAAAAATCTTTCACAGATTTCTTTAATGGAGAGTTAAGTGCATCCCTTCTTCTTTTTCTTTGTTTCGTCTCCCACCATGTAGAACTAGGTTTTTGCCCTTTCACTGATACTTTGAAATACTTTTTTAGTCTGTGTCTTTTATATTTCTTCAGTAATGCGTCACAAATGATGTTGTATGCATGTTTCTTTGCACCCCCTTTCCTTGTTTTCACTTCTGAAATGCTCTCTGACACAGATTGTATAACAGTATCTGTCAATTCAAGTTTTTTTCTGCAATCCGGTGTCATTATCATTATATTCCTATTTAGAAACTTTGATGTTGATGGAGATTCAATTAATTTACTTATGATGACTGCTTTTCTCTTTGGGGTATTTGGTAATACTTCCTTTACCTTTTTTAATTGTCTGTACAGAGTTGCTTTAGGTAACACTTTATTCATTGGTGAATCTCTGGCTGACCCAGTATTTCCTATTTCACAATCAGTCTGAATACACTCTTGCTGTATACTTTCATTCAGTTTGATACGCATTCTCCATGCTTGGGTTCTTTTCACAGCTTCTTTCTTCTTTCTACTTAATTCAGCAGTTTTCGGACTTCTTAAATCAACACTCTTATTAACCGATATTGCCAGGGCTGCTTTTTCTTTCTTTTTCTGGCGATACCTTTTCATTTCTTCACGTTTTTTCCTTCTTAATTCTTGTTGAAGATTTGAATCGGAAAGTGATTGCTGTTTTTTTAGTAGTCTTGCATCTTTTCTTCTTTCTCTATCAACCATTTTTAGCTCCTCATGTTTCGCCTTATTTTCCCTCTGTTTTTTTCTCCAGGCTTGTACCTTTAGCCTCGTCTTCTCCCTTCTAGCTTTAATCTTCTGTTCATCTTCTTCTGGCTTATCTTTGCTTCCTAAAAGCAAACAACTTCATTCTCATTTTTGTTCCTCTATGTATACGGATGAAATTTAGACTTTACAAAACATACTTGTAATGAGTACGCAATATGCTTTCATACATAAGCAAACTGGAATAACCTGTAGATTCTTAAAGAAAAGTATCTGATTGAAAAAGAAATAGCATAAAACCTGATGATTATTCAATGTTCTAGCATTTACAATGATTGCACACTTTCCTTAATAATGTAAACAACAGTCGGGTCAATTCACATGTCTAGTAGTGTCTGTAACCATTTGACAATATCAGCAATGTATCCAATACTAAGTCTGAGCTCATTGAATTCTCATAATATTTCTGTTTGAATTTACTAGTCTAATGATATGGAATGCAAAAATACTCAGTTTCAATTGCATATTGTAAGAAATCACTGAAAATGTTGCCTGTTATCAGAAATCTAGATGAAAGAAACTATAAATATACCAAAATATTACAAATTGCAGACAGACAATATGTCAAAATTTAGCCTTACACATCAATACTGTAATAGGAAACATAATTTGGCTTCATTTTTTAAAAAAAAAACAGGGATAAAGTCATAGACAGTATAAAAAGGGGATATTGGTTACAGACACTACAATTTAAGAGTGTGGTTTACCATTCAATACAAACTTACCAGAGTTGTTCCCAGAGGTTTGCTTTTGTCGTCTTCCCATGTCTTAGGGATGTACCATGGTAAAGAACAGAAAAAGTAATTAGGCAGCTTCTTCTAGGATAAGAAATTCAGGTTACATTGTCTTGTAGTAAATTACTCAAACAGACAGTGCTGCAAGAATGATGCAATATTCAATCAAGAGAGTTATTGCATCACTTTTTTGCTCTTGGCTGCAGAGGTAAATAGATGATGCAACATTACATCACATAAGATGGAACTTTCTATTGAGAAAAACAATGTTTTAATGACAAGTAGAACAATACTTTTATCTTTCATTTTTATACCTGTTTGTGTAGTGTCTGTAACTTTTTTTATTGAGTTGCTGTTTTTTAATGGTACAATACAGCACCACCAATTTTGGCCAACTTAGACATCACATGGATACACATGAGCCTTTGTAGGATTTATACTTTTCCATAATGAAACAACAAAATTATTGCCATATAAACTTGTAAAGGTTACAGACACTACAAAATTTAGAACTGGAAAGTTTGACAAAGAACAAGCTCTCAATCGAATATCTTGGCTAGCCATGTGATTTAAATGGTTTTACTACTTATTATAATATAAAGTCGAGTTCTAGATGTCAATAAAAGTTATAATGAATGTTATTTTGTACAAAATGTTGGCATATAACAACAGATTAGTGTTTGAATTTCAGTGTTGAAACAAAACTTCTACTGACGGTATTTTGCTTATAAAATCCATAATATTTTACCGATTTCTTTAATTCAAGAAGCAATATTTGCAGGATAGAATTCCGCATAAAACCAGACCAATAAATGCATAATTTCAGTATGATATTTAGAGAATTCTCTATTTTATATTCAAGCTTTTTTCGAGTGAGACTACATAACGCTCAAAAATGGCCATTTTTAGAGCTTGTTTCCATGCATATCTCAACAATGGGTTACACTAACCTCTTGAAATTTTCAGGAAAGTAAGAGAGGTATATGCCAGGCTTACCAATCTTTAAAATTGGTTCATATCTTGTTTAATTTTTCTATTTCATGCATATAACATGAAAATTCCTTTATCAGCACCAATACCGTGTTTTAGCCGTACCATGTTTTAATTACTGCTTACAATCAACACTTATCTAAACAGTCCTGTCAATGAATTTCCCAATCATAGAAATCAGTCTGAAAAAAAAAGTACTGACTGTAAAATATTTTGCATCGATTACGTGTTGTTTGGCAATAAATGAATATAACAGTACAATCGTAAAATAAGCAACCAATCTCACTGTATACATGTAGCTAAATTCATGAATTATATGACATCAAATCTCTTCATTGCACACATATTCTTGGTTTGATATATTATTACATAAGGCAACGTATGATGGATCTTCATATATTTATATATTTTCTCGGGGGGGGGGGGGGGGGGGGGGGGGGGGTCTGGTTATTACTGTGACAGTAATGTGAAGTCCTTAAACATCCAACAGCATTGGTTTGCTGTTTTTATGCTTGTCCCAATGTCTATTTAATCTGTTCATGATAAGTCTCGTAATTTTGCATGTTTCTCACCATCACCAACACAGCCTTGTACAGATAAGCTTTACTTCTTTCTTAAAATTGAGGAAGTTGTTTTCTATGGTATGTACAGTATTCAACAGTATCGGTAGTACCTGTCCCATCAGAACTTAAAGTGACTAGTGTATGTATACTTTTAAGTCTGCTTAATGAAACAAACATGTTCAGTTGTCAGCGCTCAGTATCAGCGAGCGTCACTGTTACTTTTAGCTCTGACACTGAGAAAGAGCAGTCAATGATCCTTTTCAATGCTAGTGGCAGTACACAGGCTGGCTGGGAATAAACATAATTTTTATAGGCAATTTGCTAATACATGATTAAATTAATGAGTAACACCTTAGACTCAGTTCTTCCCTTACCAGTGTCCAAACAATGTTGACACGGTAATTGTGACCAGGCAGAAAATGAGAGTTTTCTTTATTAGGTACTGTAAATCAATTAAATGGCTCTTGTGGCATAGATAAGTTGCATTTCAAAGGAGTTTGGATAACTGGGATTTATCATTTGGGTGTACAGATACAAAAAAAAGTTGGGCGTATAAAATATGCTGGGAATCCCATTAACAGAAACCATGCTAATGTGTTACAAAGTACATCTCGAAGTGAGAATAACATAATATCCTGACTGCAACATATACAAAGTGACCAAACAAATTGTTATCAATACAAATTATGCCATTTGACCCTTGTTGTTTTGTTAACAGCTGTTTATGCCTCATTCCCAGTTCCAACATGCTTCATCTGCTTTTTTTATTTTTCAGTTACATCAATTTATCCCTTATATCTCTCCTTTGACATCCTTGAATTCATTTAGTCATGTTGCCCAATTTGAATTCAACTGCCTTTTAACTTCATAACAACAATCAGGGCAATGGCAACCAAAGGTAACAATAAATGTCGTTGGATCATTTTTTTTCCGCCTGCAAAAAAAATATGTGCATGTATGTTGTGAGAAAGATTGTAAGAGGGAGAGTCACAAGCAATGCAGTAAATTTAAGAGTGCCATAGGTTAACCCCACACTATCCCCACTAGTTACCATGTTTTAAGTGGGCATATTTAAGAAGATCTCAACTAAGAAATTATACTAAGAGAATACAGAAATGAAAAATTAATACAATCTATGAATTAAACTGTGTGCATAAAGTGACATTGTCCCTCTTTTTAAAATAGGCTAGTTGTATTCATTTACTTTTATTACCTAACAATACACAGATGTGCCAAACTATAATGAAGTTAGTCAGTGATATTCCTAGGTCAAGTTTGGGGCCATAAATAGATACCATTCCCAATCCCAAATTGTTTATTTTCCCAATTTTGGTTTGAAAAAAAAAATTCCCAATTCAAAGAAAGGTAATACATAAATGTCAGTCCTCATAAAATACTGTTAACTTTATTTTCAAGATCAAAAACAGACACAAAAAAACCCCTTCCAAACAAACTAAATCTTAGGAGACACCAGTAATCTTTAAGTTTATGTATTGGTCAATTTCCCAATTCAGTCTGATTAGGTGCAATTTTCACAATTCCATGGGCCCCAGACCCCATGTCAAAACATGAATAAAAATCCCTGTTAGTACTTTTCTACTTTTCAAATGGTATACTTCGCCTGGAAATACAATTGACAAGACTGATTACATAAGAATTTATTGCAGCAGTAAATAAAACGTGGCACATAACCCTGCAGGCATTTATCACTATGGTATACCATAGCGATATGCATGAAGGTGAGTGGTTACCATGGTGATGTGCAGTAAATCAGTCTTGATATTTTCTTCTCATGTATTCACATTCCTGTGGTGACACATGGGAAATCAATGTTGCATAAGCTGTAATATAATTGCTCATGAGACAGTATATAGATCAACAAATCTATCACTTCTTCAATAATCAAGCCATTGTACACGAAAATGTCCTCAATCCAAACATATTATTACAATCATAAACTTCCCCAAAAAGTGTACTGCCCCAAAATTAAGTAAAACTGAATATCATTAATGAGCCCCAATCATTGTTCTTTAATAAAAATGCATGAAACTTGTTGCAGTGGTGCAACATGGGGGTATTATTGACACCACAGCATGAATTGAATGCACACATCACCTCTTTTCGATTGTGACAATCACTCACCATGTAATATGTAACACCTATCATGATGGTTGATTCTCTTATATTACCAGAGATATTTTATTCTTCAACTTGTCTCAGGTACCTATTATCAACACACCCATGCTGTCATCGGCACCCTGCCTTTCTTATTTAGTTACCTAACTGAGAATTAATTTCTTCTAATTATATTTAATTATTCATATCTTTGCTAATTACAGGGCCCTTTTTTATTCTGAGGAGTCCTTATTCAAAATGATGTAACTAACCATTGAAAATCTGGGCCTATAGTCAACATAAAATATTAAATATTACCCAATAATCCCCATAACTATTTGCACTGATTTAGAATATGTTAAAAATAGTTATTAAATCAAGGCAGCAAGATAAATGACTCAATGATTAATTACTTCCCGTCTTCTACTGGTAGTGGTGTCGATATCAACACCTCATACTGATCCGTTCTATATTTAGCAGGAATTCACAAAGTGCTGGCAGGTTGTACTGCAATAAATTTACTTTACTGGACAATAGCTAATATGATGTGTTTATTCATTATAATGCATGTACAATCATTCCTTAACAGTAATATGACATAATGGCAGTTGTAACAGGTTGGGATTTTACCCTTTTCACTTCCAGGTAGGAGAGTACACTAGTGTCTTTCAAGTTACACTGGCATCTGCAGGAATCTCAACGATGGCAAAAAAGATTCGCGATCACGTATTGATGTTTTTGCTTGAAAATTGTGCTGTTTCACTGCAAATGTAACTGAACAATACGTTTATTGAAAGTACGTCAATAATACACTCATGTTGAAAATAGGGTGCGGTGCACTAGATCTATTTCAAATAAAGACATTAATAGCAGTACACTTATTTAACATATGCTGTGTCAGTTTTTTGTCGTTCTGTCAGTTTTTTTTCAGTTTTTTGTCGTTCTGTGAACTAGGGTTACCATATTTGAACTTTCAAAAAAGAGGACATTCCGGTGTGTGGGTGTCTCTGTATCAGTATCTACCAGCTCACATTGTATTAATCTACCAGCTCACATTGTATTAATGTGTTATATATAGTACATATATATCACATTAATTCATCATGAGAATATAAGTGTAAAAGTGAGTATACAACATGAGTATATATTATATAATATACTGTGAACTGTGTACTACATGTCATCCTTTCCTTTCCCCCGTCCTTCTTCAGTTGTATATTAGTTGGAAAAAAGTGCATATAGGTTCTTTCCTTGTACTGTATGTACTTCTTTGAGATATTAACTTATGTAAAAATATTAAACATTATATGTTTGATTTAAGAACAAGCAGGGAAAAATTGCGGACATTCATATATATTTAAAAAAACCCGGACGGAGATTTAAGGACCGAAAAGGAGGACATGTCCGGGATAAGGAGGACGTATGGTAGCTCTATATGAACCTTCAGACTCTTTCTTCTTGGAACCTAAACAAGATTTCTTCCCTTTTGCTACAAATACACCCACCCCCAATGAAATAGACCAAACGTCTGCTTCCAACATCTGTTCCAAACAATAAATTCCTTGGAAACCTATTTATACAAATATTCAATAACTTTTATCTATATAAAAATGCTCTTTATAGTCAGATTTGAAATGCTAGCGTATCACTCATTTGTCATTTCTTTTTTTTTTCTTTCCGAGTTGACGACATTGTTCGCAGCTCACTTCAATAACAGTTCTTGCATTCCCTTTCAACTTTTCAGGAGCATCTTTGATAGTTATAGATATACTAGAATCTCATTAAACATACTTTTCAAATACAACGTTAAAATAGGGGTCTAAAAACTTGTATTTTCAGCAGAATCTTCATGGGTCTTGTCTCTCTTTCCCCTTACAGATGATCTTTCACTGCGCACGCACCTATATCCATTTCCGCTCTACGGTCCGTTTCGTAAATATGCTTTTAATTACTAATAAGATCAATTTCTATCTCTACAACCAAATAAAATAACCTTAAATAAAGTTTGAGACGCTAGCCATATGCTGTTTTTATGCCTATAACTCATTTGTGATACAGACACCAGCAGCAATTGGGCACTTACGTTGTCGATGATTACTCGTGAAATTCCGGGAACGGACATGTACATTCCGATCTTTGTTCGGCTCACGAGGATTTGTTTTGGTTTGTGTTGTGACACTGAGATGATATCGGACAGCAAATGAACAAATACTGTTTCATTTTTCATTTTGTAATTGAAACACAAGTAAAGAAGTTGTCGATCCTATCATAATCAGCTGCATATGTAGTATTTTAGCGTTTAATTTGGTAGATTTGCGTATACAATACAATACAATACAATACAATTCAATACAATACAATACAATACAATACAATACAATACAATACAATACAATACAATACAATATCATGAAAACAACGATTCCGCCACTTATGTGTACCAGTACAGATGGTTCTAAATTTATTGCCTTTTCTGATGCTAATAAAATCGACTGGTTCAATTCCTTTTTCACAAAAAGAGCCAATGTCGATGATACTGATATTAGTTAACCAGACACACAACCTAAAACACATGAAAAATTTACTAATTTTGTAATCACTAAACAAGAACTTTTTAATGTAATTCATATCATGCCCAGACACAAAGCTTGTGGACAAGATAAAATAAGCCATCAGATGCTCAAAAATACCGACATATGTTACGACTATATGGTCTAAAAATATGTAACAGAAAGAAAGTGAAACCAACAATGTAAGTAAAATCAACAAGCAATTTATTTCTAGACAATTAAAGTGAAATTTAAAAAGACACAAACAATACTGTGAATTAAAATCCAACTAATCCAATAATCCTAAGTATCCTAATCACATGTCCAAAATATAGAATGTTCCGAATGAATTCCATTAGCCTTGAATGTCCCGATGTGCCATTAGCCTTGAATTTCTGGTGTGTCAGTGGTCTTGAATGTCCTGACATGCCTGAATGATGTAATCCAGAATATCTTTGAATGAATTCACAACAATCCCAAAGTCATGTATCAATCCAAAAATGAGAATTAGCACTTTAGTAATTCCACTGAATAATTGAAATAAATAATTCCTCTCTCTGAATTTGCTCTGATTTTCACAACACAACAATAAACATCTGATTATTAAACCAAATTCGTTAAAGACCGATAGTTAGCATAGGAATGAAATACTGCTTACCAAACTTCCTATTTATAAACACAGGTCACATGACAGGATCTTCTATAAAATCACATGACTTACCTGACAAATATCAGTAATTCTAGTGGAATAACCAATATAATTGTAAACAAAAGCAACCCTGACCTCGAATTCTATGTAAACAACTGCTTTACATCCTATAACCAAGGACAAAGTAAATTTATATGGAACAAAAGCTAAATATGTTACATAACACATATGGAAAACAGCAAAAATAATGTCAGTGTACAAAAAGGGTAGAGCAAGTGCTTCTTCGAATTATAGAGCTATCTCATATCTAAGTTGTGTTGGTAAAGTGCTCGAAAGAATTGTGTTTAAACATTTTGTACAATCACACACACTCACTCAAATAACTTTTTTTTTTTTTTTTTTTTTTTTTAGATAATCAGGCTTTCTTCCCCAAAAACTCAGCGGTTTTCGAGCTCATTGACTTATATCATAATATATGCACTTCCCTTTTCAAAACGAAAGACGTGTGTGATCTTCTGTGATATTTCTAAAGCATTTGACCATGTGTGCCACAGAGGACTAATACATCGATTAAAGAGCTACGGAATCGATATGACTTTTGTAGATTGGATCACAGACTATTGAACTAGCAGGGCTAAAACTGTCTTTGTAAATACAGTCGAATCTACTACCCAGTACGTTACTGTAGGAGTCCCGCAGGGATCTATGTTAGGTTCGTGGTTACTTATTGTCTACGACATAAGTGATGATCTTTGGAGCGTGACAAGACTCCTCATCTAAGAATCATCTCAAATAAAATATATACTAAATACAGATATACAAATAAAATATATATTAAATACAGATATACAAATAAAATATATACTAAATACAGATATACAAATAAAATATATACTAAATACAGATATACAAATAAAATATATACTAAATACAGATATACAAATAAAATATATACTAAATACAGATATACAAATAAAATATATACTAAATACAGATATACAAATAAAATATATACTAAATACAGATATACAAATAAAATATATACTAAATACAGATATACATACCATCGAAATCTGGTCAAAACAATGGCCGGTAGACTTCAATCCTGTGAAAATGTATGTATGTATGTATGTATGTATGTATGTATGTATGTATGTATGTATGTATGTATGTATGTATGTATGTATGTATGCATGCATGCATGCATGTATGTGTGTGTGTGTGTGTGTGTGTGTGTGTGTGTGTGTGTGTGTAATTGTGTTTTACGGCACCTCAGCACAAAAGTGGCTATGTGGTGCAAAATAAACGTAAAGTTCGAAAATTCATCAAATCTATTACACAAACTTTAGGAAGATAAACCCTTCCAAAAAAATGTAAGCATTAAATACAAAATAAAATATCACACGCAAAGATGTTAAAAATTCTGTACAAATGTATATAAATTAATAAAAAGGTAATATATATAAAACATATATAACAACCGTAAAACATTATTAAAATTTCTTATACAAACAGCATTCTCTTAAAAAGTCCAATATTTGCTCGATTGGCACGTCGTAAAGTCTCTTCAATAAGTTCACGTGAAAATGGAGGCACTGATAGTTTCGCGGAAATTAGAACCCGCCTACCTGAACTAAAATTTAAAAATAAGATCTTACCTTTTGTCGACAATCATAAACACCTTGGAGTTACTTTTGTTACCTTAGGTCATTGGGCAAAACATATCGATAACTTGTTTGCATCTGCCTAAAAAATTATCAATGCGTTTATAGCATTTATATAGAAATTTATTCGAAAACCAATCCTGAAAGAATATATCACACTCATATTCGATCTTTACCTGAATATGTTGAAGTCGTCTGGAATGTCTGTACGATCGATGAGGATCTCAAATTAAAAAAAAAATTGCAACTAGAAGCAATGAGAAGTGTGACTGTTCTAACGAGATGTGCATATGCTCAAAATATATATGATGAAACCGGCTGGCCTACATTAGCAGAGTGGCGTAAATTTCAGAAGCTTTTCTACTTTCATCAAATTGTTTAAGGCACATATCCCTCGTATCTTTCTGAACTATTGCTCCCAATTGTTGGTGAATCAAGTATATATAATCTTAGAAATAGTAATAAATTCATGCAAATGAACCATCAATTAAAAAAAAGTAGGAATTCATTTGTAAACTCTACCGTCCATAGTTGGAATAATCTCAAAAAAGGAAGAAGCAAATTACACAATATTTAAAAGTTAAACTGAGGTTAAGAACACACACGTGCTTTCCTAGAATTTAGCTGGCGATAGAAAATTGAATACCTTGCATGCTCCAATAAGTGACCTACATTATGACTTGTACCTGAATCATATAAGAGATCATCCTCTGTGTGCATGTGAATGACTCTCTCTCTCTCTCTCTCTCTCTCTCTCTCTCTCTCTCTGGTATTGGGGTGGGTGCTTACAGGCAAGGCGATAAGTGGCGGATCCAGGTTCGAATCTGCGTAGAGTACGAATTAAAATTCTCTGACCTGTATGATAATATTATTTATTTGTGAGATAGATAGATAGATAGATAGATAGATAGATAGATAGTTACTTTTAAAAAGTTTGTTGAGCAACGTATAAAGCTGATTCAAAGTCTTAATCGGCTTTCACTACCATTGACCATAACTACTCTGTTATATGGGTCATCGGATGAATGGAAATTCGTGTTTATTTCATATAATTCAAACTTATATAAAAGAAACCATGTATTTTATATGACTGTTCAGAATGTGTACATTATATTTGTTTCTAGTCCTGTAGAATTGATAGTCACAATAATGTACATTACTTGCATTCGCCACGGTCAAATTCTCTCTCTCTCTCTCTCTCTCTCTCTCTCTCTCTCTCTCTCTCTCTCCATAACATTTTTTTCCCCTTCATAATATCATGTTGTAGTATTTTTTTGCCTCTATCCCTGCATCATATACAACCTTGGTTAGGAAAGGGCGTTTTGCCCAAGTTGTGAGAAGTTGTAGCCCAATCCTATTGTAACAGTTACGGAAATAAAATATGTTTGAACTGAACTGAAAACAAACCGTTTGACAGTGTTTTCCAAAAGTACTTAACAAGTATAAAAATAGAACCAAGTTATTTTACATGGTATGCATGGTATATATACGAATAAATAATATTATCATACAGGTTAAAAAATTTAGATTCGTACTATACAGAGATTCGAACCCGGGTAATTCTCTAATTTGTCATTTGTAATTATAATTCTCTGTAATAACCTCTATATACCTTGATTTCTGTCGTAGGAATCCGGAATGACTGTGTACTTAGATGAGAATTAATTACTGGGTCGACATGTGGTGTATCTGCTACGCACGAATGCCTGCCTATACGACCGACTTTCTAGCATCATTTTTGGTGATGTGTGCATGGTCGTGATGGTATATGGGTTGGTGCTTACAGGTAAGGCGATGTGTCCCTCGGGTTCGAATCTCCGTAGAGTACGAATTTAAATTCTTTAACCTGTACGATAATATTATTTATTTATTCGTATTTAAAAATTATGTTAATGTTATCAATCATTCTTCTGTAGAATCCAGTGAAAGCACTTTTTGTTTTGTTTGGTGTATATTTGTAATTCTCTCTCTTTGTTTGGTGTATATTTCTCTCTCTCTCTCTCTCTCTCTCTCTCTCTCTCTCTATATATATATATATATATATATATATATATATATATATATATATATATATATATATATATATATAGGCAGCTGCATATATTTATTTATAGTAGTATCTTTCCTAGAGTTCCAGATAGCTATTGTTTCTGTATTATTTGACTATTTACTGTCCGTTTTCAAGACATGGGAAGTTACATATATTAACAGCATGGTTAGTGGTCAAAGTACTGAGAGACTGTAGGTGGAGAAAAAAATATGAAAAATAAGAGATATGCGAAAAGTCTAGTCCACGGAAATTGATATATGGAAAATTCTAATTTTAGGTAGTAGGTATTGTATGAAAATTCTGGACCACTAGTTAATTTAAAATCAGTTTCTTCACTCAGGAAATTACTTTACTTTACACCATCATCAATCGAACAAAAGTGATTTGTGTTCGATTACACATTTGGCAAATTCGGTTTTGCCTGAAACATTAGGTCCAGCAATCAACATATTAAATGGATGGCGAAGATACAGGTCCGCCCAACTTTGACGAAGGGACCTCTCGTCAAGCACTTTGAGGACTGAGGATGTAGCCATAACTCTCGAGCTGTGTTTAGAAATCTGACATTTCATCAATGTCACATGACATTTTATACATTTTGTACATTTAATTTTTTCATAGTGTAACAGCAACAAAAAATATCTCACATTTCAATAACACCAAGTTCATGTTTTTCTTTTCTTTCACCAGTCACACACAATGTTTTTGTCATAATCAGCAATCTCTTAGGTTCAAGCATCGAATCCAAGACTTCTCCAGTAATACATCTGGTGGTGTAGCCAACTTGCTATACACACTTCGTGGTAAGTATGAAGAGTAGATAAAGTACCACGAATGTCTTCTTCACACGGAGGTACACAACTCGTATTCACGACTTTTTGCAACACTTTTAACACAATAAGTGTTTAGGGCACAGATAAAGTTTTCGTGCTCATGTCTTTGCATGTACTGTTTTGTAAATATGCCACAAATAATCTGCTGGTAAACGAAATAATTAAGAATTATTTCCATCTGTCTGTAAAAATGCTTGTCAAACACAAGCAAGAGAGTAGTGCTTACACACACTGTTCGTACAAACATACTTATATACTATCACACAAGAAGGGTAATGGGTTTAATTTTTTGTGGAAGACATAGGCATACGCAAACATCAAGCATATAGATTGGCAATGAGTGAATAGTATCTCTGTTTCTAAGAGAAGTGGGTGGCCATGAAAAGGACCGTTGGGTTTTGAAAAAAAAGTTATGGACTGGACACCATCAGCTGCAGCTGCTTACACCTTTTCCACGTCCAATGCTTACTCTTGCTGTGGTAGTAGTAGTGATAATGGCTGCCGTGGCTGCCGACATCTGTGTAGTGCTGCGTTTAGGTGTAGGTATCTTTCTCTTAGGTTTATCCTAAAAAGTTTTATACGTTTTTTAAAAGTGTTTAATTTTGCCAGAATGTCTTGTAACACACTAACAGTTTTGTTTTCACTGTCTTCCGTCTGTTCACTGTTCAAAGTTTTCCTCTTCCATTCTTGTTGCTATCTCTTTTCTTCTTGTTGCTGTAGAACAAGTATCTGTTCTTCTTTTTGTCTCAAGTGGTTTTTGCTGAATCATGCTAACAAAGTTTGTGTGAAAAAAACTCGAAGTCTCAAAAACTCAGGCATTTTGGTTGTATTATGGAAAACTGGATGATGTAAATTCCGTTGTACCATTATTCATTAGGGGCAAGACTTTTGAATCTCTATGTAATATTTGTACTTTGGTTTCACTATACAAAAACATGTTTGCTTCTATATTGTTTTTTCTACATTAACACAGAATAAAAATGTCTTTTTCTTTTCTTCTCTCATTTTCTTCTCCTTCCATCAACTGTGAGCACATCTACATACCGAGTGTTAGTGTATGTTTTTTGAAATAATCAGGGTTGCAATTCACTTTGGTCTGTTATTGTTTATTGATATTATTTACATAAACAACCTAAATTTTCATTTTTTGCCTAGGTATGTTATTTACAAGAAGTTTGTTTTACTAATTATGTGTAACCACAGTTCAAATTAACCATAGTATGTTTGCTTAGAATTCTTCCATGTAAAATAATAATAACCTGATATGGTTACTTACATAAATTATAAATTATGTAAATTAACTTACCTATAATGTCAGTTTTTCTTATTCATTATTTTCCTATGCATGGCTTTATTTTCTTTAGATTTTTCTGTGTGAATGATTACAGAAAAAAAAAAATTAACCACAAGTATTCCCAGGATATACTGAATAACAAACATGCCTTTATCATAAGTTTTTATGTACAATTTTAGGATTTGGTTCCAATCATTTTAGATCTATTGTTATGATTACTGTGTAATTTAACAAAATATCAGACATTTTGGCAACAAATTATATTGTAAATAAATGGTTTCTAAAGTCCAAAGCAAAAATAAGTTACATTAAGCTTTTTTCCATCAGTTCCTAAAATTGGTCTTTCATTATAAAGTTGGCGATAAAATGAAGATAGGGAACTATCTGTACAGGAGGGTAAATTTAAAATTAGTTGCTAGACAACAGATTTGTGCATAAATACATAGTGTGATGTGATATAATTTGACATATTGTTACTTCATAACACACCTGCTGTAACATAATGTTATGTAACAACCTACTTATTGGGTCTAGCGTACACCTAACAGCACACAATACAATATATATTCCCTTATAAGTCAAGTCCAAATGCAAACAACATAGACCCTGAAGAGGCCATCACATGATGTATGTGCTGATAAGGGTCTATGTTGTTTGTTCTACTGATTGATCCTCACAAACTGCATAGACACATATCTGCCAGTGCATTATGCAATGGTAGATCTGGGTCTGTGCAGTTTGCAGTTGAACTCAACTTATAAACAAGATTTGAATAAGTATTAAATTTAATTTTCATATATTTTGTATAATTTTTTTTAAATTCTCAGTATTACTAGTGTTTGAATACCTTATGCTTTTTCTTGTTTCTCTCTGTCCTTACTTATCTCACATATCGATTTAAGGCAGTGAGTGTAAAATTACAGCTATCGGATACCTTATCGATATGTGTGCATTGAAACAATATAAAATGATTTATAATTCTTTTTTCAAAGGGTTAAAATAAAAAATAAAACAAACATATTTAAAAGCTAATATTTAATTACCAGATTAGGGTATTGACCTTCATTTATCAAATACTAGTAGCTTTGTTAATCTCTAGGAATGAAACACTGTAAGAAAAGGGGGGGGAGGGGGAGTGGGTCATCATCATACGTGGCTAATTTTTTGTTGGGTATTTAAATTTGTGGTTCGGGGCAACAACAAAAACCATGAAAATTGGTCCCCAACGAAAATTGATGCTATTACAGTAATATTTTCTTTGTTCACAATTCATTTACACTTTGTTTCTTGAAACCCTAACAAGCTGCAAGCCCAATAAAGATAATGGGTTTACTATGAATTCATTTATTTTGGGGGGTATCAATTTTCATGGTTTTCTGAAACAATTTGTGCTTCAATGCATGGCTAGGGATGGCGACTCTATAATCTTTATAAAGATGGATTAAAGTTCACTAGTTTGTAAATTTGTGGTTTCTATAGCAATAATAAAATCAATGAAAAAGTTGTTAACTCACAGTAACCACTTATGTTATGGAAATACAAATATCTTGTGTTGCATCTAAAGCATATGCAAGATTTAGGAGTAACTGCCAGTAGAATTTTTGGTGGTGTTGGCATTGGCACAGTCTAGATCAACATTTAAGTTTCTCTTTCCATTTCTTGAACACTCAGTGACAATTGTTTCTGCAGTAATGTAATGCATGGGTTACATTCCTCTGAAAAGTAACTCAATCACCAAAAGTAGGTCACAGTAAAACATCAATTAAACAGACCCATCATACACAGATTTTGTCGGATTAATCAGTTGACCAGATAATCAGATTGTGGTCAAAACATTGAACTGTGAATGGATTGTCCCTGGTCTGCTACCATAGTGTGTCCTTGCACAGGGCACTTTACTCCAATTACCTTGGCACCAAATAGCCTACTTGTCTTGCTGTGCTGTAAAACATCAAACCAAACCACACATACTGTAACGAGCAGTTACATCAAAGAGTGACACCTTTTTTCAACATTTTATTACAAGCTTTGGTGAGAATACCAGTATGCATGGTAGCCAGTTTCTTTAACAATGTCCAATGTAAACTCCAGGTAATCTTTCTGGCTGTATTTTCTTAGTCCTCTTATAGGTTTGAAATGAATTAGTAGTTATAATAAGTGACTTCCCAAAAATAATGAAATGGACCAAAAAAATTAAAGTGGAAAATGAATGAACTGCAAAAATTGCAGGCATATGTTAGTTTTTTCACCACTTAGGTAGTTAATGTTCTTCCATAATCTTGCTTGCTGCCTTACATATGGAGCCTGAATAACCCAGTAGTTAAGGCACTTGTTGTACATCTGTACAGTCTTAGGTTCAATCTCCACTACAGTGATTACGCATCCATGGTTGTTGGTTTTCTCAAGGTACTCTAATTTCCTATACCTTAAAGTCCACTTTATGCTTTCATAAGTACTTAAGAAAGTACTTGTTTGAATTGTTAGATTTCACCCATAAAGCAGTCAATTTTGTCTTGCCTGCTTCGGTGGAAGATTGACATTGAGATCACCTTGTCATCCTGGTGCATGTCTGTACACCTGTCCACATCAAAGATGTTAAAGTCTTTTGTGTATTAAACTTTTTACTTTCTGGATAACTAAGTGGCAGGCTTGACAAAATAAATACCTATCTTCCTGACAAGCTACATTATAGCAAACAGTGTAGGCCCAGATCTGTTGTCCCACAATGTACTGACATATTAGGATCTTTGTTGTTTGGTTCTACCATACTCATGATTTTAAGTGAATAGTTTAGATCCAGATCTTCCAGCTCATTATGAAGCAGTGGACTAAATGTGAAGTCTGTGGACTCAATGTGAAGTCTGTGGACTCAATGTGAAGTCTGTGGACTCAGTGTGAAATCTGTGCTGTTTGCAGCTGGCTGTAGATACTGGAAAAATATCATAATGTATTATTCCTGTTTGCTACTTCAATCCTTCTTTATACTTTTTTGTTGTTACTTTGTGGATAGTGTTATTTTACACAATGAGATGACAAGGATGCCTATGAAATTATTTAGATATGCATCTTAATATATACAAGATTGTGACATCATAAATATGCATATTTTATTTCAAAATGAAACAGCTCTGACATAAAAGGATGCACAAAAGTTGCCATCAGATGCGCCATTCCACTGCGATAACAAAAAAAGAAAAAGAATTGCATTTTTAAAAATGCTTTTTTAAAATGTTCCAATAAATTTTTAACAATGAAATGTAAATAACTGATGGCTAATTCATAAGTCAAAACTTTCATATTACAATTCAAATACCTATTTGGACTATTTGATTTTAATTCCTGGAACTTGTCATTGACATCATTTGGACTATCTGATTTTAAATCCTGGAATTTGTCATTGATATAATTTGGACTATTTAATTTTAAATCCTGGAACTTGCCATTGATATAATTGCAACTTTTTAGATTTTAAATCCTAGAACTTGTCATTGATATCATTGTGACTATTTGATTTTAAATCCTAGAACTTGTAATTGATATCATTGTGATTATTTGATTTTAAATCCTAGAACTTGTCATTGATATCATTGTGACTATTTGATTTTAAATCCTAGAACTTGTAATTGATATCATTGTGACTATTTGATTTTAAATCCTAGAAACTTGTCATTGATATCATTGTGACCATTTGATTTTAAATCCTAGAACTTGTAATTGATATCATTGTGATTATTTGATTTTAAATCCTAGAACTTGTCAATGGTATCATTGTGACTATTTGATTTTAAATCTTAGAACTTGTAATTGATATCATTGTGATTATTTGATTTTAAATTTGATTTGAAATCCTGGAACTTGTCATTGATATCATTTGGACTGTTTGAATGAATATCTAATGCATCATTATAAGATTTAACCATAGAATTTGACTGTTTCTGTAAATCCATATCATGGTAGTCATGACTGTTACCATGAGGAATTACTTTCATAATTTAGATTGCTCAGATTTATTGTCTCAGTGTCCTTTGAATTGGGAAAATTCACACCTTTGTGTCCTTTGTACTGGATGTTACATCCTTTGTACTGGATGTTACATCCTTTGCACTGAATGTTACATCTTTAGTATTTATTTTCTCTAAAAGATTTTTTTGGAGATAGATTCTTAACCTGACATTTCAGATCTTTTGAATCTTTACTCTTTCGCTGGTTTTGTGACTCTGGATTTTGTGATGGACTGACCAGATCCACAATTTCATAATCAGAGAATTGAGGTTTTCGGCTTTCAAACTCAGACTGTATTGAAATTCTTGGTTGCCTTATTGAAGAAGACTTGAACTTTGTCCAACTTGAGAGGAAGGGTCATTTGTGACAAGGTCACAACTGTCTGATTAATAACTGTAATTACTTAAATCTACAAAATGGTTCTTGAACTGTTGATTTTGTTTCACCATCAGTATCTATTGCCTCTAAAGTTTCATTGGAAGACTTCAAAGATTTATATGAGTCACTTGACATTGGAGATTCATTTGACAATTCTGGAGAATCATGTGATTCACAGGTCAAATCTGTAGGGGACTGAAATGCATAATAATATGCACAAATTGTCTTGATGGAAATGTCCTTTTTTAAGTTTTGTTGTGAAGAGTTATAGTTCACATACTGGTCTGTATCCACAGATTGAAAAAGGGAGGTTACTCCTTCAGTCTCAAGGGAATCTACTCATTCACCACAACGTGAGACAATTTTTGGATCACTTTCATTCACTATATTGTCATTACAGATCTGAATTTTAAATGTAAATGAAGCCAGGTTTTGTGTATTTTGTGGTGTACTTTCTGCATTCATTGCAGGCCCGTAAACACTTGCTATTGGTTTCATTTTTCAAGAATTGTCACAGTCAAAAGTCTCCTCTACCATATCTGGAGGAGTGCTTTCCTTTCCAACACTACCCTCTCTCCTGGTCTCATTCGTATTTAATTTATCTTAAGAATCTTCAACAATTACACCCCTTTTTAATTTTGGACTTTGAAAATTTGACAGATTTTCTTCTTTAAACTTCAACTAGTCCTTGTGGTAAGCTGCCAACTGAAGAGAAAAACATAAGTGTTATTACGCTTTCAGGTTTTCTAGTCTTCTGAACAACTCTGTTTTTATTTAAGTATTTATTGAAACAGGCCACGTTAGCCCTAGAAGCATTGCTAATTCCAAAGGGGCCTTGAGAATTGTCCCTCACAATGGTTCAGATGGAGCGAGGTCTCAAATAAGACACAAAATTTAACAACTGTGAGTAAGAACTGTGGTCCGAATATGGAACTATAAACATTTTGTCCTGATTAATGAACGGAAACATATTCAGACCATAATAAAGGGTGGCTGGTAATATGGCTATGGTTGGGAACTTTTCATTCCAGGCATCAATGTTTTTGTTTGAAATGATATGGAATAGTTCAACCCTAGTCTGAGGCAAATTTTAATTTAATTTTTGGTGTAATGGCTATCCATTTTTGTAATTCCAAAGCAAAATTGACCAATAGATCCTTTTTTTGCCTAATCTTCTCAGCCATATCATAACATGATGATCTGGAAATTTTCGGATAATACTCTGTATCTGCTCAAGGCATTTTTGTTGGCTGGGAAAGGAACAGACTGGCAAGCAATAGATGTTGTCCAGATAGATGATATCTACCATATATACTTGCATATAAGCCCATACACACTGCATTTTGCATAGACCCAGATCTGCCGGTGCATAATGCGCTGGCAGATCTGGGTCTATGCAGTTTGTAAGGAGTAATCAGTAGAACAAACAACATAGACCCATATCTGCCGCTGCATTATGCGATGGCAGATCAGGGTCTATGTTGTTTGCATTTGAACCGAGATTATACGTGAGTATATATGGTGGGTTTCCTGAAAAATAATATGTACCATAAATCTGAAAATATGTTCTCTGTATAAGTCTGGACATTTGTCATCTGTGTAAGTTTTAAGACATTTTTTGCACCTCAATTTAAAAAAACAAAAAACAACAAAGTATATCTTACAAAAAATATGACTTTCAACAACTTCTTGTATCTTTTCTAATATGCATGCACAAAGACATATGTTTGAACTATCAAATACAATAATTTTCTACTGAAATTTCTAAACAATACATCATGTGGCTTGTGTTTTCCTAATAATAATAATAATAATAATAACCGTATCTTTCATTATTGCTCTGTAGTTTAACCCTATAAAAGAAGACATCACAACTGTACAGAAATCTTAAAGGTACACAAGAATGAAACCAAGAATAAATACAATCACTCATATAGGAATCTGCAATAAAAAAAGAAAAAATATAGATATAAACCAATTTAAGTCAAAGTAGCAAACATAAATATACAGAAGTATACAAAGATTTGAATTCTAATTTTAAAGCTTATCATTCTTGGAATAAATCTCAATTACATCTCTGAGAAAATTTATCAATCCTAGGAAGCAGGAGGCATTTGATTAACATGGTTGTATGGGACAAAAAGGGACATAACTCAATAAAAAAAAATCTTAACACCCATCATTTTGAGACCTGTTTAAAGTATCAACGAGCTGTGACAAGGTATTATTGGGAAGAAAATGCATGTATGTTTCCTGTGGCTTCTGACAAAAGGTTTGAAGGTAGAATTTTAAAATGAAATCATTATTATTCTTGGAACCATAACTACTGTGAATAAATTCAGTAAAGTAAAACATAATTAGTAATTATATGGCAATAGGCTGCAGGGTCATAGAAGAACTAAACTGAAATTACAATTACAGACACAATCTGTTCAAATGCTCAACAGTTTTTGCAATTGTTTGGGACTTTGAGTAACTATGATTATGCAAAATTTTGAGTGGATTTAAAAGAAAAAGTTCACTTTCTTAAATAAGTGACCAGGTTTAAACAGATATTTTCATATAAGAAAGTTCACAGTCACTATTTCATTACAAGTAAATTGTTCTGTAAGATAAGTAAGAATGGATGGTTAAAATTGTCATAGAATACAGTTGTGTAAGGATTTTCATGCGTGATTCCAGTCCTTTATGGACACCTGTGTTTACAAGGGGTCCTTTGAAAAAAGTTTCACTATACATAAAGGAAACTTTCTAACAAAAGAAAATATTGAATAACCCCTTTTCTTAAATAGTTATCTTTTGTATATTCAACCTCTGTAAAACAGACAACTGTCTGTAAAAAACTAAACTGCAGTCCCTCAAATGGCCTTTACATATGGGTGAGACAATTTGTGTTTAAAGCAAAAAATTCAAGATTTTAGTATGGTTCTCTATATGATCAATCTCTAACCGGATTAAGATATAGATCTTTTAATAATAAGTAGATCTGATGGTCACCAATACAAGGCCATATTCTTTTGATATTTTAATTCTCAAATCAAATTACAGCTTTCATCATTTTTAAAGTGAAAAATGTTATTTGGAATATGCCATCATTGCTCTAAGTTAAAATTGTGAACCTTTGCTCGCTAACAATTTAAGTTAAAAAGTAAATTGATAAATGTACACAATTATTGCCAGAGAACTTTTTTTTTAAAGCATTGTTAAATTCTCAAAGAAGATATGTTTGTGAATCAAGAAAGAATCATATTCCTATGATCTACAGGAATGACTGAGACTGTCTATCCTTTCTTTTTTTTTGGGAAATCAAGCATATGTGCATATGGTGTAGATGCAGTCTTACTTGTCAGGTAAAAATGATGATAAAATAATTATAAACACACATCATAAATATTATATCAATTGACTTGACCAGATTGTTAGTGTCATTTTACCTGACTGGAAAACTGCAGCAAGTGAATCCAGTGTCTTTTTAGAGCACATTGTGTTTACCATTAAATCAGAAATTTGTCTTTTGATTTACATTATTCAATTCTGAAATTCATCTGTGTGCTTATCTACAGTAGCTAAACAGTTAATACATCCTTAGATACACAGCTGCTGATGCCATGAACAATCAGTCATCCAATATTTCTGCTTTCAATATAATTTCCTTAAGTACAATCAAAATATAAAATTACCACATTAGCAATTCCAGTCTAAAATTAAGATAGCACACATAGAGTAAATCATACTTAGGATTTACATTTAAATTCACATTATCCTTGGTCATCTGAGCCACATATTCTTGAACTTAAACCCTATTTGAATGAATGTTTGCTTTGTTTTAGTTGCTAATCATATTGTTTAGAAAATAAAAGGCAACTTATTTTTTTTAAAATAACTCCAGCTTAGCATAAAGGAATCTGACATATTATACAACATGATCTGATCTTTTTCTTTCTTTTATCAAATCTGTACAGTGTCAGGTTTTCAAATTCTATGCAGTTGCAATGTCAGAAGTACTCCATTTGTACACACAATTACTTTTTTGAAAAGTACTCGTCCTCCTATGTAGGAAATCCAGAAGCACTTGTACTTGTACTCTGACTTAACAAAACAAAAGTACTTGTACCTTCAAAAGCACTTTGCCTCATATCTGGTCACTGCCTAAATTTTGGTTGTACATGTAATCTAAAATGTGCTCTGAAGCACAGGGTACTTTTCAAGTACAAGTACTTTACCACTTTAAAAACAGAGTATGAGTAATTGAATTTTCAGGACTTTGGAGTACAAAGTAATTGAGTACAGTGTACTCTACCACATGTTTGACTGTTATTAATGTTAACTCAGCATAACATGAAATGCAATGTTTTATCTGATTGGCTACTAAAATAAGTTGACAGGGTATTCCAAATGTCACCAGAATATGAACTTAAACTGCTACATGTCTGACCTTCATTATGTCAGATATCTTGATTTTAGTCAGACTGAGTGATCTCTATATCATTTGGCTTCTAATTTTTTTTATACCCACCAGCAATATTACAAAGAGGGCTGCTCTCAGTAACTCTTTTATCATATCTGAAGTCACTTGTGTTGAGAATGTTTCCAAAGTATCCCCGGAAAAGGAACATACAGGCTCCTGGGCAATGGTTGGCTTCAATGAGAGTAACTGCTATCAGCTCCGTCTTCTCTTAATCAAGATATAAAATATGGCCAACTCCCAAATCCAGTGGACAAATAAAGCTTTCTTTGATGTCATGTTGAAGTTTAAGTATCTCTGCTGTACTGGGGGTGCATTAGATGGGATACTGCTATGATGAGGTCTAGCCAACAATATGTTCACCATGGAGATGGGATAGGAAGAAATGTTTAGCATGGGAATATTCTCATATCTTCCAGAGATTTACTACTATTGGGTGTTAGGGATACACAACCATTCATTGTCGGTCTGGAATGAAATATTATTTATGAGAACTGTGCAAATATTGACTACTGTACAAATGAGGAGTGCTAACAAACTGATTTAAGTTACTGATGACTGACTGAAATAATATTTACCACATTTGCCCATGTATAGAACATGTTAAATTACATACAGGTAGACTCAGTCTGGCCATCACAGTGTGCCAACAGATCAGAACCTACTCCATGGTACCAATGATTTCAAGCAAATAGTGTAACACCACATCTGATGTCACAAACTGGCCAGTTCAAAGAGAACTCTTATCAATAAATTCCCAAGTTGTGTCATTTGAAGTTCATAAAGAATTTACAAGTGATGGTTTTAATAGTGAGGAAAACACTCCAGAATTATTTTATTTTGTTGCAATGCCTCATGGAAAAAAAAGTAATGAAAGTCTAGTTTTACTTGGATGTGTTATAACAAGTAATATTTTATACATTATCAATATATTATAAGTAATATTTCTGCATCTCCATGGCAATTTGACATGTCTCTCTGAGAACTTCACACCAACTCATGATAATTTTCGTGAGCAATATGGCATTATCTTAGGAAAAATGGAACTTGATTAATCCGTGTGAAGATTCCACTTTTTAACAGAACTGATTATTGGATAGTGATAATAAAGTAAATGCATGTAGCAATTTTAAATGTATCATGCATTCAAGGCTCAGGAAAACAACTCGTCCTCACCGGGTAAATATTGACTGGGCGGAGTAAAACTTTACTACTTACTTGTCCCTGGGTGAGTAGATAAATTCGCACCTTGAGAATAAATCCGAGTGCATTTTATACCCTTAACAAGCGTCGAAGTTCAACATTGCTTAACATTTGGCGTATGTTACTTATAAATAGCCTTTGCCTAATTTGCATACTTGTTGTCAGTCGAGAACATGTCACAAAGGAAACGACTTCATTTTCTTTTACACAAACTTTACCCGATGTAAGCTTGATACTAAAATGGGTAAATATTATGCACATATTATGTTGCAGTTTCACACCTAGCTCTCGATTTCGTAATGGTGTTCGCATTTACAGTGACACTTTTCAGTAATTAAGTCATTTTGAGGCAAAGAAAGTTTCCCTTTAACGAGCTATCACGCATCTTTATGAGTCAGACATCTGAGAAGTTAAGAGACAATGAATGTCAAAATTTTTTGAATTTTTCATCTGGTCAGCCAATGCTACAGTTGCGCCAGGTAACAGGTATTTTCAAGACTAAAGCTTTATTGATACATTGTCATGCCGGGGGCCGGGGTCGCTCAGTTGCTAGAACGTCAGCTGCTTCGGCGTTTTTTTGGGAAAGGCACTTAGCTCCCATTTCCTCAACATGATATAGCCAATAATGTGTTAAAAGTGCCCTTAAAATGGACACAAACAAACAAAATACATCGTCATACCAAAGCTAAAATGCCAGCAGATATTTATGTAAGTGTGTAATTACTTTTCACAATAATAATGTTACCAACTCACATTCGAAATGAGTATTTTAAAGTGTCTCGAACGATTCTCATCTACTTTTACACAATGCATGCTGTTGTAATCTATTTATAAAGCAGATCATACAGAGAAAACAGTTGATTGGTCGAAATCCAGTTGGGGTAATGACCTAGAAATGTTCCAGTTCGTTTGGCCAATCAGCCATCTTATTTTTTTTTTTATTGGCGCTGGTGTGTAGCTCTCTAGAATAGTGGTTTGACCAAAATGGATCATTTAGTACGAAAGTTGTTGGAAATTGAAACGGTTGAAATTCTTTCAGTTGCAAGTTACTGACAGTTTTCTTGTGAAAAGTAATAACATAATTATATAAACATCTACTGGAGTCTTTACCTTGGCGTAACAATGTATTAATAAAGCTGCACAGTCATGAAAATATTGGTGATCTGGGGCAAGCGTAACAATTTCTCTGAGCAGACGAAACTCATAAAATGTTGACATTCTCTGTCTATTAACTTCTCCCATATCGAACTCATAAAGATTCGTGAGAGCTTGTTGAAAAGGAAAAGTATGACACCTAGATTACTAAAAGGTTTCAGGTAAACGCAAATACCACTACGAAATCAAGAGCTAAGTGCACATTTGCAATGTCTTGAGTTACAAACATGGTCTCTTATTATATATTTATTAATCGAAGGACCCATGTATTAAAACATAATTTTTTCATGGCTTGACTCATTTTAGTATCAAGCTTGCATGTCGTTCTTTAGTCAAAGCGTAAGCAGTGCAATTGAGAAATACAATGTGCTGAGTATAACGAGGACAGGGAGAAGTAACTCTTGCAACTCACTCGTCCCAGGGACGAATGCTTAGGAAAAAATTTCATGAACCTGCATGCATATTAAAATAGTAAAATGATGATTTTCAGAACCCACTGACAATGATTTTGACTGGAAAAAACGAGTAAAACTTAAGTGGTACCTTGCATTGCAGGCTCTTTAATAATGTGTAAAAGTAAAACAAGGCATGTAAAAGCCATACCCTAACAGAATGAAAACAGTGGCACTGGAAGTACTCAGGGCCGGATTATCCATTGGGCAAGGTGGGCAACGTGCCCAGGGCCCCCGAGGCTCAAGGGGCCTCGGACCCGGGCTTAAGAGGCCCCTGTATATTATCGTATGCTTTTCACAGGCAGTGTTTTTAACAGTACTGTTGGCTGTGCCCAGGGCCCCCAAAGGCCTTAATCCGGCCCTGGAAGTACTTATAGCCACCACCGTTGTCTTCTGGTGTTTTGTGCAAGAACATAGAAAGATGTATTCACCATTTAAGATCACTAAAACTGACTCTTCGTTATAATTCAACAAGAATATCAATCAGGGATGATTCCAACAACACACTTTTGGGGTCCCCGTCCCTTGAATCGGGAATTTTGTATAACGAAATGATAATGTTTGTGAAATTTTAACACTTAGGCTGGCGTCTGGTTTTTAAACTCCAGTCCTTCATCACTCATGTTGCAGTTTTTTTTATTGTGCATCTGTCCCTTTGTAGATGATTAACATCAGACTTCTATAGGACAACATTACGTTTTAAATTGCAAAACAGCAAATACAGTTGTTAAGTTAATTTAGTTTAATTACTTTATTGTTTCATATCAGCTACATTGTATAACTTACGCAGTATTAACAAATTATATTCAGATGGAAGTATTCAGTGTTTAATTAACTGCAGATATCATGATCTTTTTCAATTTCCATCTGTGAGTTTTGTAAAAGCTGCTCCAGAGTTGATTCATTCATATTACAGCGTCTTTCCAGAAGAGAAATTTCATACATTAATATTTCTGAAAAAAAAAATCATTTCTATATCACTGTAGATGAGTATTGCTTTTAAAACTATTATTTTTATATGGATTCATGTCTAGTGTAAATCAAAATTAGTTGTATAATTTTGTTATTGTTTTGTAGAAAACTGTTTGTAGTAGTAGTAGTAGTGGTAGTAGTAGTAGCTGTTGTGTTCTCTGGTATAAAAATTGCATTTTTAGCACAGTTCTTAAATATTAGACTGAGTGCTGTCAACAAATTTATCTGTTTTTCATCCAACATAAAGACTGCATTATAATATAATTGTTTGTTGCTTACAGCAGTTATTGGACTAAAAGTGCCCCATATGGCACTTTTACTTACTTTCACATCGAATTACAGTTCTTTTTTGAAGGATTGGAATCTTTTGCAACGGATTTATCTAGTCATATTAATAAACGTGCACACTGCTATTTATTCTTGCGAACCCTGGTCAGTATATACATGGTCGAGGCTAGGAAGTGATCATATACCTTGCAATGGAGCAAATAAAACTATTGTCAAAGACAAAACGTTGAAATGAGTAAAAATCTACTACCTAAGTAGACTTATATTTTTCAGGAAGTTTGGCTTATGATGAAGTTATTAAGCCTATATAAGGCAAAATATATTGGTATGTTTACACTTACCGTACTTTGACCGCCATGACAGATAGCATGAGATTCTCGCGGTAATTCGTTTTCCAAAAAAGGCTTGCTATACCATATTTGTATATTCTACGATACGTTCTTTAATGAACGCCATATTTACAACGATATGTTATTCAATACACGCCATATTTACTACGATGTGTTTACGTTTCCAAAGAAGGATGCAACGTCCTTATATGGCACACCGAAAAACTAGGTTGAAAACGGAAGTAGTTGTCAGATCAACTAATATGGAAGACGATCCAACAGAAAAAGTCGTATGCAGAAGATAAAGGCTATTGTACTCATGTTTCTACTGTGAAATTCGGCGTTACTGGTATTAAAAAAGAAGACTATTTGATTTGTTTAAGAATATGTATGTAATATCTTCAAACTTTTTGATAATATACTGAAAAAAGCGCCGGTTGTGAATCCCACCCGTCTGCTCCATTGATACATATAGGAACGTCTTAGTACCCCGTCCACGAAGTAGGGGTACTAATACTAGTACTATAAAAACAGCAGTGCTAAGCCTTATTTATAGGACTATATAGTTACCAAGAAGACATACTTCAGCAAACTAGAATATTGAATACTATATTCCCGTATCAATAAAAATGCATGAAATAGAATGTCATACAAAAATTAAATAAATTAATAATAAAAGCATGGTTCAATACATTAGAGGCAAAGTCGTCAAGAAAGTCATATAGCGTGAAACGATATAGCACGTGACTCCGGGTATAGATGTACCTTAACAGGCAAATCACAGGTTCTTTGTTCAGTTTAATAATTCAGAGCACATGCTGTGTTTATTGGTCTATACCAGTATGTATTGTCAACTATGCAAACAACTATTATTAAAAAAAAACCCCAAACAAACAATGGTTTTAATTAACGAAGGAATACATAGCTGGAGCTACCACAACGAGGAAGCTGTTAGCTCTAAGACGATGCACTTTATATTGAAGAACCCAAATACTATTAGGTTCCGGTCTACAGTTTAGTCCTTTGTATAGGGGTTGATTTTTAAAGAAAAAGAATTTCCCAGGTTTTCCTCACTGGTTATCATGGTTATTTATGAAATACCTTGTATATCTTAGGTATTGTTAAAACTTTTAATTCCCGTTATTTTGGTGTATGATTGATGGGTGTAATTTGGGTTATAGAGTACACAGCTTGACCTTACTTCAGATGTGCATCTCTCTCTAACACTAACCCTAGCTCAGCATGGTCATTTTCACTTCCTGGACTTCAAACGTAAATTGTACCCCCCCCCCCCCCAAAAAAAAAAAAAAAAAAAAAAATTAAAAATAAAATAAATAAAACAAACACAAAAACAAAAAAAATTAACTGATTATTTTTTTAAAAACACTTTTTATATATTTTACTCGGGCAAATTCGAGTTTCCCTAGTTTAATAACTGCTAAAATTAGTGTACTCGGATTAGTTCAGGTTCATTTTTTCGAGCACATGGGAACAGGCATTTTGATCAGCTGTCTGCTTTAGATAGTGCATAGTTTCCATATTACCACATGTAAAGACATTTCAATCACAGTACATGAAAGTAGCATAGAGGTATACCAACATTCTCTTCACTGTACATGTTGCCAATGCAAAACCTTATTCCGTTTGCTCTCTCAGAATTACATAATAAATGTAGAGAGGAATCTTAAGCATTGCCAAGCTTTTTAATGATCAAGATGACTTCTGGTAATATTAACAAGGTAAAATTAGAGTTCTGATCTGGTAATATTTGTTAAAGCTTTGAATGGAACGAGGGACAAATACCAGCAGGCAAGTTTTACTAACTTTCGATTGGAATCTTTTCAAATAAACATGTTGGGGCCACCAACGGAAATTGGGGCCGCCAGGCGGCCCTAATCAGTATGGCAGAATCATCCCTGTCAATAAACATTTTTTACACAATGAATGTGCATTATATTTTCACATCAGATACAATCAGTCAGTACACATGTGCAGCAAACTTCGCTTACATCTAGGTTTTAATTATGTAGTAATAGATTTTAAAATTTTCTGCGTGCATTGTGGGAGTCCTTTTGGGTGAACAATCCAAATAATTGGCATTTTGCTGTACCATGGTAACAGGATACTCTGACTGAACTGTGAACAACATGCGTATATAATACCTAGTAAATCCCAACATGCATGCACATATATGGAACTAATTATTAGCCGTCTGTATCAGTGTTGGAGAAATCCATTGCTTAGATGCCCAGAACAAGTTGAAAAACGTGCGAGGCAAGTACACTTCTCCATAAGCATGCCCGACTGGGCAAGGTTTCTTTTTTTCTGCTTAAATATTTGTATGTGCCATTTTGTTCTAGACAACATCCATAACTGATAGTATCAGTACTCTCTGGTTGATAATATTTAAAAATGGATGTATTATCGTTGACTCTACATCAGGCAATCATGGAAGACAATTTTTATCAATTGAATATTATATGAATTACATGTAATCTTTCATCTGGCAATGAACAACTTTTAATCATGTGAGATCCTATAGAGCGAACTGGTTACACGCTGGTTGTGGACAAATAAAAAACAGTCCTGTACATTTTTGGTATCATTTATAAACTTAAAAAAACAAACACAAAATACAATAGTTTCTAACTTTTTTAACATTATCTTAAACTACCAGGCACTATGATATGAATCTGTGAGTGATTTTGTTAATACCGATTTCAGTTCTGTACGATCAACATGGGATTTAGTTCATTAGTTATTAAAGGAATATTTTAGGTTGACTGGAAGCATATGATTTCTGTCAAAGCAATACGTTGAAAACAGAAGATAAACACCCTCAAGAGACGATATGTCCCGCAGCGTAGGACACGCGATCTTGACCTTTGAAATGGTGTCACACTGAATTTTCTGATATTGGATTCACAATGATTTGTTCTGGATTGCTTTATAACTACATTCATTACAGTCATGCTACTATGCCGGACGGATGATTGGCACTCATTCTTTTAGGCAATGTATGATTTTTGTACAAATATTTTGAATGGCATCGAAAAATTGACGAATATTTATATTGCACCCCACCCACCTAGAAAATTCGTTGCCAACCTTTCCTTATTATATCTATCTCTATAGAATTTTTTTTTCTTCGTCTTTTCTCAGATATTCTGATATTTATTTCTAAAGTGATATAATTTCAAAGGCCTGTGATCACAGCAATCTTAAAGGCAACTACTGTAATTTATCGGGCAACCAGAAATTATCTACTGGGCAGCCGGAATTGGCACAGTCAGTGTCCAGGGACAATCATGGATTTGCAACATTTTTCTAGCCCAGATTAAATGAAAACCGAGATAATCCTATGCCTGAGATGGACATGAAGTTGGTTACTTATTAATTATTCCTTATGCCCGATTCAATAAGCAAAAAGTAGCCAGTTACCGGTTCAATAAGGAATAAGTAACCCGTTACTTTTTCCCGATTCAAAACATTTTTATCTGGGTTTGGCTACTTATTCCTTATTCCTGATTCAATAAGGAATAGGTTACCATTCATTTATTGCCGACTGAAAAAATGCATCAAATTTGAATACTTTTGAGGACATCATAGCTATTGGTCTACCCCTTCTGGAGGAATACAAATGTTCTTTTGGGTATCAGCTATATACACCTGGAAACAGTGAGATGTCCAATTATATTACAATTTTCAATGACGTGAACCCTTCCATAAAGTATTTTCATCTGAACCCCTCTTTGACAGCTTCTAGTTAGGGATCTCCTCCAACAGTAGGAAAAGTTTAGAGAAAATTCGTCGAGCCGATTTCGAGAAATAGGTATACGGGAGCTTTAAGAAAGCTCACATGGAAATTACCTTTTAAGTTCAGATATGGAACATCCCCTCCGTAAATGATTTTGACATTGACTCATCAATGAGATTTTATATCTCGGGATATTTTCGACCCACATAAGAAGTGTTGATGAAATTCGTTGAGAGGAATCAGAGAAATAGGAGTGTCCTGATAGGTACAGGCTATGTACAGAAGGTGGATAGTGGACCGATTCTATAAACAATTTGCAGCAATCTGAACCCCTACTTAAAGGATTCTTATTTCAACCCCTCTTTGACAGTTTCGAGTTTCTAGATCCAACAGTAGGAAGAGTTTAGAGAAAAATCGTCAAGTTGATTTCGAGAAATAGGGGGCTAAATATATGGAAGCCACAACAAAGCCCGTATGGGGATTGCCTCTTAAGGCTATATATGGACCCTACAGTCCACCCCTAAAAAGGATTTTGACATGGGTCGTTCTTTGATATTTTATACTTAGGATTATGTTTAAGTAACCATCTTGATGTCAACATTTTTTAATCGGTAAATGGTTACTTATTTTTTATTGAACTGGGAATGAGGAAAAAGAAAAAAGTAATTAACTTGATTTCACTCTGACACAGTTCTTCTATAGTTAATGAAACGGGTATCATCTATGAATGATTATGTACACAAACTTGTTTATGTAAGCCTTCCTAGGCCAACAGCAATTATAAGACTAATAATAATGATAACAACAACAACAGCGACAAAAACAAAAACAACAACAACGACGACGACGACAACAACAACAATAGAAGCGAGAGTCCATCGAAGGAAATGATACTCTACCGGCTGAAAGGAACTTCGAAGAAATGTTTCTTCTGTTTACAATGCTTAGCGTTGAAACCATCTCCGATTTTCAAGGTGGCCACTATGAAAGCCACATTGTATATAAAATAGGCACCATTTCCATTTAGGACCAACTAGACATCATAAGAAGTTATCTGGCAATAAGTTCATATCGATATGACCATCCCTTCAGGAGAAACAAAATCAAGATTTTCAATTTGGACATTGTGGCGGTCATACCTGATATATGATTGAAACGATTTTCATTTAGGACCAAAAAGATATCACAAGAAGTCTTTTGGTGAAACTCTATGTCAATATGACCATCCATTCAGAAGGAGTAGTGATAACAAGATTTTCAAGATGGCTGCTATGGTGGCCATATTGGATTTCAGATCGATACGATTTTTATTTGGGACGAACTAGATATCATAAGAAGTCTTCGGTGGAAATCATATGTCGATATAGCAGCGATAACAACATTTTCAAGATGGCTGCAGTTGTGCCATATTGGACGTCAGATAGTCACAATGTTCATTTCGGACAAAATTAAGATCATAAGTCTTTCTGTGAAAATCCCATGTAGTGATAATGAGAGTTTCAAGATGGCTGACATGGCGTACATATTGGATGTAAGATCAGCACCACTTTTGACCAAATACAGAAGCAGGAGCAGCAATATGCAGTTTTGTTGTTTGTTTGTTTGTTTGGTTTTTTTTGTTGGTTTTTTTTTGTTGGTCGGGGTAGGTAAAACTGATTTTAATTATGTAATAATTACCTGCTACTATTGCATTGTTTTCCTTTACGAGACTCATAGTCCCTCGTTCAAGCTACATTATTCCTTCCTCCCATTAGTATTGGAAGATTCTAGAACTGAAAAGAACAAGATCCCAGTCTTACTCCTGTGTCACAGCACACATATGGGATATTATCCTTTGACTTGGACATAGAGTGCAGGACATCAGAGCAGGGTAGAAGGAGTGAATCTTTGCAATAGTAGCAGGTAAGTATTACATAATTAGTTCCCCCCAAACCCCACAAAAAGCAACCAAAAAAAAATATTTAATAAAATAAAAAATAACTAAAACAAAACAAAACAGAACAACAACAACGAACAAACACCCCCAAGAACAACGCAACAACAAAACAAAAACAAAGTACATTTTAATAACGGTAATACAATACCTCTGCATTGCTGAATTATTTGCCAGTTAGGAAGGAGGCTGATGGCCTCAATAAACCTGGTATAAAACTATTGTACTTACCCTTACGGTAGGAGTGTTCACTTTTGTGAACTGGTAGAAAGTCGAGCCACTTGTTGTGCCGTTACTATAGGGTTCAACAAAAATATGTCTTTGGTCTGGTGTGCCAACGATTAAAGGTAAAATGAGGAGATGGTAGTGTGAGACCGCCAGAAACATCATCCAAAGATGAGTGATTCAAATAGGCCCAAGAAGCAGCAATAGCCCTAACTTCATAGGCTTTAATCCTGAAAGGAAGGTCCCTACCGACCCTTCATTATCCATTTAGATGAAGCCAAATAAAACTGTAAAGCCCCAACAGGGCACAGAAGTCTATCTTGGTCATCCTCAGCACAGATACAACTGAGACTGAGGATCTCAATAGAAAGTTGAGCAACTGAAGGAAGCAGATTCTTAGCCAGAAACCCAGGTTGGCAAAGAAAAGAAACCGACTCATGATTACCGCTGAAACGTAAACAACCCTGTTCCATAGACAAGGCATGAAACTCGCTCCTTCTCCGCACAGACGCCAAATAGAGCAGGAAAACAATCTTAAAAGTAAGGTTCTCAAAGGAAACTTTACTCAACGGTTCATTAGAGGTTTTTACAATTCCCAAAGAACGCACGAGAAATTCCATCTAGGTATTAGTGAGCGAGTCACCGGTCTATGGAGCTCACAATACCTAATGAGATCAGACAGATAAGGGTCTGACCCAATGGCGGAACCCCATAGAGAACTTGAGAGTGTTTGAAAGGGCTGCCCTTTAGCCCTGAATAGGAGACACCGAACATTCTCCTCGAAAAGAAAGAGAAGAAAATCTGCAACTGCGCTCAAAGGAGGACAGCTATGATCAACGCGTTTCCTACTGCACCAATCACAGAAGATTCTCCACTTTGCACTGTAGACCTTGGAAGTGGACTTCCTCCTAGCGTAGATGATGCAGTTTGAACCTTGCTCTAAAAATGGTCCTGGTAGATTAAACGTCCGAGATGAGCCATGCGTGAAGGTGGAGAATATGTGGGCAGTTGTGGAGCAGAGACCCCCTGTGCTGCGGCAGCAGGTCCCTCCTCTGTGGTAATCTCCTGCGTGTGTCTACCAACAGGTCGACTAGGTCTACCAGAATGAGCAGAGCAGTGAAGATCCTGACTTGGTGGAGCACATACAGAATCATTCTGAAAGGCGTGAAGGCGTACGCGAACAGACGATCTCACTTTAGACTGAAGGCGTCCACTGCCCAGGTCATCTTATCTGGGTCTGGCGAGACATAAAAGGGTAGCTTGTTGTTCAGTCCCGTCGCGAACAAGCCCACCAAGGGTCTCTACCACAGTTGGAAAAGTGACTCTGCTTACGACTGGTGCAAAGACCATTCCATGAGAGACACACTGTCCACCATGATATTCCTTTTGCCCGGAATATGGCGGGCTCGAAGAGCGATCTCCTATGAGACTGTCCAAACATCCACGCAAAAAGAAGGAACATGCGTACCTCCTTGCCGCCTGAGGTACGCTACTACTAACGTGTTGTCTGAGGCGAACATCACGCAGTGACTCCTTATGAAGTTGACACACCCATGAAGGGCTAGAAACAATGCCCGCATTTCCAAGTTGGTTATATGAAGGGTTGCTTCTTTCCAGGACCAAGATACCTAAAGAACTATACCCTCTGACTCCCAGTGAGCACCCCAACCCGAATATGATGCGTCGGTGTACAGAGAGGGGTGGGGATCAGGAGCGTGAACTGGGACTCCGGTCAGAAACCAGTCACGATTTAGCCTCCAACTCGGTTGGTGGTGAAAATCGGATCTCACCGGAATCCGAGCACGTAGAGGATCCTTGTGCGATCTCCAGTTTTCTAGAAGCAGGAACTGGAGTGAGCGCAAGTAAAGTATTCTTAGGGGAACCCAGTCTGCTGTGATGTCCCCAGGTGTGAGAGGTATATACGGGTCGACAACGAGGTCTTGGCTAGGAGAGCCATATTGAAGGGGAGGATCTTGTCGCTCCTGTCTGGAGGAACAATAACTCTGCCGAGATTGGCGAGGAAATTCATCCCCACATACACGAAGTCCTGAGAACGGATAAGATCCGACTTCTCTAGGTTTGCGATAAGACCGAGACGGGTCACTGTGGACCAACAGAGGGACAAGTCCTTCAGAATGGAATCTCTGAGAATGTTGTGCACCAACCAGTCGTCGATATACTGAAGTGTGGGAATCCCTTGGGACTTTAGGTGGACTGCAACTACCCCCATCACCCTGGTAAAAGCTCTGGGGGAGAAGGCAAGTCTTAACGGTCGAGACAATCCTGAAGATCAATGGAGACCGTCCAGTCGCAAGGCCTTATTGCTGGTCTTAATTACGGGTTTCAGCACACGTACAACGTAAAGGAAACATTAGTTTTCCGCGGCATTGATGAGATAAGACGGGATGGTTCAAGTTTGTCAGTGGCAAAGCTTTACATTTGATCAAACCTTCGTACTGGCGAATGTGTTCCACGTCGATGTGTTCTGTAAAAATGTCAGGATGACAGGTAGGGAATTGAGCATATGTACACACCCAAGGATACAACGAACACACATCGATGTATCTGATTTGCTCTCCTTGAGATTCATCACTTCATACAGCAAGCGTGGTGTAGCATTTGTCGGTCCTCCAAAGAAACAATCGCGTGGATTCGAGGGTTTGATGTCCACCACATCGTACTCTTCGATGACGCGTCAAAATTGTGGATCTGTTTTGAAATGTCCATCGCAGTCGTACACAATCTGTGGGATTTCTAAATCTAACCATCCATAGAAGAAGATCCAATCTTCTTTTCTTCACTGTATCTAGCATGTTGTATCCACTTGTCTTTTGTTTCACATAAGTAATGTAACAAATGCAAAGCCTTGACCGAATATCGATGGTAGACAAATAGATAGGATTGACATGGTATGATGGCTAGTTTTTCTCGGGCATGAACTTCTTTCGGTACACTAATCCACACGTTTTTGGCAATGGTAGAAGCTTCCTTTAAAGCATCGATACCTCCGTGATCCAGAAAACGTCGTAAAATGTCCACATCGAATCGACAATATTTCAACATTTCTTCTTGAAGGGTCTGAAGAATGAGTTTGGTACCAAGCGTAGAAAGCTTCTCGTTGTTCTATCCGCATACCGTCGGGATCGTAGTAGTGAACTTAAGGCAAATGTGGGAGTACAACGTGATGATTTGCTTCTGTATTGAAAAAGTGTGGAAAATAGCCTTTAGCCATTTCTGTCATTTCAAACGTTTTAGGCATTTTACTCAAATGCATAGACAAATAACTCCTGGAATCTTTAAATTGTACTTTTCCCACTTGCATGTAAATGAATTCCGCTCAGTTCATGGTGACTGTTGGAAATTCGGTTCCTTGTTCTGAATATTTCAAAAGAAATTGTCGGTCGTATCCTGAGAAATTTTAACTATGACTGCAGTGTATTTACGACACACTACAATTCCAACAGTGATGAAATAAAGGTTCTTGAATGCAAGCACTATGAGCCACAGAAAAATTAGGAATGTCAATGCCAGTCTCTTGAGAACGTTCACAGTAAAAATGTTTAAAAATAAAATCCACACATTTCTTTTCCTTTTTCTGGTCGTCATTCAATAATTCCTCGGGTTCATTGTCATATCTTTGAATAAGACATTGATGATCCAACTCGATGACGTGATCACAAAAACGAGATCGTCTCTTTCTTCGACAAACATGTGACTTTTTGTTATTGGTACAAACAATGTGTTCACAAGTGGAAGACACTGCTATTAATTTGCAAGCACTTTTCTGTTGTTTCATGCGATGTCACTGGTAGCATGATGGACTGACGAATGTTCGCTTGCAAGTAGAGCATTGAATTCTTTGTTGTCCTTCAGGAATGCAAGATCTGGAGGTTAAACAACCACGACCTCTCCCTCCACAATGAATATGTTCTTCCAGTTGCTAAATCCTTGGTCACATTTGTCGCATAGGTATCCGTATCCGAGAAATCACGTGCAAGTGGTAATAGTATTGAAATGATCTTGGTGATGATACATGTGAATGTATTTACTGTCCGGAAAATTAGGTCCTCGAAACACGATATCTCTACGAACGACTTGAGGGTACACTTTCAACGTATAACGAGGGGCAAGCACATCTTGAAGTTTTTGCATTTCAGGAACTCCACAACGGCCTCTTTTAAAATGCCTGCTTGTTCCGAAAGGATTTCTGCATTTCTCTGTTGTTTGGTTATGTACAATTTTCTAATACTCTCCCATAATTGTTTCCATTCTGATGTATCGTTTTCTCCGCACAAGTTCGAGCCACCACGATGGCACGGGCTAAACATATCTGACCTTAATTGTTATTAATCTGGACGATACTTTGTTCGGCACTGGGAAATTGACCCACTGATAAAACTTGTTTGCGTTTTCCGCTGCTGCGCCTTCGAGGTGAATCGTGTGTCATATGAAGAGTGGGTTTTCCATCAGTCATGTCAAACTCATCATTGGATTGCTGGACGTGTTGAATGTTGTCCAAGATTTTGGAAGAAGTTAATTCTGCAGATGTACTAAACTCGATCCACACAGGAGATTTCAAACTGTCATGAGTGATGGAAAGTCTCGAACGATATTGATACTTATTTCGGCACTATTTCCATTCCTCTAACATTAACTCAAATAAGTCTGTAATGAAGACAGTTGCTTTCTCTGCTGGGACTCGAGACTTGAACGCTTTAAATTTGACCGGGTACGTGCGTGTAGGCATTCGTCCTAAATTTTCTGAAAGTCACTTTGTGCGTAGCTCGAAGGTGAAAATACTCTTCAGGGGCAATGGAACGACCTTTTTTCTTGGCTGATCTTGACTCTTACGGTCTTTGGGAGGTACCTGGTATTGGATCAGGATTACTGATATCTTCCTTAAAGTCGCTAGCGTGAACTTCTGCCAACAGTTGTCTGAGCGTATGAGGTGACAGTACGCTGTCGTCACTTGTCTTCTGATTTATTCTTTGAAAGGTTTTATTTTTTACATGATGATCGTTAATTAAAGTGTGATTTTACTAGGGTACACACACTCTGCCTATATATAGATACCCCCTCTACTCAAGAGAAAACACTCATTCAGTTTCAAGCTGTGAAAATGGAAGAGCCAAAAAAGATCACACTTCTGGTCAAAGATTTACAAAGAATCAGTCGAAAATTCACCTCCAGGACTTCTGACTACTCCTCTCAAGATAAAAGTCAAAATAGTTGTTATATCTGTCAAGAAGGACACTGGACTTCAAAACGTCCACACACGTCAAAGAAAAGGAACCTTCCAAGACAGGAGAAAAGAGAGGCAAGGGTAAAAATATCTGTTATTATTGTCAAAAAAAAGGACATTGTTCTTCAGAGTGTCCCAAGAAAAAGACAACATAGAGGAGTAGGAATGTTCACAAGAAACAGTAGAACCCATTTTAGTGAAGAAATTCAAGAAGGTGAGACAAGCAGAAGAGACAGCAGAAGAAGAACACATTCCAGTGATGAAATTAAATAAAGAGACAGTAAAAAAGAAGAACCAATGGATTTTTTTGATGTTTTGAAATGTCATTGATTGTGCTTCCTATGCAAGAGAGTATGCTTTCTCTCAATTCGTTTTTTTGTTAAGATGGACACACACACATGCATTTTATAATGGACACTATTTCAAAAAGCGAGTGCAATTCAGTGTTAATAAATATGCAAAAATCAGCTTTCTTAAATCCATTTGAAATTTTGCCAGATAAAAACACAATGTTTACTTTATCTAATTCTTACATATTTAGAATAAATATGAAAAAAACACAGAAATCGCTTGTTTTTAAAGAAGGTCGACCGATCCGTTCATTTCTTGGCAAAATTTTTTTAAAAAATTACAAATGTACATTACTTAATAGGTATGTTTATATGTTTATATGCAACGCCATTATATATTAAACATTGTTTTAATTTCCAAACCTCACTTAATTATTTATAAACCATTCTTAGATGTATGAAAACAGACCTTTTTGATGTTCATAAACTTTGTTGTTTTCTCGTACGATAATTATCCAGCAGAACTTTTATTTCTCTTTTAAATTTAAAACACAACACTAAACAAAATATTTTGGTTACGTTTTATGCAAATCTTAAAATATCAAACACGATAAAGAAACAAAACTAATAACATTAAATCTAACTGACAGTTCTAAATAAAAAGTCCCTATCTGGTTATGAAAATACACTGTAAAACTGAATAAACTATGCCTACACAAAGGTTAGTAATATGTAAAGAAGATTTCAAAAATACAGAAAAATATCTTCAGTGAAAATGTGCTATTTAAAATAATGGATTCGACTAGATTACTGCAGAGATCTTAATGTTTCTATATTAACAGCTTCACCTATGTGTTACACATATAACTTACTGAAGTGTTACTTATACTATTCCGTATTTGGATTAAAAACACATTGTCCAAAAGATTATTGACTATTCAGATTGTCATTCCTTGACACAAACAAAATTTTAAATTGTCTCTGAACGAGTTCAAACACTACAATTTCCTTGTAAACTATATCCTTTACCCTAACAGAAACAATATTTGTCAAATAAATGGGTGAACCGTACTTTATTTGTGATTGTTTAACATGATATAAACACTGAAAAATGTGTTACTTAGAACAAGAATATTTATGTCACTGAAACAAAGTTTTAACAGTTTAAAATGAAACATTAACACAATGCTCTGCGACTTTCATGATGCTGCCTGCAATCTTTATCTGAATATATTAACGGATTTCATACAGCACACTCTGAACTGCCACTTATATACAGTGGTAACGAATCTTTCATTACATAACTTGGCATCTCATTTAAAACTATATCATGTCAAATTTATCCTCTATTGGTTTCCAATCCGTTTCAGCAATGACAAGCATTCTTTTTTACTTTCTTAAAATGTCACTGTTACCTATAACATAAAAAGCAAGAAGATAATACTGTAAATTTATTTTTTTGAAATAAATATAACAGAAAATTAAGAATTGCTGTTGGCGACGGTAATGAACATGTCGAAATAGCACCTCTGACCGAAAACATTTTCATTTGTCACACACCTTGCTGCAATTGCAGACAAAGTATAACTATATCCCACCCAAATGAAGCAAAACATGACATTTTTATTTATATAAATATAACGATAAATGAAATAACCACAAACGACATCAATTGCACCCGCTTATTGAAATCGGGCCAATAGAGGGATTTAGCTTTTGTTTGATTTGGCAATCATTTGAGTAGAATATCTTTCTAAGAGATTTGGGTGGCCCTGAAAACGACCGTTTGGGTTCTGAAAAAATAAAATGATGGACTTTTAAACATCAGCTGCAACTGTCTTAAACCTTTTCTACGTCCAAGTCATACTCCTGCTGCTGTAGTCATTGTATTGACTGTTGCCACTGCTGGCGTCTCAGTGGCGGTGGTGTTAGATGTAGTCATAGAAGGTTTAGAAATCTTGGATTGTGAAGGCCTCTTTCTCTTATGTTTTGCCGAAGAAGTTTGATGCATTTCTCTCGAGTGTTTTAACTCTGCCAAAACGTCTTGTACAGGCTAACCGTTTTGTTTTCCCTCTCTTCCTTCTTCTCACTGTTCAAAGTTTTCCTCTTCTCCTCTTGCTGCTTTCTTTTTTCCTGTTGTTGTTGTTGTTGAACAAATGTTTGTTCTTCTTCTTTCTGAGGTTGCAAAAAAGTCTCTAACTCTTCTTTCTGTTTTTTTTTTTCTTCTGAAATCACCATAGATTGGTAATGATGGAAAAGGAGGTGAAGGTGGTACTACCAGCAAAAATTCTTGCGACGATAAGAAATTGCACAAATCCAAATTGGTGGAACTTCCCAAATCAGTTTCGATCTGCCCATAGACTATATAAAGAGATGCACTGGCCCATTGTGTCATCTGTTCTCAAGACAAAGATGTGGACTAGGATTTAATCCTTCACCATAAATTCCAGCATGCTGTTTAATCCAGAGTACCCCATGTATGTGAAGTCATCATGGACCATTACCAAGATTACAGACAGCTATCTGGAAGAGAAGAGAGTGCATTGACTATAGACCAGCAGTAATGAGAAGCTTGCGGAGAAGAACAGTGAAGCAGTGCCACCTGTGTAAATCCTCTTTGGTTAACATCCAACGGCCCTTTTCTGAGCAGTTCACTTAGAAACAGAGATTCTACTTAAGCATTGCCAACACATCTATTGCTTTATGTTTGTGTATGTCTATTCACAGAAAAATAAACTTAAAACCCCTACTCCAGTGTGATTGTGCGTTTTTGGGTATAGTGTGTATATAAACACTTCTACCCTTCTACATGTGGTAGTATGTTTGTGTGTATGTAAGTATAGTGTGTATAAACACAACCTCTTGTGTGTGATAGTGTAATTTTTCATCCCCTTCTTTTACATCCAATCCTTTTTTGGTTAGTAGGTGTGGAGTTTGGGTCACTGCACACAGCATGTTGGGTAGTAAATGTGGGGTGTTGGATAGTAGATGACTCAGTATTAGTCAATACACATGGTGTGTTGGATAGTAAATAACTGGGTGCTGGATAGTAGATAACTAGTTGTTGGTCACTCCAATAGCGTGTTGTATAGTCGATATACTTTTAACATTACCTTTCCCTTATGTCTCATAAATTTTTCAACATGGAGGTGTAATGTTATATTTCCCTTATGCCCCATTATGTCATTCCCATGTTAGATTTCCCTTATGCCCCCAAGTGTCATTCCCATATGAAATTCCCTGTATGCCCCATACATTTTTTAACATGCAGGCATAATGTTAAATTTCTCTTATGCCCCAGTGTAATTGCCATGTAAACCAATGGCATAATGTTAATTCCCGTTATGCCCCATAATTGTATTCCTATGTTCAGTTTCCCTTATGCCCCATAGTGTCATTCAATGTTAATTCCCCTTATGACCCATACCACCACATATTACTACTGATATATCAAATATATATATATATATATATATATATATATATATATATATATATATATATTACTCCTAAAAACAAAAAAGCTATATGCAATGAAAAGAAAGGAAAGAAAGGTTTAACGAATGTTTTTCTTACAATAAAATGAAGAGGGGTGTAAAACATTTTTTTGTTAGTCAGCTTTGATGTGTGGGCTAATGCATGGAATTTTCAGACTATTAGTAAAGTAATACTATAATAATATAATAATACAGATTTGTTATATAGAAGATGGCCTTATGGGAATTAACTTGAGCTATGTGACTTAATGTCACCAGGTTACTTCTGTAAATGGCAATATATTTCCTATTTTCCTCAATTTTGTAATAGTGCATTAATGGGTAAAATAGATGCAGATTTTGTGCATGTGAACTGAACACTAGATTCTGGAGTACCCCTTCAAACCCACATGCACAATTTGTTGTGAAAAGCAAGAATATCACATAGGAACAAATTACTTAATACTGGTTTACATATCTTTTTAAATAACGAGTAACTTTAAAGTTTTACATTCTAAAGAAGTTTGTGTTGGTTATATTACAAAGAAAGAATGTTCATAGGATATAAAATGTTGAAGACAAGTACAAAACAGGGTCACAGTTACCTAATTTAGCTTGGTAAGAAATGAGTATTATGCATACAGCTATGAACCTACATCTTTTAGGTCAAGAATCAATGTAAATGTAGAGTTGAATTATCCGAGTCTGAACTGAACATGGATGGAAATTAGGCTGATTGAACATGAATTGAAATTAGGCCAATTAAACATGGATTTAAATTAGGATGATTGAACATGGATTGAAATTAGGTTAATTGAACATGGATTGAAATTAGGCCAATTGAACATGGACTGAAATTAGGCAGATAAAAGGAATATAATGAGGTCTCTACCCTATGTAAGTCATACCCACCTATTCTTAACATGTGATGAACCTTTTAGATATAAAATAACTGCTTTTACATTGTGCTTCTGTTTCTGAATAAAATGGGAAACTGTTTCTTTTTTTGTGCTATGAACATACAGGTATGCATAAATGCAATCAGGTTATATATACATGTGATACTTACAGAGTACCAGATTGTGAGATTTGACAAAATATTGTGAGATTTGAATAAATTCTGTCACATCTATTATTTCTTGGTTATGATGATCCATTGTCCATTGGGTTATCTTTTACCATACATTAATAAGTTGCATATTGTATGAAATATGTACTCAATCATAACTGAAATGAGACATATTCATTCCATCCATAGGTTTACTCAAGTAAGCAACTTATTGTCAAAACAATGTATGGTCATTTGGTTCAAAAATATGATCATGAAAAAAAATTGATGCAGAAGAAATTTATTATTTTGTGCAAAATGGAACTCAGGGAGTCTCTACTGGATGGTTAAAAATTTGGTGATCTTTTTCTTCACACTGTGAGAGATCACTTTTATGTCTATTAAAGAAGCCTTGAATTTCCATAGAATTGAAAATCATCAATAGACACACAAATGCAGTGACACAGGAAAGTATTCTGCCACAAATTTTATTAACAAAAAACTACTTTTAGTAAAATACATTAAAATATGGCTAATTAGCACTGTTACTGTTGCACATAAGTCACACACCAAACATACTTTGAAAATTGTAAAATACTATTATAACAAGGGATGGGATAAATACATGTAGATTGTAGGCCACACAAATTAAATAATTCTCTCATGTAACTCTGGGTATTAGGTTATCCTAATACTGTATTTACCAGCTTAAAATATTCATTTATCTGTGTACAGCATTGACTTACATCTGTCACTGCATAATGTACCAGAAGACTGGGTCTCTGCTGTTTGCAGTCTGGTGGATGTTATACAGTAGGAAATCATACAATTGAAAATAAGTTATCTAGTCATACAAGCCTATAGAAAATGACTGGAATTTACCATATATACTCGCGTATAAGCCGATAGCAACTGCAAACTGCACAGACCCAGATCTGCTGGTGCATAATACGCCGGCAGATCAGGGTCTATGTTGTTTGCATTTGGACTGAGATTATACGCTAGTATATATGGTAAATCTGAATAAAAGCAAATAAAATACATGTTTTCTTTGAAGAATTTAATATACTTCCAAACAAATATAGCTGGTAGACTTGACATTGTCATATAATATCTCTGTTCACATGCACAAAACAATCACAAGCTCACAGACATTAAATAAAACTAGAAATGTGTTCATGGAACACAGATGCCCCACCTCAGTGTTGAAATGACCTTTTGCACAAAACTTAACTAAGCCGTGACGGACAGATGGATATGGGTTACACTATACGCCCCTACAACTGTCATGGTGAGGCAAAAAAATACATCAAGTTTTGTCTTTAAAATCCATTATCAAACAAAATCAGGATTCAATTAGCATTCACTTTCCATCATTTATGATTTAGTCATGAATTGTTCTCAATTATCACCATTTGTTGAACAGTGGAGTACAGCATTAACTTCCAGATGCAGACTTTACTGCTCTTAATAGGTCACTGGAGGGTGTGAAGGTGATGCAGGTTTTATTAATTTTTGCATTCATTAGAGACTGGATGGTACTGTTGTTCTAACATCCCCGAAGATCTGGTTAAATTTTTTTATGAGCATTGAAAATGATCTATCCGCATCTGCACTGCTGTGAATGAATTTCAAACTTGCAATGGCCAGACTAGTTATCATGTCAAATCTAGGCATTCCTGATGGTTGATGCCAGCTGTGTTTCAATATTGTGCCTTCAAAAAGGAATCACACTTCTGAACTGCTCCTAACTTTACCATTCCAACAACTGAAATAATCATACTTTGCTTTTTCATGATTACTTGTATGGAGAACAATCCATCTCCAAAGAAATGTCTCTGATCACAAACAATCCAATAATTTTTAACAAAGATGACTTCAACAATTTTATGAAAGGAAACAAAGTATAACAGGTACTATTTCCTCAACATGCATTTCTGATTTACCTAACTTACAACAAACTGGGTTCTTCCATGTACTTTACCTATGCAAATTAGTTAAATGGACTTTCCCATAGCAATGCTCAAAGGAAATGTAACACAAATAAAACTAGCTATTGTCAATCAATTAAGTAATCTGTGGAATGGTATTTTAGTTATCTCTTAAGTTGTAATCGTATCCATGACAATTAACTGTATAAACTGCCCAGGGGTGAAAGTATTCCAAGGGCATTAAACATGAAACTATGCATATATCATGATGTCAAAAAAGGTCTCTCTCTCTCTTCTTTGCATCAATTTACTGGCAATTGTGTTTATAAACATAACTGTATTGGGAGGCAGGGTGTGTTGGGGAGTAAAAAATGTTTTTTTTTGTGTGACATGCTCCAATGCAACAAGTATGTATAAAATTCACCATAAACAAAAAAAAGACACTGGCAGATGACATAAAGAAACAAAAAAATGAAAAGATTGAATCTTTAAATTCATAAACTGTAGAAGTATGACACATAGTAATGAATGAAATCTAAACATCTACATCACTGTTGTGGCACTAGATAACTGACAATGTTTTTCAAAAATTACATAGTTTCTGTGATGGACAACACAATTTAATATGGAAGACTAAGACATCAGGGTAATTTATGAAGTCAATATTTTCCAGATACCAACCTGATGTCTTTGACAAAAAGTTTTTTTTTAACTGAGTTAAGTTTTTTTTTTCAATCGTGTGAAGTGAATTAAGTGAAACTAATTCAAATAATGAAGTTACTCTATCTTCCACTTGGAAATGATTAGCAAATATTAAAATATTTGAATAAATGTGATGAGAAAAATAACTGTAATGTTTTTTAATGGGTCTCGGTTTGGGAATCTGACAACATTACATATTTATATTCATTCAGGCTGAGCTTGAATGAAATCAAACATTTTACCAGTAGAACTTAATATATGTCAGTGAAAACAAAAAAGAAAATAATTTTTCATTTACAGAAATGCATAGAGATAACCTCAATTTATTTATCTGTGACCTGTAGATTCTTATGTGTTAATGAAAACAATACATGTTTCTAAAACAGACTGAAGTTCAATAGATACTGGTAAGTTTGACAACTGCCAACAATCAAATGTAACGCTGGTTACTGCATTATCTCATTAATCAAAAGCAAGGCCTAGGTTGTATAGTTGATGTCAGTATAACAAAGGCAATGGCAGACTTTCATAGCGAACAGCTCTGTTATGGGTCATAAATTGTTCTAAATTTAGAAAGCCCTTTATAAATGAATAAAATAATCAAACGAGGAACATGACAAATATATTCAAGTATCTAGGTATTATGCTCTTATCCTATCCTAAAGGACAACTGCAACAAAAAGTGTGACATGGTTTATTAAAATAAATGTTCTGAGCCAGTTGCATTGTACAACAAAATAAAACTGCCTATAAGGACATTTACTATACAACAAGAGATGATAATTATATAAACATTGTCAATTATTTCCGAAATGCAACTTTCATTGGCTGTTTGACTATTTAGAGTTAAGGGCATGGGAATACAGTTACAAAAAATTCAATGGTGTTTGCTACAAAAACTGTTCCCTTGAGGGGGTAAGTAATCTAGTATGGAATAAAGAAAGGATTTGGAAACAAAACTTTGGAAAAGAAATGACTCAAGAAAACAAAATATACAGAACTATTATTGTCACTGATATGACTTGCAATATTTTGTGCTACCCGGGGTGTGGAATCACCCCTGCCTTTCACTGACTGTTGTGCTACTGGGTGTGAAAGCACCCTTCTCTTTCATTGACTATTGTGCTACCCGGGGTGTGGAAGCACCTTTCCCTTTCACTGACTGTTGTGCTACCTGGGGTGTGGAAGCAACTTTACCTTTCACTGACTGTTGTACAAAGCAGTCATATACATAATAATAAATGCAGTACAATCTACAGTGCATAAAACTAACATAATATCCATAATATAAAGAAAATCTCACTCAAAATAAATAAAATATTTTAAAAATCCAATATGAGACAATGAATTGTGTGCGGGAGAACAAAAAAATGCTTGTTATGTATAACAATGTTGTCAACAATCACATTAAAAAATTTAAATTTCACTAAATGTGCTAAACAGACAATCACTTCAAATTTAATGCAGTAAAATATATAAAAACATGTAATATGTCACCATATTCTTTGTATCTCACTGCTGTTAGGCAGTGGCTTAACATATTTATCCTCATTCTTGATAAGCTTTGAGCATGGGAGACAGCTCTTATACAAGTGTGTGAAAAGGGTCTATTCCACTGATTTGTTCTGATTTAAAAAGAAGTAAATAAATTCTAGGTAGGATAAGCAAATAACTACCTTAAATAACAATTTTTTTTATTTTTTATTCAATCATAAATCAAAATTATTTGTTTGTACTTTTTGGAATAAAAGTTATATAAATGGAACAAACAGTTAAACTAAGAACATTTTTTTAGTTCTTACCATTACAATTATAACAAGACTGATGAAAACAAGGTGAATTTTATGTATATTGAACCATATAATTAGAAACATGCAAAACTTTATTTATGGAATAAGCAATTTGTATAATTATAATAATTAAAAAAATAAAGAAAGGAAACTATGAACTGTTTTACATTAATAGTCAAATAAGGCGGGCGGGCCATAGTGGTACATGTATCAGAGGATAACTGCTGGTATGTATCATTATGTACAGAGTATGGTGGTATCTCTATCACTGACAGAAAATTGGAAATTTAAAATGGTCTTCTAGCTTCATATTTTTTGTTTCTTGGCTCCATATTAAAAAAAAAAAAAAACATAAAAGAAAATTTTCTGATATACATCAGGCTGTCACAGTCATGTTGGAAACAGATTGGGAACAAATACTACTACTAATAACAATACCATTAATAAGAATAATATCCATAATCTTCCAGGACTAATAAATCTGCACATTTTTCAGGCTATACTTAGAAGAAAGATTAAATTATTTAGGAATATTTAGTTCCGACTCATTTAGGTATATTTTTGAAAATCTAAAAATCTTGTGCATATGTTGTTCATGCCTTTTTTTTAATCTGAATGTTAGGGTTTATTTCTTTCAGTTGTGTATATTTGTGAAAATATAAATAGTATATGCACATGTTGTTCAAGCAATATTTTTTTCACAAACCTATCTATCTATCTATCTATCTGTACATGTCATATTCTATCTAATTAATCATGTATGCAGTTTAACAACATATTTATTCACATTTTTTGAAAAAATGTAAAGTCTGTACAAAAATAAACTTTATTCAGATTCAAACAAAATTTCATAGTAATAATAAAATATTATAAAAATATTTTATTGCATACCAATAATTTATCTTATCTAATGTTTCAACTGTAAACTAATAAGGGTTCATACAGGTCAGGCCCTAGTTTCACTAAACATCTCAAAATTCTTCCTCAAGTTCAGATTTTTGAATAACTTTCTTATTGTTTAATGAGCAGCAATTAATTTTTTACAGAACATTAAGCATGCATCAGGAACTAAAACTGAGTCATAAAATCTTGAATTTTTCATAAAGGAGTATTGCCACATCTCTGAGAAAAAGTTGAGGATTTCCTCAAATTTGAGGAATTCCTCGATTCTTTTTTCGAAGTACAACGGTTTCCATGTATTACATTCTAACACTAAAATGTAGTTTGGATCCATTCCACTATCTCTACCACTGACAAAAATACTGATATTGTCTGAAATATCATAAGCAACATAATATAAAATCTCAATCTGAGGAAACATTTTTGAGAACTCTAGTGAAACAAGGGCCTGAAGGCACAAAATTCAAGGACTTTTAAAAACACATGAAAGTTTTCAAAAACACAATTCACAAGTTCGGTGCTACTCTTTTTAATTTTGTTTATTACTCTCACATACTATCTAAATGAATAACAGATCAAGAATGCTTGTCTGCACCCTTAATACAACACTCAACCCAATTCTCAAAGTTCTTTTAGTCAGTTTTCTTTCTGTTTACAGTATTACAGTGTGTATATATTACTAAACTTCACTAGTTACTGAAAACAAAAGTAGAAATTACAATCATGGATTAACTGTACTATGAACAACAGTATCTTTTATGTGGTTGGTTAGTGCTGCCTTCCTCATGGCTGATAGGTAGAATGAATTTTTGCAACAAGCATACTTTATGATAATTTTTTAGCATCTATCTTCAGTCACGACTTATATTTCCTCTGTGTCCATGATCATTGAAAACACACTTTCCAGGAATGTTCAAAGTAATTTACTAGTGTATATCTCAATCTATAATTCAAACTGAAAAATGGTGATGGTTTAGGCAGAAAATGAGTCATGGTCATGTGATGAAAAGTAAAACAACTTATTTCATTTTTAAATTTACCATTATGTAGTTATTAAACAATACAAATACCTGTTGATTGAACAGATATACTTATTATTATTATGACTTTGTGAGATTTCATATAGTTAAGAGATATTTTTAAGCAATAAGATTTCTTCTTTTTTTATCAGAGGAACACCTGTTCAGTTGCCATATTTTAACAGAACATTTAATGACAAATAATGAGCAAATCATTTTTCACAGTTTACATGTTCTGTGTAATGAAGTATGGGGAAAACCCTTTCAGCATCTATGTATAACACCTAATAGTAGAAAAACGTTCTCCATAGTACGAATGACTGACAATTTGACGTGAAAAGGCTACCATTGTGGAACATTTTATAGCTGAAATTCAAATCCGTTATCAAATTCAAGCACATTCCAGTGCTTAGGAAAAACAAATGTTACTTTTTAAAAACTTTTAAAGCCTTGAATTTACCAATATAAAATTTAAGCATTTTCAAGATTTTCAAGGACCTGTACAAACCCTGAGTCTTCTGTAACCTGGTAGTCATAGATGCTGGAAACAGAAGAGGCTTTGACTCCTTATTATTCTCTTTTTTCTCATTTTGCATCATTTGACTTAATACCCATCTAAGGCATTGGGCTGATTACCGTATATACTTGCATATAAGCTAATACCAACTGCAAACTGCATAGACCCAGATCTACTGTCGCATAATGCACCAGCAGATCTGGGTCGATGTAGTTTGTAGGGACTAATCAGTAGAACAAACAACACAGACCCTGATCTGCTGGTGCATTATGCGATGGCAGCTCAGGATCTATGTTGTATACAGTAAGTGGTCTGTAAAGAAAGCTCTGATGAAATAACACCAAAAGGCACTATACCATCTCTGACATAATATCAACAGATACAACTGGAAGTTCAGGAAAAGAAAAAGTTATCTTGGACATGAATGCCTAAATCCTAAAGTATTAGCAACTTTGACATACAAGCTGTTTGGAGTAGAACCATTAATTATGCAAAACTTTCACAACATATCATTACATGTATACTCCAATACTGTAAAATTATAGATAACAAGTGTATATGCTTAATTTTTTAAACCAGTGAAGGTTGTATGTGCTTAATTTTACATGTGCTTATTGAAAAAGAATTGCAATACACCTTTCCCTTGATAACTTGTGCACAATGGGGTCCAAAAACACAGACTGCAGTATAAGTGAGGGCACGAGTTTCTGAGGTACCTTTGAACAATTAAGAAGTGGATGCCATCCTGGCTGGACACTGAAAATAAGAAGAGTAGGGGGTGACTGTTTAATGGTTTAATACTCGTTTTATAATTGTGCTGGAAATAATTGTCAATAAAATGCTTTTTCTAATAAAGTTGTTTGCTTTTCTGAATAAATTACCTTTATTTTCATGATAACCAACCTCTGAAAGATCATTTAAAACATTACTCCAAGAGGTCTGAACATACATTTCATGTGTACCTGTGAAAAACATTGTGTATTACGTCGCTGCTTTTTGCATGTGAATGTGGATATATTAGAGTGTTATTGTTGATTCATAGCAAAACAGGATTTCCTTTTTTCAAAAACTATGGACATTTAATTCGTGAAACAACAACCATCAAAGTCAAAACTCTATTTGTTAAAATTGTTCTATTGGTAAAATACTGATGCTGCGATTTCATTACAAGTAAAAGTGAAATTTATGCTGATGCTTCAGCAAACCTCTGAGTACCAATTTGGGTTTTTTTAAGTTCACCACAAACTTTGGAAATTGCTTTTCCATAATGAACCTTATCTGTGAAACAAAGCTTTTCATGCACTGAGTACTCCTTTTGCTTGCTTCCCTTGCTATCCTTGATCACATTTGTGAATTAGTAACCACTGATTAATGTTAGATACTTTAATTATGTTACCAACATAATATTATTTAAAATAGTGTTCCATTAGTCAATTGAAATGAGTTGACCTGACACTACCATGACCAATGGCTCTTATGTGGGTAGGATTTGCATGCTTTTTAACTTTTTTTAAATTCTGACCCCTTTATTTGATTTGATACAAATGACGTAATTAACTTGATAATAGAAAGCAGGTCTACTTTTAATTGATTGTAACAAGACAACAAACAGATCAAAACAATAGTTTCTCAGAAAAACACTTGTGGACATAGCTGTGATGGTAGATTTACATTTTGCACATTTTAATACAAGAGGGCATATCACATTTATGATGATTACATTGAAACTGAAATAAAAACATAGAACTAAAATACGAATTTCACTTGACAAAACTTATTTAATTGGTATTTATTTCTTAAAGTGCTTCTGCCATCAGGCTGTACTCACATTTCATGGATTAAAATTTCGTAGAATATAGTTATTTACAGTGTACTGAGAATTCTTTTGTCAAGAAAATGTGACAAAATATATGACCTTTTATAAAAAGTTGCGTATTTCATGATATTGATTCAAATTTCCAGGCAGTAATCACCGTTTTCGACAATAAAACGAGCGATATATTAAAGTTTCATATACAAGTTTTGATGCAAATTTTGTTCACGTTCTTCAGATAGGGGCCAATTCTTCAGTATTTTGTAGAAAAAAATGGTATTCACGCCTGACCCTACATTATAAGCAGGTTCATAGATTATCGAGGGAGAGGTCAACAACTATTGGCAAAATTTTGTTATTTAAGTGTATGGACCAGATTTACTAAAAATGATTATTCCAGAAAAGAAGAGATAGCAAAAAAAGAAAGGCAGTAACAGAACAATGTCTTGTAAATAGATAAATTGTTGTGCTAATCAAATAAATGGGGAAGAATAATCATCAGACAAGTTAATTGTACATTTAGACTTTTTTTTTAAGACACACAGATGTGCTTATTTGCTACAAAAATGACCAAATGTGTGCTTTCTTTCCATGTATGCTTATTTGTATGTACCATCTTTACTCGCTTATAATTCGTGTCCAACTGCAAACTGCACAGACCCAGATCTGCCGTCGAATAATGCGCCGGCAGATCTGAGTCTATACAGTTTCTTAGGAGTAATCAGTAGGACAAACATAGACCCTGATCCGTCCGCACATTATGCGATGGCAGATCAGGGTCTATGTTGTTTGTAGTTTGACTTGTCTTATAAGCGAGTATATACGGTAAGAGCTTATTATCCAGATTTTGCAGTAATCTATTACCACATCAAAGTACAAACATGAAAACAATACGTGAGAAACATAATTTCATGAGTTTGACTCTTAGAACGTTAGGATGTGATTTGTAAATTATTTTCAATGCATACATACCCAAACAGTATATATGAACAATAAAAAAAACAACAACAAAAAAAACCAAACAAACTATACAGACAACATCTGGTTTTAATGCATGCATACATCAGCAACAACAATAATGGCACCATTATATATCATATATAGCTACATGTATACCCAACATTCTTAATGTCTCCTCTGCCAATCTAATACCAAAATTTTCATATTTCCATGGCATCCATGACTATACCAAATTCATTTTAGGAAGTGTCCATCTTATGACCTCCCGAGGTGATGAAGGCTTGTCCATGGGCTCCATGTCCATGCTGTCTTCTCTGCCTCCTCAACTGCATCTATAAGCAAAAAGGTCAATAGTCCAAAGTGCACCTAATATCACTCACATACCGTTACAGGGGTCAAGCTAGACTTGAATTTTAGGGAGAAGTGACTTCTCCTTTTGGACAGAATAGGGAGAAGTGCGAGCAGAACAGGGAGAAGTGGCAGCATTGCAAAAAATGCAATATATATATATATATAGATAGATATATATATATATATATATATATATATATATATATATATATATATATATATATATATATTTAAAAGTGTGTGTGCGTGTGTGTGCTATGGTTCTCTTATTTGAATTGTGGCTCCTATATTTCTCATTATGCATATTTGCAGTTAACATTAGTTTTAAGCAATATTTCATCTTCAAGTAGAAAATTCTCTATGTTGTATGTATATTATAAACACATTTTGTAAGTGTATGAATGTATTATACTCATATGCAGTGTATTCATACTTAAAAGTGTGTATGTTTAGATGGAGAGAAATATGCAATGTATTTTGGCCATATGACTTCAAAAATGCATAGCAGACACTATACATTGTAATTAATTTTAACTGACAGGAGCACCCAGATTACAGTATTGTACTTAAAAATAGGTACAAATACTTAAGCAACTGCCACCTAAAGAATAAATTTAATTTTTTGTTAGTTTCTTCACTAGAAAATGACAGTCGAAAACATTTCCAAATTAGTTTGAAACAACCCCTCTATTAGGCTATACCATGCACATAAGAGCACATGTAAATGTATCTTCAAGATCATAGTGTTCATCAATTCAAACCAGTGGTCACTGATGAGTAATCTCAACTTTACGACTGCATTTTGAGGGAGTTGATTCTAAATTAAATTTAAATCCTTTGCCTGTCATTTTTTCGTATTGTTTTTAAAAGTAGATGCATCTATTTTTAGAAACAGGGATATTTTGTTCATATGACCACTCACTTTCTAGCTTCCCTATATAGGATTGAACATTTATGGTTTTAATATTAGTCTACATACTCGTAATAACGTCGTGTATTGGTTGGATTTTTTTTTTTCTTTGCTACTCTTTCTCGTATTTGCACAAATATGTGTGATGTAAGCTGACAACCTTGACCTTAAGTTACAGCGCTTATCAATTCGACAACATAGAATTGTCCCATACGTTTTTGATCAACAAATTTGTATTTTTTGGCTAAATCTTTTATCACATAATAGTTAAACTTTGCTTTCTACGAATTGTATAATTTCCTTAATGCATGTGACCAATGAATTACGAAAACAGACAGTCTAATGAAGACATACTTCCAAGACACAGCGATGTCTGCCATTATTACCCCTTAGCAGGTTCACTTATGGTTTCACACTGATTTTTATGAAGACAATAATGCAAGCACAGCAGTTAAAATCTTCAAAAGATATATTTAGAAAGTGCTTTCACCGATTCTATTCTTAAAACACAAATTGATATTTATATATTGATGATTTAGTTTCAAAACACAAGTTATTAAGTTTTCATCAACAAATGATAACGTGCAGAAATCGGGCAGCGATATCTTGCAGCGGGAAAGAGTTAATTTGTCAATCAGCTATTAAAACACATGCCCGTGAATGTGCAAGAGTTTGTTTTGTCGGCACAATTGATATGAACACATGCTAAGGCAACATACAATCCATTTCGTTTGGGGCTTAACACTACTTGGCTGGTTTGAGGGAGCATCTCAAAAGCCACAAACTTCAGGAACTCGGTGTAGAAATTTAAAAAAAAAAAAAAAAAAATTACAGGGCGAAGTCGTTTTCGCTTTCCTAATATAAGAAGGCGAAGTTTGCATTTTTTCAGCGACTTAGTCGCCCACTTCGCCTGGTTGCGTGACCCCTGCCATTACAATAAAACTTCGCCTTCTTATATTAGGAAAGCGAAAACGACTTCGCCCTGTAATTTTTCTTTTTTTTTAATTTCAAGGGACAAGGTGAAAAGTATGAATGTGTAGGTACAAGGGAGGGAGGAAAAAATACTCCAAGGGGAAAAGTATACTGAACCCTGCCTATCCTAAGGAAGAAACGACAGCACTCTGCAGTAGATTTAAGAATCCTGTACACTACCCAAGGTAGGTCAGCTAGGAACATTTGCCTACCTAAAACTGCTTATTTTTCCTTAGATTGTACAAATCTCTATGTCTTAATTATTACAACAAAGGGGACAAAAGGACAAAGTCATTTATAAAATATCCCCCAAACACCTAAATCTGGCTTCAACCCACAGCACCCAGAGGTCAATTAGTAATACATGTAGCAAACACTGCCTGGCATATCCATAATAATTTTTTATATTATTTCTCAAGCATGTTATATTTTGGGAAACAATAAATCCGACTTTTCAACCATCTTGATGAGAAGTCAAATAAAAGACTCTCATAATGATAATAAGAGGTCTTTAAAAGGACATCCCACTGCTGCCACCAAATATCAAATGGGCCAAAATGCACGATCAGACTTGCACATGAGCCAAGAACCTTTCAAAAAATCTAGACAGGTGCACTACCATTGGAGCTATCCATGCCAGTGTCCCTTATAGCTGGTTACTAAAACATACACAGATCCCATGATAACCTCTCCCTCTTTACAAACTGCAGGTCAAAATGTTGTCCCAAGGTGAAAATATGTGCAGCTAGACTGGAAGCTGAGTTTAGTACAGCACCTCCCCAACACTGGTTAAGCACTCTACTCACTTACTTTTCCAAGCTGAAGTGCATAGTAAATAGATGTGAAACATGAAATTTGAATATAAAAATCTTAATGTGATACAAACCTGTAGCTGTAACTTGTTGGTGAAGAAGAGCCTCTTCCAGCCTTGACCCTTGGCCAGATCCTCCAGTTCAGGAGTGATTGGGGTCTCACTGTTTATTCTATATATCTTCAGCCATAGTTCATTTGAGTTACATAGCTAGCACAAAGACAAGGAGAAATGTCATAATTAATAATGGAATTTCTTACATAATAGGGCTAATTTTGATTGGTTTGATGTGTGTGTGTTTGTGATGCCAGCTGTTCTCACATTAGAATCTCACATGCTACTCAAGTACTGGCCCTTTATTGAGTTTAAAGGTATGTGGTATATAATTTATTGCTCATAAAAGCTTAATGATCAAATATGGTTTGTGGTGTGCAAAATGTTTCCTGATGCACTTGAGAAAAAATATGAAACTCAGACCTGATCTTTACCTCGCCTGGCAAATCTTTCTACACAGCAAACAGTGCATGATCTTTATGACATAATACTCTTATTGATAAATAACAAAAATACCAAGTAGCAACAAAAAGCCAACAAAATTAGTGCAAATTTTTTGTTTCTTTTCAACACAAAGAGCCAGACACATTGCACATATTTGCTTTAATTTACGCAATGCCAGTTTCCTCCATCTATTACCATTTTACAGCAACATGTGCCTGTTGGAAGCATCCAGTAAAAACATGTTAGGATCCTAATTTTAGCAAAGGAAGTGCATGTTATGGGGTCTATTCTAAAACTGAAAATTCAGGGGGAACCAACCTCCCCCTTTCTAACTGAAACAAAGTGGGGGGAGAGGGGAATTTTCTAACTATAGGCAGGTGGGAGGGCAAGGGGGTCAATTTCTAGGGGCACTCCTTCAACTCAGTTATAAAAAATAAATTAATCTTTGCAGTTATTAAAATTTGTTCCTTGCAAGAGTCTAAGTTATGATATATTACTACAGTTTTTATATGCAAAACTGTACACAGGTTTTTATATACAAAAATATCAAAGTAGTTTTGGGGCCCATGACTACACTGATCAGGGGCCCGTAATTTCTGTAAGTGAGCCTGAATATAGTGGAGTTTTATCGAAGTAAATAAAGGATAAAGGTAGGGCATGCACAATGATGCATGATTTTCCCACATTTTGGTTGACTTTTCAGCGCGATTTTGTAGGAATCAGTATGAATTGTTTAATCTAGCAGTCTAGAATAGATCCTGCATGTTGTCGCAATTCCTCCTCTAAAGTTACAGCATTTGGGCAACAAATTTTATACATACAAGAATCTGTACATGCATGTACTGCAAATGCAGATGAGCAAGATGATCTACCTGTCTCATGATTAAGTAAACTTGCTTATTTTGACACTGAAAATTAGCCATACCCCTTAAAATCTTTCGTGTAAAAATGTTCTTGATTTTATTCCTCTCTTTCATTATATTTGGGATAATTTCTCTTACTTTACCTCTCTTTCATTATATTTTGTATATTATTTCACTCGTTACATTTGACTCCCCCTACATCCTTATCGTTTTCATGAAAAGGGATAACAAATTAAGGATATTTGTCTTAGCTTAAACAAAAAATGTACATAGCGAAACAGAATCTCTAGTTGTTGATGGGATTTGCATAGTTAGTTGGGATCTCTAGGTGTTGACAGGAATGAGGGATATTCTGTCTCCAGGTTAGGAGGCCAGGAAATTGGCCTGTAGTCCAGGGGACTCCTCAATGATCTAGGAGATATCGCATATATTGATACTAACCTGAAGCCATAACTTGTCGATCGAGAAAAATCTTGTCCAGCCCTGACTAGTGAAAATAAAGATGGCAAATATAAGAACTAATGACTAGTAAAAATTATGACACTTACTTCCCTAAACTGTTTGCTAACTCTGCTGAGACGCAAGATGTCCTCCAACTCCAGCATGAAAATAATCTTGAGCAGCGCATTTTGGGGCAGGCGAGGCAGGTAGTCCAGCTTGCCTTTGGCTATATTTTTCAAATAATTTAACACGCTTGTTCCAGCTAAACGCTGAATTTCACCTGCAGGAGATCAAATAAAAGGGGAAGTTATAGGCTATATAACAAAGTTTAATCCAGAATATAAAAAAGAAAATGTTCTGCTCCCTGATATAATCCAGATATATAAAAAATAATTTCCTTTCCCCGAGAAAATACCAGATATACTTTATCTTGTGGTGCAAAGAAAGTAGCATTGTTAATCAAGGCTTTGGGTGTTACTCCAGCTTTGCCGCTCATGAAAATATCACATTTTTGCATCACTCGGAAATATATCTGGAAATAACTCCGGAAAAGAAAAGACTGTCTATTAATCATTTGATATCATTATCATTGCTATGAAGCTTTATTAACTCATCTTATACTTGTCAATATTGCATCAGTGTAATATAACCTAATAATGTCAAAAATAACATTATGATGCTATATCAGATAAAGGTATAATTTTTAAAAATGTAAAATATTCTTAATTCATATGCTAAATTTAATTCTGGATGCAATCACATCTGATAAGAAAACATAAATGCAAGAGATACTGTAGTCATGATGACTCAATTAAAACCTTCTCTAAAAATCCCAGCTCTTTTAACTGTGTATTGCAAAACTGTAAAATGTGAAACATATGATCATATATACAGTTGAACCTGCCTGATAGGTCACCTTTAGTTAGCACTGTATGTCTTAAATAGCCATCTTCTGAATGTCCTACAACCAAATTTTACAAGAAGTGGACACATATTTTGCAACCATCTGGCTTAAAGGTATTTTTCTCTGATCAGTCTGCTTAACACACCTGGCTTCAAGGCCACTTTTTCCCTGATGGGGCTGTTTAACACACCTGGCTTAATAGCCACTTCTTCTCAGGTGGGGCTGCTTAACACAGGTTTTACTGTATTTTGCACTTTTAACTTTGAGAAACCTTCTTACATTAAAGAACAGTGTATTTTAAGTATGAACTCTATAAAATAAGTTGTACAATTTTGTATTTTATATCACTTCAGTAAAAAGGGTTTTAAAAAATTCATTTTTTAAAATTTGTGGCTATTTTCTACAGGAACCAGGATTTTTGTAGAAAAGGCGGGGTTGATGGTATTCTGCCTTGATTTTGATATCATGACTATGGTTATCTTCTGACTTCAAAAGTGAAATGTCTACTAGGCTGACTACAGATACAGATATTGCTTACCTTCATAAGCAACAATACCATATATACTTGCATATCCAGCTGCAAACAAGATAAACCCTGATCTACTGTTACACAATGCACCAGCAGATCAGGGTCTATGTTGTTTGTTCTACTCATTAGTCCTAACAAACAATGTAGACCCAGATCTGTCAGCACATTGTGTGGCAACAGATCTGGGTCAATGCTGTGTGCAGTTGTATCTTTCTTACACACTAGTATATACGGTACCTAATGTAATGATGAATTCGTAATAATTGTAAAAGTGAACGTGATGTAGGGTTCTTATTGCTGGATATAGGTACAGACAAAAAAAAGGCAGTGCAGGTTGGGAGTTTTCTCAATAAATATATTACAGGTGAGTTTACTTATGAATCCTGGTTCTGTTCTGTTTTGAGACTTGGCTAACTTGTGAGTGACTTTGATTTTGACTTTGAATTCAGCTAGTAAAGAAAAAGAAATATAATGTTTAACCTTATGCAGTAGTATTACTGGTACCAGAGTTTCTTAAATGTGACAAATGTATCTCTTTTTTTTTCACCTTTATGTCTTCTTTCCTTCAAAGTGTATAACTTTTGTTAAGAAAGCCATTATAACTATATTTACTGTTTTCTCTAGTATGCAGAGAATTTGAATTAACTTTTTGTTAATATGATGAAAAAGCATGAAAATGTAACAGGTATTTAATGTTGAGAAATAATTATACTTAAAATATTGTAAGCAAATTTGAAAAGCTTATTACACAGATACACTACAAACTACAAGTGTGAGTAGGGATCTTACTGTGACATCTGTCGTCATGAAGGAAATCATCATAGGAATTCCGCATTTCTATGGGAGGGGCTTTGCTGTCAGCCCTTGTGGGGGGCACTATTTTCCAATATCTAAATATAATCTGAAATGGAATATAAAATTCAGTAAATTCACTAAATTCACTTTTTTATGTGGGGTTCCAAGTTTTGTCGACTTTGGGCTTGCTATAAACAACAAATTTAAGGGCCCAATGAACAATGATCCTTTCATGGAAGACCCATTCCTAAATCCACAAATTTAAGCACCAGTACTGAAGAATATGTCATTTTTCACAAATCCATTAATTTAAATTCACAGTATTGTCTATTTCAATAATTTACCAGAATTTTGTTCTTGCAAAATTGTATACCTGCACTTCCCCATTCTTTTATACCTACATACAGAGTTTGTTCTTCTTGAACAAGTCTCTGAGGATAAGGACTGCCCAATGGATAAATATCAGTTGGGTGTGTACATTTTTCTTTTCATGCCTAAACGGTTTGTACATCATCATTCTATGGTGGGGATCTTGACAGTTTTGAAGCTATGACCCATGGGCTTAGTTCATGGTGTTAGGGATGGACCCTGGGAGTCAGTGTTAGTTGCTTGTAGAAATTGGTCTTTTCATGGCCAGTAAATGTATTACTGGTTACAGGGTAGGGATCTCAATAGTTTCCATGCTGTGATCCAGGGGCTAAGTCAATGGAAGTAGTGGAGGGTCTAATTATCAATGTTTCTTGCATGAATAAATCTGTTTATGCCCAGTAAGTGTACTGGTATATAAGGTTATAGGGTGGGGATCTCAATAGTTTTTATGTTATGACCCTGGGGCTAAGTTCCTGGGGTTTGTGAAAGACCACAGAGCATCTGCCAGGGGCCACAGTCTGAAATGTGTTAAAACTTGAGTGAACGATCACACACACCAATTCTGACATGTGAGACATTCAATGCTGATTTTTTTTAAAAATTCTGGTAAAACCACCTTTTGCACCACCCTCAGGGACATGCTCAAAATTCCCATGTGTTTGCACAATTTACACTCCTAGGGCTATTACTGACCCAAGTTTCATGTGTTTAGCCTTAACCATACTGGAGGAGTTCAAGAACATTACTCACATACATGTATATCCATCTGTATTTCTGGATGGCCTGTAGCGCAATGTCCCTGGGCTTCTTTGAAAGTGCAGGAATAATTAATTAATTGTAAATATTTTGGTTTAATCAAAATATATAAGTCCTGTTTTTTTTTTTTTTTTTCAACCAGTGTTGATCTACCTAGGAGACACAACTGAGAAATGTGCACAAAGACCCGTTTCAAATGCAGTCATTTGAGATCAAGATTTCTGGACAGGATAAACACTTTTTTGTACAACAGAAGACCAAATTTATATAAAATCATCATAGCTAACCATATTCAAGAAGCAAATGGCCAAAAATTGAGAGTGCTGAACCACAGCTCTTATTTTATAACTTAAGTATGTACAGTATACACTTTGCCTGTAATAATTAGTCAAATTTTAATACAGAAGTAAAAAAAAATTACAGCAGATCTGCCTGAATTTTTATTAGGAATAACTCTTTGGAATCATTTAAAAAGAAATGTACAAACTCCAAAAAGAACAAAATTTAACAAGGTGTTTACTCATCAACATTCACATGCTAGCAGAACATTTGGAGTAGCCAAAAATATACAGGCTGGTATGGAGGAAAATACAGAAGTTATGCAAATCTCAAAATTAGATCACAGTGACCTACTTTTGGTATGATAAACTAACTCTCCTTGTGATGCAACAACATATGAATTTTTGTGTAGATAGAATTGGGTCTAGTATAATAAGGGTATAATGAACTGACAGATGAAAATACAAAAGTCATTCAAGCATAACCTAATTTTGATATGGTATAGAATTACTCACCTTGATATGCATCCACATACCAAATTTCATAAGTGAAAGTGAAGTAGGGTCCATGATATTGATCGTGTATAAAAATGGATAACTGAAAATACAAGGGCCAGTCTAGTGAAAAAATTGAGTCACAAGGACTTAATTTTAGCATGGTTGGGTTACTCTCCTTAAGATGCAGGCACATACCAATTTTTATAAGTGTTGGTGTTATAAGCTCCAGATAATGAGGGTGTAACAAATAGATGAAATTACAAATGTCACTCAGGCATGAAAATTGGGTCATACTGACTTAGTTTTCGTATGGTTCAATTACTTTTTCTGCAATGCATCCACATATCAATTTTCATCACTCTAGATTAAAGAGGATCCAAGACACTGAAGGTGTAACAATAGAACAGCTGAAAATACACAAATCATTTAAGCATGAAAAACAGGTTACCTTTATTTAAATTTGGTGAGTTACACTCTTTAAAATGCATCCACATACTAATTTTCATGTGTAGATGAAATAGAGTTCAATATATGAGGGTGTAATCAGTGTTCCCATTCACACAAAAATGTAGGTGAATCATGCTTTAACAGCACTTGGCACATACAAAACATCGGCCTAATACGTACAGTACATGTACATAAATTGAAGCCTGGCACATGCACTAAATTAAGTTTAAGAACTGTATTTACAGCTGGTAATCAGTGTTACTCAATTTCTACCAATTTATTAAAGAAAAATAAGACTAATTTTATTCTGATGAAAAAAGAACAGGCAGCTTTTATAATACTGTTAAATAACTTACTAATGAAACCATCTTTACATTAGTATTACTTTTATGAAGTATTAAAGGCAAAATAGTTGCGACATTTTTTAAATTTATTTCCTGATTTCTTTATTTATTTATTATTTTGCTCTTCTCCATGGCAATGATACTATTTTCTTTTCTTTACAATGCACACCCCCAATATTTGTGTGATACTCCCATTTTAGCTACCATAGGAGTACAAAAACCCTCAATCCGAGAAAGTAGTGGGAACACTGGTAATAAACAAACAGCTAAAATCACATTACTCACAAAAGCATGAAAAATAGGTCATAGTGACTTAAATTGGTATGGGTGAGTTACTCTCTTTGAGATGCATCCACATGCCAAATTTGTATGTGTAGATAAGATTGTGTCCAAGATAGTGAAGGTGCAACAAATGCATAATGAATGAATGAAAAGACACATAAAGTATTGCGAATGAACATACAAACAAGAAAACAAAAAAGAAGCAAAATGCTATACTCCCCCTCCAACTTTGTTTATGAGGGGATTACTAAAAACACCCCAGCAAGTAATTACATTAGCTCACATGGTCGGAAATTTATAATGATCACACCTGATACTAACATATACTAGTTCCATATCACACTAATACATCATAGCAAAAGTACTGTCAAGTAGATATCCAAAACAATTTCTAAGTAACTCCAACCATGCGGCTATTAGGGGTGAAATGATTCACCGATGACATGTATTGATAGGTGTCATGGTGCACAACCTATGATATGATAAATATTGATACACATAAAGAATAACGAGGCAAACAACTAATAATTATTCATGTCCATTGAAGATTAAAAGTAACTTTTATAATGTAAATATTGTTTTGAATCAATTCTCCACCTTTAGCATCGATGTGTATATAGATGTGGCAAAATTATCTTTGCATTGATACATTGGTGAATAGTGGATACCAGCCATTACTTTTATAGTGAATCAGCTTCGCATTGATATCTACAGAGTGAGAAAGTATATCACAGAATTATGGACTATCTCACACTCTCACTTCTCAAGTTTGATTCTCACAGAATAATATATTTCTTATGTTGAGAGTTTTTCATTCTGATATTTTTTATACACTGTGTTGCATACTGAGCGAGCCCTGAGGGGATATTCTCTCACCCCAAACTGCCAGTGTCCCCCTAAATTAAATAAATGCCATATTTCGATCAAAATAGGGGGACATAGGAACATAAAATGTCCCCCTGACTGAACCAAGGTACAACACTGATACACAATCCATCACTTATCAATATGTCTTTTAAGTAAGCCAAATGACATTTTGTATGCATTTCACATAATGTATTGCATATGAATGAACTGAAAAAAATCTCACCAATTTACTCAAGTCTCATGCAATATTTTGTCAGAGCTAACAAACTGGTACTGTGAAAATACTGTAGATATGGTTTGGGAAAAGATACGATTGAGTTCAAAAATAAAGCAATAGCCACCCTGAAAGAATTGACCATGGTCTATTCTAGAATGTGTGATTCATTCTAATTTCTAATAATTCATTCAAAAAAATTAACCAAATGCACAAAAATGATGCCTAATATTTTCAAGCACTAAATGTATGTATTCCTTCTATCTCTTCCATATTTAAAAAACTCCCTCTTTTTTGTCAAATGAAAATGGAATTCCACCCTCCAGCTTTTTAGTTCTGGAACAGACCCAGGTTAGCTACATAACCAAGTACATGTATACCATACAAGTATGCAAAGTAACTTCGCTCTGATTCTAACCAACTTGGAAATGTATTTACTTCTAGTACAACCATACAGTCACAACTGTCCTAACAGTGAGCACAGCTCAATCAACATGAAGCTTCTACACTGTCACATCTTTCCCATTAGTGAGCACAGCTCAATCGTGTTCCACAGTCACAACTGTCCTAATAGCGAGCACAGCTCAATCAACATGAAGCTTCTACACTGTCACATGTTCTATTACCGAGCACAGCTCAATCAACATGAAGCTTCTACACTGTCACATTTGTCCTATTAGCAAGCACAGCTCAATCATGTTCCACAGTCACAACTATCCCAACAGCAAGCACAGCTCAACCAACATGAAGCTACCACACAGTCGCATCTGTCCTAATAGTGAGCACAGCTCAATCATGTTCCACACAGTCACAACTATCCTAATAGTGAGCACAGCTCAATCAATATAAAGCTTCCACACAGCCACAACTATCCTAATAGCGAGCACTGCTCAAACAACATGACTCTTCCACACAGTCACATCTGTCCTAACAGTGAGTACAGCTCAATCAACATTCCATGCAACCAAAAATCACTTTCCTTGCACAGGAAACAAGAGTCCTTGTTCTAGTGGCTGAGAAGAATTTCCAGGAATTCAAGATAAGACCATTTCTTTCTTTTATCTGCGGAGTGTTGAAACCATCTTTGATATTATTAAGGGATAACAAGATTTCAAAATTAACTACTGTGGTGGACATATTGGATATCAACTTTGCACCATTTTTATTTAGGACCAACAAGACATCATAAGAAGTCTTCTGGTGGAAACCCCATGTTGATATGACTTTCTGTTTTGGAGTAGCACTTTAACAAGATTTTCAAGATAGATGCCATGGTGGACATATTTGATATCAGATTGGCACCATTTCTATTTAGTACCTACAAGACATCATAAAAAGTCTTTTGGTGAAAGCACAATGACGATATGACCAGCCATTTAGGAAAAGTAGTGATAACATGATTTTCAAGATGGCCATTGTGGCAGTCATATTAAAAGTGGGATCTGCATAATTTTCATTTATGTCCAACTACAGACATCATAAGAAATCTTTCAGTGAAAACTCCATGCTGATTTGACCACTCATTCTGGAGAAATAGTGTTAACAAGATTTTCAAGATGGCCACTGTGGTTGGCATACTTAATGTCTGAATGGCATCATTAGGACCAACTTGGCATCATAAGAAGTTGTTTAGTAAAAACCCCATATTGATATGACCATCCATTCAGGAGGAGTAGCGATAACAATATTTTCAAGATGGCCTCTGTTGTAGCCATACTGGACAACAGATCAACACCATTTTCATTCTGGACCAACTATACATCATAAGAAGTCTTCTGGTGGAAACCCAATAGCAATATTACTTTTCATCCAGGAGGATTAGCAATAATAAGATTTTCAAGATGGACACTATGGCAGTCATGTTAGACATTATATTGGCACCATTTTCATTTAGGACCAACTAGACATGATAAGAAGTCTTCCAGTGAAAACCCCATGGCAATATTACATTTCGTTCAAGAGAAGTAGATATAACAAGATTTTCAATATGGCTATTGTGGCGGCCATATTGACATCAGGTTGGCATCATTTTCATTTTGAACCAACTAAACATCATAAGATGTCTTTTAGTGAAAACCCCATGCTGATATGACCGTCCATTCAGGAAGAGTAGACATAAGATTTTCAAGATGGCCACTCTGGTGGCCATTAGATCAGCACCATTTTCAATTAGGACCAAGAAGACATCATAACAAGCTTTCTGGTGAAAACCCCATGTCAATATGACTTTCCATTCAGAAGAAGTAGCGATTACAAGATTTTCAAGATGGCTACTTTGTATGACAGATGACGGACAACAGACTATCCCATAAGCTCTTCTGGTCTATGACCAGTAAATCTAAAATCAACGCATCTTCCCCTGTGCAAAACATTTCCATGTCACACACGATACTATTGTTGTTGTTTTTGTATGTATTTCACCACTGGTTGTAGAAGCATCCATTCAATACACACAATATGCCAGTCAGCACATGACTGATGCTATGCACATTTTTATATTTTTGTGTTTATTACAGTGCAGCACCTTTAAAAGACATTAGTACATCAGGGAAGGAATTCAGAAGAAGTGAACGATTTGTTGTTTATAAGTCTTCAAGCCTTTGTTTATTTCATCTTAGGCATTCTATTAAGAAGAAATATAAACTGGTTCTAAAACAGAAACATAAACATGTAAAACAAAATTAGTGAACACTTTACACAAGATGGAGAATGACAACCCCAAAGCCATTTGGCAAACTCTAGATGAGATCCAGAAACTGGACAGTGATCCAGAGGATGGTCAGAGATCTGTGGTGCCTCCTGGGGAGTGGCTAGCACATTTTACCAATCGAATGACAAAAAATATTGATTCATGTAATCAGCATGAAGACTTAATATTGATGCTGTTTTAAGTAGTGTCACCAAATCTGGTGTAACTGATTATCACATTACTGGTATGGAGGTGTCATCGGCTATTGCCTCACTGAAGTCCAACAAATCTCCAGGATTTGATTCAATTAATAATGAAATGATCAAAGTATCGGCTCCTGATATGCTTCAGAGCTATGTGAATTTATGCAACATTTTTATTTTTAAGGGAAATTTCACCAAACTGTGGAAAAACAATATGATAAAACCTATCTATAAGAGTGGCTCTGCAGATGATCCCTCCAATTATAGTTGCATTGCTGTTTCTAGCTGCCTTAACAAACTGTTCTGTAAGGTTTAGATAAAAGAATACAAGAATATATTGACAGACTTAATGTTATTACCGTATATACTCGCTTATAAGTCGACGTTTTTTTACTTAAAATTTGATTCATGCAGAGTAGGGGTCGTCTTATCAGCGCGACATTAAAAAAAATGATAAATCTTGGGGTAATGTTCAAAACTCTAGAAGTTTGCAGTACATAAAAATAGTCAATTCATATATTTTTACGTTTTCATGCAACTATTCCTATGCAGTAATGCATATATGGTATGCACTGTGTTTATACGTTTCATGACGGTATTCATTACACAATACATATATCTTCACTTATTTGGATTTTAATAATTAGAAAATGTTACCGGCAAATTAAATATTACCTATTGCAAAATGAAGTGTCCGTCAATGTTTACTGTGGGTGTTTACTAGTAAGTATGTTGCCTCCATTTTCGTGCAAGTCCGAACAACCTGTATTTGTATTAATATTTGTGTTTTGCTGAAAAAAGACTGTGCTTGATGCAATAAAAGTTTTGATTTAATTTGTATTTTCCTTTTCCACAAGTCAGATTTAATTCCCAACTGATATTTCCAAAGTTATCTGCCAGTGCACGTTGGCCGATAAGCCTTTGGCTTGTAAAGGGACTCACTTTGTTTTCAAGTTGACAATCCTTTTGAACGAGCCGCAAATCTATACTTGTTCAGTGCCAAGTAGAGTTCTACAACTTCCTGTGCATATACTTTGACCTTAATCCCTTTGCTTGTAAAGGCACCACACTCTTTGTTTTCCCACGTGACAACCCTTTGATCAAGCCGCGAGTTTGATACTTGTTCAGTGCCAAGTAACAGAGGGTGGTTATTTGAACTCCCTTTGATCTTGCCGCACAATTGACATGTGTTCAGTTGCAGCCTTTAATAGATTTCTGACTTGATGATCAAAGTGTTACTTACAGAGCCCAAGCTCAGTCTCTGCATAAGCACCCGCATATGACAGTAAAGCAGAGGAATCTGAGTCGGACGAGATTTACGATGACTAGACGACGATTTACAATGACTAGATGATGTAGAATTTCAGAACTTTATCAGACAATGAGGATTAATTCTTGGTCTTTGTACCAGATGACATTAGATACTGACATTTATAGGATACCGTGAGTCACAAAAAAGTGGACTTAAACTTTCATTGTTTATTTGTACGACGTGCGGAATTAACATATTACTGGATATTGTGAATCGGATCGTTCTGAACTTTTATTTTCATACCGGTGTGTGACCTATAATTGAATTCGTGGATTTATCATATAAATGGATTTAAAATGTCAAGCATTATGGATTTCAATTGACTTTATTACACAAAGATGGACAAATTGTATGTTGTCAATTTATTTGTGACATATTTCACTCAATAATATTGCATTTTACACTGGTTTTTGTTTTTTTTTTTCTTATCTATCTATCCAGTTTGGCTTGTTTATATTTCCAAAGTGCATTTCTGACTCGCTATGAAGTCACCCTTTCAGACGGATTTGACTTGCAAAATACACCCCGACTTATAGGAGGGTCAAAGAGAAATTCACTTTTTGCAGCCCTAAAAAGGGGGGCTCAACTTATAGTCGAGTCGACTTATAATCGAGTATATACGGTATATATAGTGTGTTTCTTGCTTTGCTGCCACTTCTCCTTGTTCTGCTCTCATTTCTCCCTATTCTGTCAAAAAGGAGAAGTCACTTCTCCCTAAAATTCAAGTCTAGCTTGACCTCAGGTATCCACTTTACTCATGAAATATTTCCTTATACATGTATGTACTCAAAAAACATAGTCCTCTGTGTATTATTAGCATCTAGTAGTAATGGCTTACAAAATGCCCTATATAAACTTGATTCATATCTAAACAGATGGGGTCTACCTCTTAACAAAGATAAAACTAAAATAGTCATATTTAAAAAAGGTGTTAAACTTATCAATAAATAGCAATTTAAATTATGAAGAAAAAAAACCTGTTAGCAGAGAATATAAGTATACTGGTATAATCATTGAAAGTTCCAGTAAACTTGATCATGTTTCTAAGTTGGATAAAGGTAGCAAAGCAATATTTATTATGAAGTAGAAACTTGCCTTTGTAGATATAAATGCTTAGGTAAGATTAAACTTATGAACTCTTATTATTCAACCTATTACAACTTATGGTTGTGAAATTTGGGGTCTTGCATTTTGTAAACTTCACAAGCTAGATTTATAAAATATTGTATATGACAAACTATTTATCAGAAGTTTCAAATATCACTTGGGCATTAATGAATTTAGCAGCAACCTGGCTACAAAAGGTTAGTTGGGAGAATATTCCCATAACATATTTATTATTGTACAAACAATAAAATATTGGTTACATCTATTAGAACTCCCTAAGGGTTTCCTTGCATACAAATGTTTACAAGAAATCACAAACCATGACACTTCCTTATGGTTCAAGACTTTCAAAAACATATTCAGATATTTACAATTTTGACATGTTTTGGAAAACTGAAGGATGAACTGATACATGCTATAATGCAATACTTTTACAAAAATATGATGTATGGTGGAAAACAGTATAAATACATGTACCAGTCTTAAATTATCTGATTATACCAAAATCAAGAGAAGTTTTGAATCTGAGAGATACCTATTACAATGCTTGGATAGAAACTGCTTCAAAAATGTACCCCGTTCAGAATCAGTGCTCATTCTCTGCAACTGAAACTGGCCATTACCATACACTGGTTATTCCAAGGGATGCTAGATATTGTCCCTTTTGTGTGAACAAAGTAGAGGATGAAAAATATTTTTTCTGCCACTGTTATAAGTATAAAGACAGGAGAAAAATCTTGTTTCATAATTTTGAGCAAGTTGGATATAACATTCATATGGACATATATGTTATTTTGCCATTTAGTAAGCATGTTTGATTACGATGACACTTTTAATGATTAACTATGTATATGAAATATCTGATTAAAGGCAAAGTTCAACGGAGTGAAGTAAGAATGTGTTGACAGTCAATTCATCAGTAAACTTGCCAGCAACACTCTATGAGATTTTCTTCTATTAAAATACAATAGTTAGCTACAGTAAAATGTTTTGATAATTGAAGTTAAATTTAAGCATTTATATGTGTGTACTGTAAAAGATGGATTGATGACGGGTGAGAGTAAGAGATAGCATGCATATTTTGATTCTTAGTATTTGCTATTAGATAAATAATAACACATTGTGTTGTCACTGTCATATCCTTTTGTTGGACAAAAGACAATAAATTATCTTAAATTTCCTTTTTGTTTAGTGAATCTCTATGAAGCATTTCCATGTTTGTACATCACCAGGTTCTAATTAATTTTTTCTTACTAGTGTTGAAAAATGCATCTAGCTCTTTTGCAATTCAAACTGTAAACAATCTGCATCAGTGTATGACCTTGCCCTTCACGTTGTGGCAAATACTTGACAAATGTTTTTCATAAATACGACAGCCTATAGATATGAAGGTATAGAGACTAAGACAATTTAATAAAGCTTAGTGTATCCAAATTAACCATGTGTTTCATCTTAAAATTACTGTAAAGTTCACTAAACCATTCGACCATGGAGTTACAGTACACTCCTTGAATGAACTTGTTTACGTTTATTTTCAACGTTTGTTTATTATTAACGCGTTATTGTTACGGTATACAAAAAAAATGTAAATGCGTTGGAAAGATACCTGTTTATCATTTACATAAACGTGAAAAAAATCTTTGCATGGGGCCGGAGCCACGTCAGAGAAATCTACAAAAGCACCGTGGTCTCTGTCCACCAACCATGCCTTGGAAAACGCCATTTTGACGCTACCGGAAATTACCATCACCATCACAACCAATGGAATAAATCGGAACATCCTCTGTCTTTTCCATTGCATCCTCTATTCTGTTGGAGGTTATCCTCGACTTAGATCTAGACATTATATTGGTCCTGATATAAGGGAATCGTTTATTCTTTAGAATAAGACGGTTATGGTGTGATTCTCCGTGTGTATTCTGGCTACAGTGTATAGCGAGTAATGAGGTACTGACCGTGTCTCAGAAGTAAAATCCGTAATTCAGTCATGGCGCGTACAAAAAAAAAAAAAAGTAAGGAGTACAGAATACGTCCAAAATACTGGCTGATTCGGACCGTGGCTGTTTCGTCCCAAATTACGGGCTGATTCGGACCATTGTAAGAGTAGCAATGGAACACACATACCTGATTTATTTTAGTAGATATTACTGTTTTCGCAAACATAGTAAGACAATGTCAAAGGTTGATTTTCAGATCTTAAATTAACATAGTTATTAGCACATTTCTAGCCGAAATCAGAACAAAATAGATATAAGCCATCACATTTAGATTTTTGTAAAACCAAAATAACTTTTCAACGTTTAGAATAAACAAAATATAAGTTATTATTTGAATTAATATATCTGAAAAACATTTTGAAACTTTTCATAATTTGGGCCAGTATGGCCAACTTTCAACACTATCAAACAGTAATGCATATAAATTTACCCATGGATTTTATTGTTTTCTCATGAAAATGGTGCTTTCTTTGCATTGTATTTACCAAAAAAATGATTTGTAAAGAGTTATTGATGAGTAACACAATAGTATAATGTACTTTACTATTATCGTTGAATTTGTATCTTTTGAGTAAAATCTCAAACCAGTAAACCAACTTATTTTCATTTTAACCTTTGAAACATTTTAAAATATTTCATTCAAAGCACATATTAAATCCATTAAATATTGATTTCTGAATAGATATTTTATTATATTAATACATATACAATATAATAACACTTCAATATAACCAAAGATCACAAAGTTATTTAAAGTCAGCATTATATTTTGTGTTCTAGGATGGCATTAAATTTAATAAATTGGCAAATGACATCAAAAGTGCTTTAATTATAGAGGCATTGGTCAAATGGGTTTTGCCAGTTCATGGTCAGATGATCCCATTATTAGTGTTTGCAATTAAATTAATTAAGGATGCACTGGTCAAACAAAGTATTAAATAAACGGTGATAATATGATGTTTAATTATAGCACATTAATCAAAACAGGTTTTGCACATTGATGGTCAGATGCTCTTGCTATTATTGTTTGCAATGAAACTAATTTGGATAATAATATGCTTCTTTTTATCTTTGCTCTTGTAAAAAAATGGCATTAAGATACTCAGACCAATATATAGATGAAAAAATCTAACTAAAACATTAGCATATTGAGACCAACATACATGTATGTAGACAAAAACAAATTAACTGCATGATCACTGTTTCCTCGATTTTGTTCAGTGTTAGTAATTTGCAGAACATTGAAGGATACATTATCAATTCAGAGAACACAAATTAACATACAGTGCTTTAAACAAAGATTATTAAAATATATTTCATCTTATGAGGTCCACAAAATTAGGAGAATATAGATGTGTGATATTGTATGGAACTAAATCATAAATTGTACAGGACCCCATTGTCATTTTTTAGTATATAAGTTTTATTTAGTACTATTAGTATATAGTACAATACACAGTATAAAAATAAATTCTACATAAATCTAGCAAAGGCATTAATATACCAGACCACTATGTGTAGACAAAAACAATGTAATAAAAGCATTAACATACTCAGACCAATATATATATATATATATATATATATATATACATACATATATATATATATATATATATATATATATATATATATATATATATATATACATACATATATATATATATATATATATATATATATATATATACATACATATATATATATATATATATATTATTTTTTTCTATTTACATATTTATATACATACAAACAAATGTTACTGCATGTGCCATGTTTTTGCAGTTAGTAATTTGCATAAAATGATTCATTGTGAATTCACAGAAAACAAATTACATACTGTGCTTTAAACAAAGATTTGTAAAATGTATTTCATCTTTCAACATAGATAACACTGCCATTTTCATTACATTATCATTTTCTTTATTTTAATTATTATGAGGTCCACAAAATTAGCAGAATATAGACGTATAATATTGAATTATAATATAGTATTGAATTAAATCATAAATTTGACAGGACCCCAGTTTCATTTTTTAGTATATATGTGTTATTTAGCATTAATAGTATATAGTACAATGTACATGATAATTGTAATTTTTAAATAAAACTAACAGAAGCATTTCTCATGCTCAGACCAATATATAGATGAAAACAATGTTACTGCAAGAGCCTGTTTTCACTATTTTTTTCAGTGTTAGTAATTTTACATGTATTATTTCTCAATAAAATAAATTATTTCAAGTTTGCACAAAGGTGAATGAGCTGCTTTGAAAATATTTAACTATTAAATTTCCAATGTAAGATAAACAGTCTGACATTATTTCATTATATATAACAATGCCATTATCGTGTGTAAAATCAGGGTTTTGTTTTCTTAAATGCAGATTTGAACTGCTCAACATACCTGGGAAATAACAAGAAATGTCATATTTTAAACAATTGTAAATGTCACATTTAAATCCAAGATGGAACTGAATAATATTTCACATTGTCCAAATCAGTTCATAATTTGGGCTGAATCAGCCTGTAATTACCTATGTTAACAGTCATGTAGGCATCTTTACTGGTCTAAAATAAAAATTGTTGTTCAGAATTTTAATGCTAAAGTAGTTTTACCAAAGTATATTCATTCATGATTGTTGAGTAATCTGCACCTTAGCTGTCATCACAAAACTTTCAGACAAAAATTATTGATTGCTATGGACTTCAAACATGGTCTGCCAAATTTGGTGACTTTAAGCATCACAGTAAAATTGCAGGATATTGTGACAAGAACAACGATACAAGCATATACCTACTTTGATATAAACCAAAGCTCCATTAGTGTATGATACAAATCCACCTGTTCACTCCAAGACATTGAGAAAACTGCTATAAGAAAATCCATGTCATCGCAGAAATATGTGCACTATGTCGACCTGTTCCAGTGACCATTATGGAAACCCATCTGTTTACAGTGCAGTCAAAAATGTTAGGCACCAACTTTAAGTAAACTGAAAGTAACGGTAACTTGAATCATGAAACATCCGAAATAAACATATTTACACAAGAATGCGTGTCGTATGTGGTTCTTACTCTTCCAAATGACATGAACATATAAATATGTCATTCCCCCTTATCACCTTTTGCTTACAACTGTATATTAAATGGGTCCAGTGTTTGCAGTTACATGTATGAAAATCACATAGTGCCCACTTTGTGAAAACGAAAGAAATACAATTTTTCAGTTCCTTTGATTGATATTCCTTGCAGGCACAGCACTTTTCACTATCTTCTATCCCATCTTCTGCTTCACTCTCTGATGACACAGCGACCACCTTTAAATCTGAAGGACCTGGTTCAATAACTGATGACGACTCTTTATCATGGCTTTCTTTTAACTTTTTGGCTGCTTTTCTTGACTTTCCTGGAGATTACCTTTTTAAGCTTTCATTTTTAACCTTTTTACCACTTATTTTCTGTTTATTGCTGATACTAGATTTTTTCTTTCAGATTTTGCTCAAAACTCTTCTCGTCTGCAATAAACTGATTTGGTGCTTGAAAGAACTTGTCTGTTTTCCACTGATTCACTCAAAACCCTATCATGGACCCCATTTTCCTGGTGATATTCCTGTGTATACTTACTTTCAGGGACTGTAGGCACTGGGTATACTGTAGCTGGTTTTAGTTGTTTGGCATCAACAGCTGAAGGATCATAAGGATATATACATGTACTTGTCCTTTTGATGGCTGGTTTAAGATTGGCAGGTGACAAGGCATTAACATAAGCTTTTGAGGCCAGGGAACAAACGTTGTATCAGGTGATCTTTGAGGATGGGTTTTCTCACATGAACTTGTGACATTCTGAGGTGTATATCCTCTGTAATGGGCCAAAACACCCAACATCAAGGGGCTGCAAAATGTGATTCTTATATGCAGGAAAAACAAATAAAATGATCTTGTGCTGCTCAGCTCAGTTAATCTAAGGAACATTGATATAGGACTTGTGGCCATCAAAAAGAAGCAGTATTGTCTGATCTTCATTTCTTCTTTAGACATAATTTAAAAAGTGTGCCTCTAGGTAAGTTTGAAAAACAGATGCATTAGATCAACCACTGTATGTCACAGTTCCATTTGCCCCAGCTGCACAGCCTTCCAGCAACTCAACTCTCATCACTTGCCTTGAAAAATAAAATATGGTAGTATCTGTGTACCTAGGGCATTACTGCAGCCAATGATGATACTAATTGCAGACATTGAAGATGTTATGGCAGGCATGGACCTCTCTGCGCTGACAAAATATTGGGTGGACTAGGCTCAGTCTGAATCCCTTTTTCATCCACATTGTAGATTGGCTTGGTTTGCCCTTCAGATTATATTTTATAATCACATCATTAAGTTTCCTAAAGTATTCTGCCACTGCTTCCTCTGATGCTGCTCTTACCCTGTAATTTGACAGTGATCTAGAGTAAGGACTCTTCATGAAACATCAGAAACACTTCTCACCGAATGGATGGTTTTTATCTTGCTTGTTGAGATACACTGAATAATTTGAAGCCATGTCTACTACCGGTACTTCACTTGTAGTGTATCAATATCCAATTTCAGCCATTGCCTTTAGATGCTCTACAAACACTGCTTCCTCTTCTTGGCTTAATAAAGGTGATAGCCTAGATGATGAAATAGTTTTTGGATTCACTCTTCCAAGTACATATTGTTGTAAAGTTGTCTGAGGAACACTGTACTGTACGGCGGTGCATGCAACTGGCACTTTTCTTTCAATTACTATCTGGTAAGCATTGGTCATGGTAGTCAGCCAATACAGTCTGTAGTTGGAAGAAACTTTCTGGGGCTTAGCGTGGAAATATAGCACTTGTAGAATTGTTATCATTCTTTCTTGAAAACTATTTATGTACTCGCTCGTCTAAAGCATACCCAAGATATATTTGATCAAATAAATAAAATAGTTATTATTTCATTTTCAGTAATAAACAAAATTACAAACAGATTTACTGAATTAGACTAAATTTGTTTCAATAATACTATTTATGAAACATTTTGTTTTTTGGTGTTTAGGAATATATATTTGTGTATGTTAATGGAAGTATACAAGCAGAAAGGAGAAGTAGTATATTCTTCTGGTGGACTTTATGTAGTGAATGATACACAAAGATCACTCATTATTGTCGAACACTGTATTTTATATGGATGACGCCTTAATCATATGACAGTCATATGATCCTAGAGAGCAGATGAGAAAGAGTGATTTCTGACAGAATTGATGGATTGTGTTTTTTTTGCTTGTTTTAATTCTAATTACAATAAAAGGTATTAGTAAAAAATGCTTATATGTTGGGTAGTATGGAAAATATTTGTTGAATTCACCAGTTTGATGCGCATTTTCCAGTTATGTTATGACCAATGACAGCAGAGTTTATTTTTGAAACACACCTAAGTAGATGGTGTCCAGTAACTTACAGGTAGGCAATACGCTTGCATGAAGCAAAGGTCACCAAAACTGGGCAGTCAATGATACAGTAGCTGACTTGCACTAAATTGGGTCAAGAAAGCGGACATCGTAATCATTAACAGTGCACAGAAGTACTCAGAATGTCCTCAGCTTTTTCCATCACACTTCTCACAGATCATACTCTTCCAGAATATATCGTTGCTGAAAGGCCATTTTGACCCAAGGTCATCTAAACCTTATGTGCATCGTCTCTTAGCTATGATGTCGTAGCCTTATTATTACCAATTGTCTCTGAGCATTAATACATGAGCATGTCGATATTTATTATCACATTAAAATCCAACTAAAAACAATGTTTAAACAATCAGCCTGTAGGCAGTTCAGATGCATTTCATTGTGACATTATTGGTACATGTATATTGTGTCATCTGCCGCATGCTGCCTTGTAACATAGTCAGCCCTTAATACTAATATTAGTACTCCTACTGCCTTTGTCGATGGGGTACTAATTAAATCCTATATCTATCAGTGGAGCAGCCAGGTGTGATTCTCACCTGGGTGTTTTTTCCAACTCTTTCACTCATATTCGTAACAATGCATACATCCTACATGTATTACAGACCAAAATCTCCTTAGATTATTCCAAAACTAATAACAAATGCAAGATTTTACCCAAAACAACTCTGAGTGTCCTCTATACAATTGAAGCATAATAGGCTGCCATTTTGAATGTAGCATCTGATTGGATGAACATGACACACAGACAGAAAGGGTGGATGCCATATAGACACTCATGCTTTGTAAGAAGAGACACAAACTGTTTGGTAACTTGGACAGTAATTTTCTTGCTCCGTTAACAACTATTGGATCATTTCAACATCGTTGCCAAGTCAGCGATGTGCTCCATCTCTGCAAGTAAAGAATTCATTGTCCGCCTTTATATTAGGTAAAATCTTCACATTCTGCACTAAAGCCGTTGCTAAGAAAAGATCACAGACAATGCAGTATGAACTGAGTGTGATGTAGTTATCAAAATGTACGTTTTTTTCCAGGTGGCATTTTACCACCAAATTTACATCCTTGTGGCAGTGATGTTTTCCTTCCAAAGAGAGGTAAAAACACACTGCTAGGAATATGCTTTTCCACTGCATGCTAGATTAAAGTTATTTGACTCGCAGTGGAAAGAGATGAGGATGTTCCAGATATGTAAGGGGTAGGTCCCCTCTGTACCATTGCCACTAAGTAAGTGCCACTGCTATCTGGCAATTTATTATAAAAATTTTTGGTGTATTATTCCTACACAGTCCAGTAGGGTGGACACAAATGTAGATTAAGAGTCTAACAAAATAGTTCAACATATTTGACCCCTTTTCTTTGTTGTCATCACTTGCTAAAGCGAGTCTAATATAATTGTAATTTGAACTAAGTAAACTTTTTCGTAAAAATGTGTTAACATGTGTTTTTGCACAACGAAAAATTGTCCATGTTCATAGAAGCACTTCCCTTGTCAAACTCTTCAGTTTTGGAGGTGAGTAGTTCTTGCTCGTTGTCCATTCGCTAATTTGAGGTCATACCAATGGATAATACCTCGAATGTTGATAACTGCCATTTGGACAACCTTGGTTATTTACAAAACAAGGATTGACGAGAAGTTGCAAATGCATCAAACTATTTTTTCATTCACAACTTTTCTGTCAATCCATATGTAGAAGTAGCTGAGGTGTTCAGAATAAATCGCTGTTTCTTTTTGCTAAGAAATTTATGGCGAGCAAAATGTATGATTTTTCTGTAAATTACTGCTCCAACATATATCCAAGACATTTTTGTCTCGCAGAAATAGCCAAGATGGTCTGAATGACGTGCCAAACTCTTCAGTTTTGGAGGTGAGTAGTTCTTGCTTGTTGTCAAGCTATTCAATTTCGGCAGTTAGTAGTTCTTGCATGTAGTCCATAATACCATATTGCTTAAATGGGAGTGATTGGTTACAACACTGGAACTGTTGAAGTTTGGGGCTAGTCCAAAATTTTGTCGTATGTATTTCTCTGGGCATTTGTATAATGATCTTCCAAGTAACATTGATGGATGAGGGGCAAGATAAAGTGAATAATCACCATTTAAAGGTATGTGTAATAAAATTCTCAAAAATGACACCTATTGCTGAAATAGTTGGTACCAAACACGAACATAATATGTATGACTTGAACTTTTTTTTTTGCTTTATTTATTGTCTCGCTGCCAGTTTTGATGCCAATTCATTTTAACACAGTATCATAAAACCTCAGTTCTTGAGAGATTGCTTCTTTCAGTAATGTCATGATCACAACTTTTGTTTACACTTAAGTCAACACTGATTAATATGGACAGAAAATGGAAATCCTATCATTATCAGTTGTCGATTGAAACAAAGATACAAACCATGAAAAAAGTACATGTCACTAATTGTCTTTTCTGCAATCATTAGCAGGGGCAGATTGATGGGGTGAGTGGAGTCAGAGGGAATGCTTACAATACAGGAGTTTATGGGGGTGGGTGGGTTCATCCCACAGACCAATAAAAACAATACTAAACCGTAATTTCTCATTTTGTTTGGTGCCCCTGCTTTGCTGGTGCTCTAAGCATGTATTTAGTCTGCCTATTGGGTATGGATTACCCAATAGTCAGACTAAGCACGTGCTTAGGGCACCAGCAAAGCAGGGGCACCAAACAAAATGAGAAATTACGGTTTAGTATTGTTTTAATTTTGAATTACATATGGAGGGGCACCATAATCTTTTCAGTGCTTAGGGCCTCTAAAGGTCTTAATCTGGCCCTGCCACAGACCCATGGCCTACTTGTTTATACCCTCCCCCCAAATGATATTTCTGGATCTGTCCCTGATTAGGTCCTCATAAAAATTTGTACTAACTACTTAGACAAGGCAAATCATCTTCCCACCATAATAGGCATTCAGTCAGCTACTCAGTATGTGATAGTAATAGAGCTGTAATGTTTACAAGTGTAAACGACAGTTTTGTGTTTGTCTTGAAAACGTGTACAAAATCAATATTCCATCGAAACAAAAAAGCATTTGAATTATGTCATGAGCAAGTTTTGAATCCTGGTCAAATTAAAATGGCTGAATTAAACACAAAAACAAGTAATATGGAGTTTTATTTCATAGCAGTAGAAAATAATGGAAAGAATGGTAAAGTGCAATTGATTTTGTGTAATAAAGTGATAATCATCCAAAGCACAAACATAAATCCCTTTACAGAAACTGGTACAAGAAAGATAATCAGTCTATGACCAATTGTAGCTATAAAAGCACCTGTACTTTCTTGACTGTCGAAAGTAAAATGGCCTTGAAGTGCACTGAAAAGCTAGCCATGATGTGTATGCATGACCTCAAAGTCAAATCAAAGTATTTTATGTTGACATATACCCAGTTTAGTGTAGCTGTAAATTTGTTTAGCACATGCTAAAAATTTCATGAAAAAATGGTTGAAAAATGTTGAAGTTAATAACAGTTCGAATTTGTGTGTGATATATAGTAGCAGCCCGATAGGTGATGGACATTAGGCCTGAAAGTCCATGTCAGTGTGCCTGTATAGGCCTGAAAGTCCATGTCAGTATGCCAGTATAGGCCTGAAACTCCATGTCAGTGTGCCAGTATAGGCCTGAAAGTCCATGTCAGTGTGCCTGTATAGGCCTGAAAGTCTATGTCAGTGTGCCTGTATAGGCCTGAAAGTCCATGTCAGTGTGCCAGTATAGGCCTGAAAGTATATGCCAGTGTGCCGGTATAGGCCTGAAAGTCCATGTCGGTGTGCCAGTATAGGCCTGAAAGTCCATGTCAGTGTGCCTGTATAGGCCTGAAAGTCCATGTCAATGTGCCAGTATAGGCCTGAAAGTCCATGTCAGTGTGCCTGTATAGGCCTGAAAGTCCATGTCAGTGTGCCTGTATAGGCCTGAAAGTCCATGTCAGTGTGCCTGTAAATAATCTGATACTTGAACCTTTGCCTGCAATAGTATTGGTCGGTGGTCCATATGTATGTGTATGTGTTAGGGTTTGAATGACATACACTGATACATTAATTATGAGATTAGCTTTATATAGTGAATGTCAGCTTTGCCAATCTTATCTATGAGCGATGGTAAATCATTTAAGCTATTTTTTTCTTTTTTTAGACCATCACCTGGTGCTAGTGAGTGACCACTGGATGTAACACTGTTTATATTGTTCGTAAATTAACATCCAGGTATATATGGCATTTACTTGTGCCATGTGGCATGTATATACATGTCAGCAGAGAAATCAGAGCAGTATATTTGAAATCAAATAGCAGCAATTAGTTTAGAATAAAATCTAAATTTGCAGTTGTTATTACATTTCTAAGCTGCTTATGTGGCAGTTTCCATAGGCATCAAGGGAAAACTTAACACAGTAATGTATATTCAACTAAAGTCGTATGTCGCCTGTGTCTTTCAAATTTATGGGTAAAATGTAAAAAAAAATTGTGTTTTTTTTAATAAAAAAAACAAGATTCTTGTATACTTGATCAACATAATTATTCTTGAACATCATTGATAAGGAGGCTGATTATTACTTTCACTTTGCTGTTAGAGAAAGTCACCTTTATAATGGTCTACCACGACAATGTAAGATCACATTTAAATGGAATAGTTTTATTTCTTTAAAGATGTGTAAATGTTTACAATTTTTAAAAAATATGATAGCCCTAGATAGCAGTGAGACTTGCAGTGGAATAACTGCATCAGTAACACTGTTTAGAATGATATACTGTGGTATAAAGTTTCATGTGGAGCTGTCATCACTGATGCTCAGAGATGGCTTTTTGATATAATAATGTGTGCATATTTACAAAAAAAACATAATTTTACCATATATTTAATAGTTAAAATTGTGTCCTCTGTATTTTTTCTTTTTGATACCAAAGTATGAGTCTTTTTTTATCTGATCGCAAATATGCAATTTTACTTTAATAGTAGTATTTTTTCCCATACCCATTCTTAATTGCCTGAATCTTGAGATTCAATTTTTTTGGACATATTTAATTTTTTATAATTTGTAAACAGTGGTAAGAATGATAACAAATTGAAAATATAACCTTGTATTCTAACTTCATGTCTTTTCTCCCTGATTGTTTGCACTTCAAGAAAAACGAGTGAAAAATGTATGAAAGTTTGAAGTTCCAAAACAGTACATTCAAGAGATTGATCTTCTGCATACCCACATTGTAACTTAATAAATAATAAATATTAGATTTATCTTATGAACTATTTTTCTAAAAAAAAATTATTTTAAAAACAAATATTTCATAATATAAATCTAATATTGTTTGCATACAAGTGAACAGTTTTTCTTTTATAAAACTATCATGATTTTTCTCAATTTGAATCTGTTATCTTTTGAGAAGAAGTCTCTCCCAAAATCAAAATTAGAAAAGATTGAGGAATACTATTAAGTTTCTTTATATGATTGTCCCTTTAAATTTCAGTTTTTTTTGTGCTATTGATGTCACTCTGCCATATATTTTTGTCACAGATGATATGTACAGCAGTGTAACAGGGAGAAGTAGATTCATGGAAAGTGTCAAAACAAGTGACATACAGTAGTAACCAAACTTTCAGACATTGGGTTATCTGGTTGTGAGCATGCCATGAAGAGTATGAGGGAATATATCATTGACATTAGATATACATGCTTTACTAAAATAACTAATGATTCAAATGAAATGAGAGGTGTCAATCTGAATTTAGTATATTTCTGAAAAGGTGAAAGTTTGTGCATCTCAGGATATACTTCAACCTCACCAAAAATTTCTGGATAACTTATGACAAGAACTTAATTGTAAGTTTGTCTAGGCAGATATTTTTGATTAACAGATGATTTATTTGGATATGGACACACTGGGAAAGTTCAGAACTGAAAAGCAAATGCAGACAACATACAGGGAAAATAATTGAGTATAGAGTCCACATACATGTGTGAGGTGTTTCGATTGTGCTGAGTAATGAGTCCACATACATGTATGAGGTGTTTTTGATTGTGTTTTTTTACATAGCCTGGTTACCTACCCTGATCAACGCAGCTTACCTACCCTGATCAATGCAGCAAGAAGGAGTGGAATGAGACTTTATAACCAATTCAGTATATGCATAAACAAAATTATCCATCTGAAACAGAAACTACCATAATTCAAAAGTACCCAACTAAGTTCAGTTTAAAGGAAAAGAAAATCAGACATCACAGGAAAATGATAGCAAACTAAACATAGTTTCATCTCAGCAGTTCATCCATATGTGAAAATCCTGAAATATAACTCTATCTCACCTTTACTCTATCTCCTCGCACATGACCAGATTGGTCGCACGCGAGTTTAATCCAAATAAGTAGAAGTACTCTATCTAAATACGTGCTTGAAAATGGAACACCCCAAGGTAGTGTCATCAGCCCAACACTATTCAACATAATGATAAACGACTTGGAAAAATCTGCTGATCCCAAAGAACTCGATCTGTCACAATTTGCAGACGACAGCGGAATATGGAAAGCAGGAAACCCCCAAAACCAGGCAATAATTAAAAAAATTCAAATAGGATTAAACAAAATAGGGGAATGGGCTGACAAATGGCGATTTAAACTCTCACCACAAAAAACAACAGGAGTGGTATTCCGCACAAGAGGTCGAAACCACCCACCCCACCCAAAACTCTTCCTTAACGGGATTCAAGTTAAATTCGAAAAACAGGTTACATTCCTAGGTATGATATTAGATGAAGAACTCACCTTGAAAACCCACATCAAAGAACTCATAAAAAGATGTAACCAAGATATAAACCTAATTCGCAACCTTAGGGGAGCAAACTGGGGAGCCGACCAAAAAACGCTAGTAACACTCTATAGGGCCCTAATACGAGCCAAAATTGACTATGGCTGCCAAGTCTACGGGTCCGCAAGTGACGCATTACTGACCCAATTATACACAATTCAGTCAAAGGCACTTCGGGCATGTACAGGAGTACTAAAAAGCATGTCCATTGACAAAATCCTAGTACTTACAGGAGAACCCCCGCTACACCTCAGACGTAAGGAAATGATGCTCAGGTACTTAACCCGAATATCAATACACGGTACCGATCATCTAACAATACAGGCACTAAAAAATGTGATAGGCCCTATAGCAAAAGAATGAAAAAAAAGTACCTAGCGGCAAAATCATAGCAGCGTTAAAGACCGCACTAAAAATACCAGACATCACCCCAGAAAAAATAAAGTATTACCCAGACCCACAATGGACATGTCCTACCCCCCAAGTTGACTTCAGCCTGAAGAAAATAGTGACCAATGAAATAGACCCGATAGGAATAAGAGCCTCAATACTCTGCTATATAATTCGGAACAAGACTACCAGACGATTGCGCAATATACACGGTAGAATTCATGGCGCTAATAGCTGCCCTCAAATTCATCAAAACATACCCCATAAATAAAGCGGTAATTCTAAGCGATTCGTACAGCGCCCTGCAATCATTGGCAACTGACCGGTCAAAAAGTAGACCCAATATGGTAAAACACACCAGATACATACTCAAACAAATAGAGCAAAATAATAAAATAGTCGAGTTCGTATGGGTCCCCTCACACATCCTAATTCCGGGCAACGAACAAGCAGACATAGAGGCAAAAAATAACATCAATGACCCAACGTGCAAACACATCGCCTATAGTACAACGGAAATAAACAGCATCATCCGCCAAAAAATCAACGCAAAATGGCAGGAATCATGGGACAAATCAGCAAAGGGAAGAACACTATATCAAATTTAAAAAAAAATAAATCGAAACATAAAGTACCCTAAATTCAAAAACCCATACAATCAAACTATTATAAATAGAATGCAAACAGGCAAAACACTATTGGCAGGATGCACAGGAAAATACATAAAAAAACCAATAAGTACAAACTGCCCCCACTGCACATCCCCGGAAACACTAGATCATGTGATAAATACATGCCCCAATTACAGTCAAGAAAGATCGGAACTGCAAAATCGACAAAACCTAATTGGGGGAAAAAGTACATATCCGGAATTATTCCAAAACAAAAACAGAAATATAGGGACTACCGACAATAACATAATAACATACATCAATAATATAGGGAAAAGAAGGCAAATATAAAATGCAAAGAGGGGAAGATGAGGAAAAAGAGGGGAAAAAAAAGGGGGGAGGGGATGGTAAAATCAGTCCCGCCAAGGTGGAAACTGGTACTTAAAAAAGATACCAGCCCGCTCCCCCCGAAAAAACATGAGTGGGAGAGGAAACCTAGGCATGCCGCCACCCTTAAGGTGAGCAGGTACGCGTATGCGAACCTAGAAAAGCTGCTCACTGCAAGTGTTAAAAAGAAACAAAGGAGGAAAAGAGGAAAAGAAACAAAACAAGAAAGAATAAAAACAAAAAAAGAAAAAAGGACAAACAGTTAGGAAACACGTTATTAATTATTAGTAAGTGTCTGCACATTTGAACCAACGTGTTTTGTGAGATTTTACACCAGCTTACAAACAGGCACTAGGAATCATACTAGCATCGCCTGGGCAGAATCCTTACATATCTCGAGCACGCTGAGATCACTGCGAGATTTTCTGCCAATAAAAAGCACTGACGCTTGGATAATACAGGTATCGGTGAAATCCTTACATTAACAACAAAAAATTCAAATGTCGGGCAAAACAAAATTACCAAGCGTACCATAGTTTAATTGTAAAAAAAAAAGAAGAAAGAGAGGAAGAAGGAAGAAAGGAGAAAAAGGGGTATCTAAAAAGTACAGACTAGACAGGTGCAAGCAAATATCCACTCACTATTACCACACTCCGTTATATAAACCAAACAAAAACAAACCAGTAGGAAAGGAACAAAATCAAAATGCAGCAATCAAAAAGGGTCCACAGAAAATTAATTAACAGAGATATCAAGCAAACTACACCACCAACCCACATAGGAAAATAAAAAAGAAGCAAAAAATAGCACAGTTAGGGAATACAAATTACAATTTAATGAAATCCAATCCTTCCTATACTACTCAGAGCCGGGGGTGTCAGTCGCAATCAAGGGGTCATTACCCAACTCTAGTCTAGACACCACGGACATGAAAGAAACAGAAACTAGGGAGCCCACTCCAAACCCCATGACGTCCACTCAAAACTACATCCTTACGGCCTCAGAATCAGACCCTGAGATAAACATCAATAGGAACCGTCGCACAGACGATTTTTATAACCGGGAGGAAGACCGTATGACCGTACCCATGCACGAACAGATAACCATTACCAATGATTATAACCCCAATTAGCAGGGCGGAAGGGGAGGGGGGAACCCGGATGCACAACATGTTATAGAACCACCAAAATCCCCGATCTACAAAAAAGTATATGAATTATTAATAATTGTCTGCACATTTGAACCAACATGTTTTGTGAGATTTTACACCAGCTTACAAACAGGCGCTAGGAATCATACTAGCATCGCCTGGGCAGAATCCTTACATATCTCAAGCACGCTGAGATCACTGCGAGATTTTCTGCCAATAAAAGCACAGAAGCCTGGATAATACAGGCATATCAGGGTGAGATCCTTACACTAACAAAAACAATTCAAATGTCGGGCAAACAAAATCACCGTGCGCACCAAAAAACAAAAAAACAACAGCATCCAAATAGTACAGACTCTACATGTGCAAGCAAATCAAAAGAAAAGATAAAAAGACTAAAATAGATCAACAACCTCTGCACAAAAAGACAAACAGGACTAGTCAAAGAAAAAACAAAAACAAACAAACCACGCAGAAAAGGGAGTACCTATACGGAGCTGGACCCTCTATCCCTGAAAGGTGTAAAACAGAACAAAATAACTTTAAAAGAACCCTTCAGACCATAAAAAAAAAAAATATATACACAATAATTAATATTGCAAAAGATGCCAGACCCTTCAACCCTGAAGACGTATTAAAATTCAAAATATTTTACATTTTTGGATTAATTTCAAAAAAAGGAAAGATAAAGGCAATTTGAGAAATATTCCTTCCTAATTTTTTTTTTTTTTTTTTTTTTTTTTTTAATTATTTAATCAAATGAGCAAAATAAGAGTGGGGCAAACTAACAACAAAAATCGGGAACACCAAAAGGAGCGGAAACAACGGGAGAGAGTGATACCAGAAGGCGGAACAATAAAGAGGATGGACGCAAAAAGGTACACCACAAGAACGGAAGGGCAACACCAGGGCAGTAATAAAGAAGATACAGGAAAGAAGACTGCTGGCAGAGGGAAAGGGGACGCAAAGGCAATGACAAAGGGGAGAAAGAAAAGGAAGAACAACCATGCAAGGAGAACAACAAGAAAAAGTCCTTCTTAGAGCTAAAAGAGAGAAACCACAATTGCCACCCCCAAATAATAACCCAAAGCTCAAACCCCTGTACCTAGCCAGGAAGTATAACATACTCCTAGCCAAATCAAACCGTCCTCCCACAATCAAAATCCTAGAAAGTATCACATACATCTAGCGAAAACCCCCACCCCAACCAGACATTGATAGCATACAACACACCCATAGCAATGTCGCACAAAAACAAAAAACAAAACGAGCTAGAAAGTATAACATACATCTAGCAAAACCACCCACCCCATCCCAACACTGATAGCACATCACACAAAAACACACTATGCAGTAGCACACACCCACTCCAGTATATCAGAAGGCTTTCATTTTTGACCCACGAAAGCCTCTTTCGGAAATAACTATATGGCCCTGAAAAGGAACCCGATTGGCATGCTGCTAACAAAAAACTAACGGCGCTGCGAAACCCGGATTAAGAACACAAAAATTGACGGCCACTACGAGCCAAACCTTTTCTTTAGCACTTTTTCAGAAAATGATAAGTACGCTCAGTACACAAAATCAGAAAAATAAAACACCTGATAGCAAAATTCACAACTCAGAGTTATTTGAAACGGGAATGCGACTACCGCATTTTTCAGCGATAGGATAGGGACCGCCCATGAAAATTAGACAACCGGGCACACAATTGACAAAAAGAATAAAAAAAAAAAAAAAAAAAAAAAAAAAGGTAGATGGAAGGCGGAAGCAGGTGGACGGAGGTCTGGAGGGGTGATTGTAGAGCGATTGACAGGTGACTTCGTGGGTGTGGGTGCTGTGGACTTCCTTCCCCCCCAGGCGAATGACGGGGTGTCGGCCGGCTTGGTGCCCTTCTTCCTGCTGCTTGCTTTGGAGGCATGACTTAATTGAGAAACTTGCGGGAAACCGCAAAAATTAAGTAGTGCGCAAAAGCGCACAATTTAACGAGTCGCGAATGCCAATAGGCGATATGCGACTTTAATTCAAATAACGTAATGTACTCTATCTAAGCTTTCCTCGCACATGACCAGATTGGTCGCACGCGAGTATAATGTAAGTTCATCATCATACTCTATCTATCTATCTATCTGTTTGTCTGTATATATATATATATATATATATATATAGCATCAGAGATGATAACTGGTACTTGAGTCTAAAAATGTACATCTGCAAATGTCCTGAACAAAGAGAGCACCTTTTATACAGGGTTCAATAATTTTATACCATTCCTTTGCCCGTTAATTCTGACACTAATGTATGCATTCCATATTCAACCTCTAAAGTTAAAGGCTTGTGTTTCAGGACTGAGAAGAATAGCCATGAGAACTTGGGTCACAATAGTCCCAATCTATTTTTAGAGTATTTTTTCTGTCCTTCTTTTGATGGTGATCCTTGCCTTAGATTTAGGCATTCTTCGTATTGATTTAAAGGAAATTATTTATTCTTTAGAATATGAATATTATTATGTGATTGTGTGTATTTAGGCAACATTGCACAGTGAATAATCTGGGATTGATGTGTGACTGGAAGTGAAATCTGTGACACATGGCATGTTGTTTTGTTTACAGTCCAGCCTCTCAAAAAAAATGCCGGTTAACCAATGACAAGGACTTCACTGTGAGTTCATCTTTGAAGATACTTTAGATTAACATATGATTTATCAGGATTTGTATTCATCGAAAAGATCAGTAATGACAAAGAAATGTAGAGACTATGTTGGGAAACTAATTGTGACCCGAATCCTGTCAGTGTGTTAACCTTAAAACTTTGAATTTGAATCACCTGTTTATTATTTAAGAGTATGACATCATTTTAACATTTTATGTATACTGACTTTAAAAAAAGAATTATACAATGAATAATTTAAAAATTTAAAGTTTTCCTTAAAATTTAAATTAGATGTTTTAAAAAATTTAACTTTATAAAATTCTGCAATTATATACACATTTATAGTTTCTTGGGCTTTAATGCTCATTATTATCATCATACATATATTACTACATCATATACAAAAGTTCAGATGGTGGATAATTTTCAAATTCTGTCAAGGAAAATATCTTAAAAAAGTCAGAATGAGGCCTCTGTTCAATACACATGACATCTTTCTAATTGATATTGTGCCTGCATGTCATTGACATTATTTAGTATAGGTCAAAGTAGTTAATGTATATGCTTATGATGGTGTGATATATGAGTAACACATATCTGCTTATATGACTTACAATAATTGTTTATAAACATAGTTGCATGGCACTCATTGAGAGGATGGAGATTACGACTCATAGTTCAACCCACTCAGTTTGTCTACTAAGCCATTTAAAACTATCCGACAATGTAAAATGTGAAAAAAAATGCATGTATAGGTCAAAGGGATAACATGTACTTTCCTTGTCTTATTAATGTGGATGCAGGAAAACAGCAAAACAAAGTAACTTGAACACAAAATGCATTCCTTTTTATTGTTAATTTAGGTTGGGATCATTAATTGATACAGTGCAGCATTGTAGAATAAGGTGATGTTACATTCTAATGAACCATTCTACTTAATAATTGTTAACTGACACTCTTAAAAATACACCCTAAATGTTGAAACAGATCATTTGAATTAACTTTGTACACTTGACCTTGATAAGTACATGGCTACATGTCCCACATGAGCAAATGATCATCCTTGGTTAGAATTTTGGGGGATCAGAATTTCACATTTAGTTTATGATATAGGATCTAATTGGACCTATAGTTAATCTGTCGGGCACATGATTGGCTGTATGCGCTTGAAATGTCCCAGAATGTTATTTTGATCAGGAATTAGCTTACTTACGGTAATATATTTAATTTAGTACTTTGCCACTCTACCTCCCTGTATACTGTTATATACTAGTTGTTGTGCAAGTGATCAAACCTCACTCTCTGTACAGTATGTATACCTGCCATATTCTCAGACAGTGCTGGGGGGGAGGGGGGGGGGAGTAACATCTGTTTTCTTTGAAGTATTTAATACACTTTCAAACAAAAAAAGTTGGTAGATTTAGTATTGTCCAATACCAACACCACACATGTGCCAACACTCACATCATCAGAACTAGACAGACATTAAATAAATAAAAATTAACCAAGTTTCTGTCTTTAAAATCCATTGGACAGTGGAATATTTTCTTAATTAGATGCAGTCTTTGCTGCTCTCAGTAGTTCAATGTGAGTGTGTGTGTGTGTGTGTGTGTATGGGGGGGGGGGGTTGAAGTTAATGTAACTTGTGTCATTTGTGTTCATCTTTGCACTGACTGAAGACTGGAAGGTATTGTTGTTCAGACTTCCCCGAAGATCTTGTTGAATTTTTCTTAGCATAGAAAACATCTTTCTGCATCTGCTTTGATGTGAAGGAGTGTCAAATATGCTAGGTGGTGTTGCTATCAACGGATGTCGTACACTCCGGAATGACGGACGTCAATGTGGTCTTGGCAGTGTGTGCAAAAAATAAAATGCTTCCCCTTGCTGCAGCGCTTTACATAGTCAAACTCCATCCAGGAGTTCTGAAAGTTAGTTTTGCTGGGCTCTGCCTGTTTTTCAGGCAGCTCATCTTTAACTGAATCACAGCTGCATTTCAACATCTTGCTGTAAAAAATGAATCAAACTTGTAAACTACTATTCCGACTACCGAAATAATCGTGCTTTGCGTTTTATATATGGAGTGAAATCCGAATTCAGAGAAACATTGCCGCTTATCACGAACTTGCTAATAATCTTTAATAAAGATGGTTGCCAAAAATCTTTAATAAAAATGGCTTAAACATTCTCATTCAAGGCAATGATGTGTAATAACATGTTCTTCGAAATGCATCTCTTTGATTTATCTATAACTTCAAACAAATTGGGTTGTCCCGCTTTACCTATGCAAATAAGGTAATGATCCATCCCAGAGCAGTCTTCAAAGGATTTAACACGGCTTCACCCTAGCTATTCTCACTCAGCCAATAAGTAATCAACGAAATAGTTGTTGCTTATGTGTGACCACCTTAGCTTTTAATTGCCTCTGTGATAAACTGCCTCAAGGATAGTTTTGCATGGGTTCTAAGCAGAACTGTTTACTGTTTATACAGACTACATGCTAGGGACATTAAAAAGTCTCTCTGTTTATTTATTCAGATAATAGAAAATATATATCGGTAATATATAATCTAATGCTTACTGACATAGAAAACCGTCCTGGAAAGAAAAATTGGGCATTGTTAGTCCGGAATTTATTAAATAGTCTGGGTCTGGGGAAAGTGTGGATAAATCAAGCTGTTGGGAATATAAATGTTTTCTTATCCTTAGTTAAACAACGGCTATCTGACCAGTTTATTCAAAATTGGCAATCAAGAATCAGAGAATCTTCAAGAGCTAGATTATATAGAAATTTGTCACAAAATTTTGGCTATAAGAAGTATTTAGATATAGTAACAGTGACAAAATTTAGAAAATCCCATTCAAAAATAAGAATGTCTGCCCATACTTTACACGTTGAATCAGGGAGATGGAAGAGACCACATTGCACCCCACTAAATCAAAGAATTTGTATTTTTTGCAACTTGCTGGAAGATGAGTATCACTTTGTTTTAGAATGCCAATGTTATTTGCCGCTAAGAAAGAAGTATATAAACTCCTCTTATTTTTGGAAAGGACCAAGTATGTTGAAATTTATTAAATTACTCAGTTCCACTAAAACTACTGAGGTTAGAAATCTGGGAAATTATATTCATAGAGCACTAATTGAACGTAATAATATGATGAATGCCACTTAAAATTACATGATTTCATTCGTTATTAGTTATTATTATTTTTTTTTTCTCTTCGTCTCATCTCCATTTCATTGATTAATACATGCATTACTATCTCTCATATTTCATGTATAATGTTCTTATAATACTAATAAGAAAAGCATTGTGAATACTACTTATATATTGATAATACTTTTTTTGTCTTCTCCTGAAGGAACTTGTATTTAAGTGCGCGCATGTGATTCAACAAACATAGTCTGGAGTAGTTGACAGGTCACACACCAACGTGTTGCATTCTTACTTCATATCATACATCATGTATACATGAATGCAGGTATGTATGTTTAAGTGTGTGCCCATCTCACTTTCTCGGTGAATATGTATGTGTGTGCATATATGTGTGTAGGTTTATGTAAACGTGTGATAGGTATATGTATATAAATATATAATGTGCACGTGGATATATGCGTGTATGAGTGTGCTTGGGAATGTGGGTATGCATACGTAAGTATATATCTTAGTATTTATCGAATGTTTGTAAATTCGATAGACTTGTTTTCCTTTATGTATTAAACGTGTCACCATCAATGTTAGTAACAAACTTAAATGTATATGTATATACTTGTTGATGAACAATCGGCTAAATGCAAATAAAGTTCACTTTCTTCATTATTTTTTTTCTCAGATAACTGAAAATCGTGTTTTTCGAAACCGTATCGGGGGGTTTGGAAGAAAAAAATTGTGTTTTTCGCGTGACACGTCGTGTCATGGCAGGTATGTACAGTGCCTTAAACTTTATGATAGCTAGTGTACCTTAATAGTTATTTAGCCTGTAAATGGCTGAACATACTCAGATAAGCATACTTCAGGAAACCTCATATTTTGGGAATGAATAGTCACGTTAGTACATGCCCATTGCTTCACATTTTTGAGTCTCACTATTTTAAGTTTAATGGGTTTTTTTTTTCTTTCTGTGTTTGCACACATAATGTCATTTTAACATCGCCACATCTAGCACATTTTCATTTCATTTATCTACATCTTACTGATCTATGCGATTAAAACAAACATGTATCTCTTTTCAGGTTTGGCCTGGTATTTGGAACATTGTGGTAGAGTTTGATTAGCTTGCATGCTTTCCAACAGTCAAGTGGTGATACCAAGGTCTAATAACAACATGTCCAAATTTAACCAGAAAAAGTCACCAGGATTAATTCATACTACCACACTGGTATATAGTACCTCAAAGATGTGGCTTAGGTCTTCGTGAGAGAGATCAACACCACAGTTCAATTCCTGATATCATTCTCATTATCCCCAGTATACTTTCGCTCATTCCTGACCGCGTGGTTTGAGGAAAGCCTTTCAGAATTTTGGTACAATGATGCTGAAATACATCGAGCTTTCTCAAGTCTTTGAGTCTGATATTCGACCAAACTTCACAACCATACAGGGCTGATGGTATCACAATTTTTTGTACAAGCTGAAGTAGGTAAGAGGATTGGATCTAGCTTCATTTGAGCCAACCCCTACAAGAGAATAAAATGATTTTCTTTCTTTAGTAGAAGCCCTGTCTACTTTAGTCAAGTATTTTATATTGGATCACACAGGAATTCCAACATGTTCGGCTTCATTTAAAATAGGTATAGTATGATTGCCTATTTTCCAGTTAAACTTCTCGCATGTTGTTTGTCTATTCTGATTAAAAACTAATACACAGCTTTTACTAATGCTGAAGGTGAAGTTCCATGCTAGGGAGTATCTGTTACATATATCAAGCATTTTATGCAAATGGATTGGTGTGTTTGCGAGTAGAGTTATATCATCGGCTAATACTGGATTTCCAGACGGAGTGGACCCAACAAGTAGCCCTAATTTTGACTGATGTAATTCCTGTAAAAGGTTATTAATATAAACAAGATATAAAAATGTTGAGAAAACACCTCCCTGTCGAATACCCGGTTCTATTGGGAAAGGTTCGGATTTTGACTCGTTCATCAGGACAATGCCAATGCTTTGAATATTTGTGTACGATTCCTTTAATACATGTAAAATCTTTCCTTGAATGCCCAGATTTCTGAGTTTTAGAAAAAGTCTGTTGTGATTCACAGTGTCAAACACCTTTTTAATATCTAAGAAAGTAGCAAACACTCTTGACCCAAGTTCTAAAGTGGAAAAAGCAGCTTCGTGTAGATTGAAATATGCTGTTATGCTACTCAGTCCCCTTTGAAACCCCTGTTGTTCAGTATTAGGGAAGTTATATATAGTGTTATTACACCATGCAGTTAATCTATTGAATAAGCACTTTTCAAATAGTTTGTATAATACAGGCAACAGGGAAATAGCTCTGTAATTGTCAGGGTCAATTTTAGATTTCCCTCCTCCTTTAAATATGGGCACAATTAACCCTACTTTCCAATCACACGGTATGTTACACTGATCTCTTACCCTGTTGAAAAGTATTGTAATGAATTCTGTCAGTCTTCTTCACCCGTAACGTAAATGCTCATTTTGAATACCATCAATGCCCGGGGCTTTCCTAAGTTTGAGCTGTTTTATGACAGAGGCTATTTCTTGATAGCTTAATTTTACTTTTAAGATAGGTTCATCAATACAGAACATGGCCGTTAGTTCATGATTTACAAATATGTCTGTAGACTGAGTGTACAATACAGAAAAATATTTAGTAAACAGTCAAGATATTTCATCCGGAGCAGTCGCTAATTCACCATCATATTTTAATTCAAAACAACGTTTGGAATATTTGCCATTGTTACGTTGTCTGTTGTACAACTTCCAAAAAGCCTCACGTCTAATTCGGCTGCTTCATCTAAGTCTTTAAAAATAGCTTCTTCATGAGCCCGTATCGCACATTCTTGAGTATTTCTAAATTCCCTTTTAGCAGTTTTATATTGCTTGTAAGATTCATAGACAAGCCCTCGTGGTCTTACATTTTCTATCCACTTTTTCCTAAAGTATCGAGTTTTGTTGTGAGCTTTCTTAACTTCAGGCGACCAATAAGGCTTTGTGTGAGGATTACACTTTTTCGACGGTAAGACCTGAAAAGCTACATCCCTCATTAATGAAATTAATTTACTATGAATGTTTTCTATTTCTTGGGGCGATTGGGGGGCGATTCACAATCTTCTTTTAATAGTCTATCTACTTCAAGTTGGTAAGCTATTAGTTTCTCATCTCCGCATTTAGACCAAGATGGAGATGGAAATACAGGAAAACGAGAGTTACAATACTTTGCAGCCGTAAACATAAGGGTGCTGCACACAGCATGATGGTTGAGTACCTGACACAGTAATCTTGAACATAGCACTTGTCATTGTTTCTTCAGTGTATACATCTATATACATTTGAACAGACTTATTGCAGTTTCTCACAAAAATCACTGTGAGCTATCGTGCTTCACTACCCCTGGACAAAATGTTATAAGTTGCACAGACCCAAGCTATCACTTGTCTTAAATATCATTCCTTGGGTAACTTTGCTGTCTAAAATTGTCAGTTTCATATTTTAATATTGTATGAAAATTTAATTTTACCTTGAAAAATGTTTTTAATTTAATTTAAAAAAACATTATCTCAAACTTAAATTTCTAAATGTTTTTTTTTTTTTATTTTAAAAATATTCTCAGATGAAAATTATCTTGTATTATAATTATGGTTTTACTGCATAGAAAAAATTCCTATAATTAACGAAGACGAGTAAATTTAGTTTTGGGATCTCAAAAACATTTGGTCCAAAAATTGCTAATTTGCTGAACGCCAACACTATACACTTTCTGACAGTTCTCACACTTCTTGCTTGCTATGAAAATCAATAAGATTTAATGACTAAAGTGCACTGAGTAAGCTGGCATTGATGCTAGCCCAGAAGTGAAATCTATGATCAATGCCATTGGCAATGGCACATTTTATTTATAGTTCAGCCTCTCGAAAAAAATGTTGCCACTGTGAGTTCATCTTTGAAGATACTTTATATTACCGTATCATTTATTAGGATTGGGGAACAGTACTGACAAACCAATGTAGAGACTATATAGGGAGAATAATGGAGATCTGAGTACATACGTTGGTACATGTATAACAATGTAGGGATAACCGCCCTTGAATAATCACAGGCTACTGTTGTCTGTGTTGTAATTTACAATCATACTTTTTCTGTAATAAAAAATAAAACATCCTTCAGCCTGGCAGTGGATTGGGGTGGATTTATCACTTCCATATGATGTTGTTGTTGTTTTATTTGTCGGTGGTGGGGTTATTGTTTGAGTGAGGGGTGGGTATTGGTGTGATTTCTCCTCCTCCCGCTGTTCTCTCTCTCTCTCTCTCTCTCTCTCTGCAAGGCTCCCGGGTTTCGAATGTCATCGGTAAGCGGTGGTCGGGTTACGGCTGGAGTTGCTTGGCAGTTTGACGTTATGTTAAAATGTTCCTTTGGCCCAGTCTACTCCGAAACTGGGGTGTGGTTTGACGCTGGTGACCAGAAATATGGTTTAGTCTAAATAAACTCTCAGGTGTTTTGGTAACCTTGGTTAGCTGAATTCTAAACATTATCATGTTTTTTCCATCTTAACAAAAGGTTACACACACACACACACTCACACACACGTTTCTTATAAAATGATTTAGATTGAAATCATAATGGTATCTGTTCCCGTTTTTAAGATATCTCTCAAAAAATGTTGGCAAATTTGTTCACCATGATAACGTGAAATGTTACTTTACTTTTGTAATTTTTTCAAAAACTTGCACCCCTAAAAATTGTATAACGATTTTTCTTCAATAGGTAAATTTCATGGATTATATAAAATATTGAGTTTAGTTGTGCTTGTGCATGTCAGATATATTGGTTTTGTCTTATTTTGGCACTGCAATGTGTCACGAGAAACATTTCTAACATTAGATCTACCGTTTTCCAAAGGAAAAAAAAAAAAAGTTTCACAGTGTCAGAATAACTCGAGTATGACCCGTCTTATTCTGCACTCTCATTCTAGAGCCAACACATGAGTTAAATAAAAATGTAACAATGTATGCCCTATTTTTTCAGTCAGTCTATTTCAGATGGTCGAGAGAATAAAGCGTTTTTCTTACTGTTCTCGGCGTGTGCAGCGAAACATGACATATCTTAGTCATTCGACAAGAAATATAACACTGCTTTTTTGAAACTGATAAATAAAAAAAAAAAAAAAAAAAAAAAAATGCCAATGAACATTTCTATCAAAGAATTTACACTTGTCTTCAGAAACTTATAAAAATGGTAACCTTCTCTCTGTTTGAGGCAAACGATAGGTTTTGGACAAAATTACTGCGTTCATTTGACAATATTTCATTGTGTGCACTATGCTCACAGTAGCTAAAGATGCTATTTGCTTGGCTAGGTGAATCAGTACGAAACGGCGTGTATGCAGGGCAGTAAACGTTAGCCACTACTAGCTTTTAGGACGTAACTAGGTTGAAATTACTGTTTATCTTTATTATTGTGAAAGAATATTCAAGTTATGCTACTTTCGGTGCGCAATGCTAGCAGTAGAAGGTCAAAATAGTATCCTGGACTACTCTATTTTGACGCACTTAAGAACTTACTTTCACCTTTTCAGAAATATACTCCTTTCATAGTGATGCCTCTCATTAGTAAAGAAACATTAGTTATTTTAGCAAAGCATGCATAAAAAATGACAATGATATATTCCCTAATACTCTTCCTTGCATGCTTTCAATCAGAGGACCGCTCGTCGGAAAGTTTGTGTATTACGTCACCATTAATGACGCACTTCACAGAAGTCTATTCTAGTAGTGACACCATTGTACATATGAGCGGGGAAAAAAACTATATTACAGAGGAACATCAATAGGACATAGAAAATTCAAGTTTATGGGAAAAATTGCAGACAGAAATTTAACTTGGCATTCCTAAACTTTTCTTACATTTATCATTAATCTGGTTTTGGTACAGATTTTGTCTTGAAAGGAAAAATAATCAAATTTGGAAAAATCATGATGGTATTAATTTTAAAATTGTGTAGTCATAATTATAAAATAATTAGATTCAGCATGTGACCTTTTTCCCAATACTTGATTAGCATTGTGAACATGCAGAACCTCAATCTTTGTATGTACTGTTTTTGGAATATCTAAACTGTTTTGCATCCTTCACAACTTATTTATCCAGAATGCAAATAATCAAAGACAGAAGACATAAAATTACAGGAGAAGGTTTTGTTTTCATTATTTATCATTCGTGCCGTTATCAAACAAATCTTAAAGAAATAAATTGGTCAAAACAAGTTAAAGCTCAAGAATGTCTTAAAAGATTATTGAAAATTTACTGTTAAAGTAAAATTGCTTAATTATCAGATAAAAAATCCTAATAATTGATTTAAATAAACAAAAATGTAAAGGATACTAATTTAATTATTAAATATATCGTAAAAGTATATGTTTTTTTGTTGTAAATTTCAACAAATTATAATAACAAATAACCACCTCTGAAAATCAGTTATGACACATCCACATGAAACTGTATAACATTGTACACTTTTCTAAACAGTGTTACTGATGCAGTTATCAGCTGTGAGTCACGTTGCTAACACATGTTGAGTAGCAGACTGGATGCCTATTATGGCGGGAACTTGATTTGCCCCGTCAGAATAGTTAGTAAGGATTTTTATGAGGATTTGCTGGTTGAAAAAAAGAGAATTAGTGAAATGGCGTTTTTTTCATGGTATGTGTCTTTGTTTCATTTCACAACCGATAAGGATAGGATTTTCTACAAATGTTTCTGTCTGTGTGACTCGATGTTGATCAGTGTACATTAATGTTGTGGTTGTGACGTCACTGAAAGATGCGTTCTCTCGAAAACTGGGAGTTTATGACACTGCGTCAAAAGAGGGTAGCGTCAAAATAGGGAGTGGGACGATACAGGAGACAGGATTAATGTCAATAGAAAAAATGGTTTTGTGATTAAACATGTCATATCACGTGATTAAACATGTCATTTCACGTGATTAAACATGTCATATCACGAAGTTAATGTTGGACTTAGCCTAAAGCAGCTTGCGAAAATAAAGAGCGCAATAAGAAACGATTGCGGGGTCACACTGAAACTTTCGCAGGAAAAGTTAACTGGAATTATTCCCGTGTGGCTAACCCAGACACAACTTGGTCAGCTTAATGCGGCCAAACAAAAGAACACATTAGTGACATTAAAGTTATCCAAGTCAGAGGTGACACAAATGCAAAAGATCGGTGGAATATTTCCATTCCTCGCGGCCATCCAGCGTTGTTAGCGGCTGTGGCTTATGCGGTTGCAAAAGCGACTGGGTCATGGGCCGTCGGAACTGCATCCCGGATGGTTCTAAAAAGGGCGGTTGGAGGCCGCATAGTGTCTCGTAAACAACTATAAAAAAGGCGTTCGACTACCCGGGACGACTCGCATAATTTCCTCAGGCAGAGGTCTTCGACTACCTGGTACGACTCGCAAAAGGCGTCGCCGCTAACCAATCTTGACTTACTCGCTATGACAAAGTCAGTCTAGCATTTCCGACGTGTCTTTGTGAGGAATGAACTTGCGTCAATGATCCCCCGCATGCGGGAAATTGGCATCATCAACCTGGATTGGACAACAGGACCTAAGACTCATTGGTACATGGTAACACTTTGACATCTTTTGTATTTTGACCCGTACGGGCTTGCACCGCCACTTCAAGTTGTTGATTATTTACACAGACGACAGAGTCATCTACTGGTGTTTTATTCAACGCTGCCGTTGCAAACTCGTCTGGATGGTCCCATATGTGGACATCTTATTCTTGAAGTACTGTGTGCACTCGAGCGTTCACCAACACCACAAGTACTTTTGATTTTACATTGTCACTTAGAAAGTACGCGTAATAGTACACAAAATGCATATTAACATTTACTGGAGTTACTCAATCAGACGCGGCGTCGATGTGGATCTAACCAGGTTTGCACCAAAGCCGGATTGTTGTTGACGTCGACCCGTGCGAGCTTGTGTTTTTCCAAGATCAAACTGGAAAATTTAAAACGCTTAACGTTGACATTCAGGGTGTTGTTATAAAGCTGCAAGGCGCCGTCGCAAGAACTTGGCTGAAATCACCGAGAACCAGGGTATTAGAGACACTGGCATTGTCGGTGGCCTTTATCAAAGACTACATTGATGCTTTTGAGGTTGCGGCGAAACAACATGTGAATGCAAAGATTGCAGAGGTGCCCTTGCTACTACGCGTAGTAAATTCATTGGGTAGATTCAGTGGAATATTAACCAAAGAAGGATCTGAAAAATATGGCAAATGGTCGATTTCTTTTCGTTACTGTTGGGGATGCTTTTGATACACCTAATCGTAATATCTTAAAGGTGCGTGAGTCTGGATCGTATTTATTTATTATAAACGGATATAGAGGTCTGTTGGGTGTAATGATAATAGTTATAAATAATTTCCTGCATCGTAAATTAATGACACGTATTACAGAAGACAATTTTAAAGAAAGTTTCATATATTCGGTATCATTATCATTATTCGCCGGAGATGAAATTCAGTTCCAAGGACTAAACATCTATCCGGAAGGGCACTTAACCGTCTTTGGCGTTTGTGTTTAAGATTTGTTATTACATGTACGTAATGGGTGTTGGACCAGCTGACAGAGGATGTTAAGATTGATAGCAATTTTGTTCCACTTGTTGATGAATATCTGCTTCAGAATGGTGTTACCAGACTCTCATATGCACTGAAATATAATCTACGCAAAGGTAAAATAGAAATTGATAGCTACTACCAACTCTAGGCCAGCTTGTAGTCATAGCATTAACACGCGAAAACATCAGACAAAAAGAGACATCACCATCAGGCGTGAAATCAGCCAAAAACTGTTTCTACAACGATGAAGTGAAATTCACCGCTGAATGCACCACGGTTACATTCCCCATCGATTATGTTAAACCAACATTAACTAAGCTAAGAAGAAAAAAGATCTCGACTTTTATTTAACAAGGATGCACTTGTCGGCGTAAAGGTTCTTGGACGAAAACGATCGTTAGAGGCATAAAACAGAGCCGTAATCAGTGTGTTTCAAAATGAACGTGGTGCCAAACCCCAGGAACGCACAATCGCCAGAGACTTAAAAGATTACATCGGAAGATATTTTCTACGATTTCATGACGGTTGAACAAGTGAAGAAAAGTGCTTGGTTGGAAGTACGTGCACGTATTGCAGCTGAACAAAGCCATCATGGCAAGCAATTGGTCTCCACGATGACAATATAAATAGATGAACTGTGATAGCCCCTCAAATCTACCGACGCGAAAAAATAATTGAAGCGGAACAACAACTGCGAGATGAAATACTCATGAAAAACAAACGCGCGTGTATGATTGTAGTTGCTATTTGTGGACTCGCCGCGGCAACAAAAGTTGACCTTATTGTTGCTGGGATTGTGACCACGGCAACCATCATAGGTACACCAATCGGAATTGTTGTCGGAGCTATATCAATAGCAACCGGTGTCTCCAGTGGTGCTTCCAAAATAATTTATATACGATTACATTCACGAATACGTGTTGATTCAGAACGTCTCGCGGCAGCACAAAGTAGTCTCAATACAATATCATTTATGCTAGCAGATTTTCTTACGCAAAATCGTTCACGTTTCCGAAGGATATCCACAATGACACCGCTATTGGCAGCATATATAAAGACAAACTTGTCTGCACCTGCGGTTGCAGCGTTGTTGTCGCTGTAGCAGCGGTGTCGCCGCACACAGTCCCACCGCACCCGTAAATAATACACTCGCGTGTGATGTGAGGGGTAAAATTAGTAAAGTAATGGGGTATAAAAGACTCTGACCTATATCAGAAACTGAAATTTAAAAGCCCCATTGTAATACTACTGATTCACAACACCCACACACACTTGAACTTCCTATAGAATGATTTATATTCAAATCATAATGGTATCTGTTTCCATTTTAACACACTACTCGAAAATTTTCAGTAGCGAAATGTGTACTTGAAATAGAAATCTTAGCGATACTTGGGTATTTTTATTTTTTTTTACTGCATGGCTTGAGCCAAACGATATGTTTTGGATTTTTATTTTTACTGTATTATTCATTTGACAATATTTCATTGTGCAATATGCTCACAGTGGCTAAAGATGCTATTCATGTGGCTATGTCAATCAGTACGAAATGGCATGTTTTCGAGGCAGTAAACTTCAACCACTGCTCACTTTTAATACATAATGTAGCTAGGTCAGTCAGTGCGAAACAGCCTTTTCGCTTGTAATAAAAAACTTGGAGAGAATGGAAATCCGATAGGTATATGAGGATACAAAATGGATTTTTTTTAAAAAATAAAAAAATTAATGCTTTTTCTGAAGAAAACCCATTTAAATGTTAAGCTTTTGATAGAATGTTTATACGGGGTAATGATTTGAAGCAACACATTTGCTCCCCTGCTCACTTTATAACGTAACGTAGCTAGGTCAATCAGTGGGAAACGACCTGTGCAAGGGACGGTAAACTTTAGCCACTACTCGCTTTAGTACGTAATGAAGTTAGGTCAATCAGTGCAGAACGGTTTGTTTAAAGGACCGTTAAAGCTATACTGTACTTGTGTTATACAGGGGAAAACACGATCATACACATATACGGGAATTTAAGAGAAGATATTCAAATTTTGTGAACATTATGGTTATCTCTTTTTTTTAACTCAGAAACGAAGTGTACATCCATGGCAAAATGATACTGTCTTAGACCATTGGAAATCTAGTTTGACTTCACAACGATGTCAGCCTTGTAAATATGTTCTTGTTTAATCTTTTGTACATGACAATGGAAGGGACAAGCCCGAGTCCTTCTTCTTCATTTTAAGTGAGCGGGACTTAATGGGGAAAATGTTGATTTTGAAACCTAGTGTTGACTTGTTTGTTTTGTGTGTCTCTTTCAAAAATGATTTCTCTCTCTCTCTCTCTCTCTCTCTCTCTCTCTCTCTCTCTCTCTCTCACGCGCGCGCAGCACATACACCCACACCTCACCCACATGTTGACAGACATATTTCTCATGTTGAAAACAATGACGTCATACGACATTTATGTTCAAGTGCAGACCGTCGCCAATTGCTACATTGTTACAAACAGACACTCACTCCATATGATAAACCTATGAAGTCATATGGTTTTTCCGTTCGAGTGCAGATCGTCGCCTATAGCTACACTGTTACAATGTAGCTATGAACCAAGATGGCGCCTATGTTAAATTCCCGTTTTTCCCCATAAACTTTCGACTCTTTGTCACTCACAATTTATAGGGACACATTTTCCGTTGTAGACCCCAATAAATGTTCGACCTTTTTTAATATGGGACTCCCGTAGACCCCTCGATCGAAATCCTACCACTAATTATGGACATTTTTGTCCATTTTAAATTCCCATAGACCCCATAATCTTTTTACCCCTTTCAACACGTTTCCCTTAGACCCTCAAATGGCACACTAGACTACTGTTATTCTTGGCTAAAAGGTATTCAAGTTGAACATAGACTGTTCTTTCTAAAATTTGGACACAATACTGGGTATACTAACAGGCCTGTAGTTGTTGGCAGCAGCCCTACTATCCTTTTTGTAAAGAGGACTAACTCTAGCTAATTTCAGTTCATCTGGCACTAGACCAACAAGTTGTTCTCCGCCATTTTTTCCCCCTGACATGACTGGTGACTGGTCAGCCACCGGTCACGTCAGAAAAAAAGGAAAAAAATAAAAATAAAAAAAGGCGGAAAACAACTTGTTGGTCTAATCAGACACAATACCTTTTGATACAGACAAGTAACACTGTATGTAACTGAAATCGTTAAAACACTGATCGTGGTGGTGAAGGGGGGGGGGGGGGGGGAATCAGGAAGCCAAAATAAAAAAAATCAATGGGACGAGCCTTCAAAGTGATGCGAATAGGGTCAAGGAGAGCGGCAAGATCCCCCAGTCGGTTTTCGGTGGTTTAATATTTTGGAGGTTTGTTTAAATGTTATTCCAAGCTTGCAGATATATAGATATATATATATATATATATATATATATATATATATATATATATATATATATATATATATATATATATATATATTGCGGATATTGTAAAGGCCTGTACATTTACATGGATTAAAGTTACTTAATTCTTTGTACAAAAAAAAAAAAAAAAAAAAATTGGAGTGTGTTATTATGAAGATTTCTTACCCTGTAAAACTTTTTCAAAATTGTTGAAACTGTTGTAAATATTTTTGAAGGTTGTGGCAATTTCTCCAAGAGAGTAGATGCTACATTAATGAAGAAGGTATTAAAATGATTAGCAATATCACAGGGTCTATGACAGTTGCGATCCTCAATAGTGAGTATAATATTAGCATTATCGTTTGATTTAGAACTGTAACCGAGCGATTTCTACTTTTGCCATAGTTTCTTTGGGCTATTTTTATTCCCTTCAACATATTATATCCATTATATTAGTTGCAATAAAAAAATATCTTGCAGTGAAAAAAATAATATAAAAACCCCCCAAAATCATGAGTCGAGAGAAAATCCCAGCCCACCATAACGAAAATTAATTTGTCAGTCCCGGTAGTTTTCCGTCGCATGTTGAAAGAAGTTCCGTGTTTTAGTGATTAGTAATAAAACATTTCGCGCGCTAAATGTTAGCCCTGCGCGCGCAGGGGGCTGTCTTTGAAGAAAGTCATTCTTAGTTAAGGCGTTGGGAAATTTTGTCACAGGTGAGTATCTTAAATGATTTATATGCTGATTTATAACTGTATGCTGCCATTTGAACGTATTGTCACGTCATTGCAAAGTTTTGATAATGAGAATCTTAAATTTAGGATAGCTAAAATTGCAAGATTTGACCGATGTTGCACGTGCATTTACAGTTTGAATAGAGAAAGAACAATTGCTCGCCTTGCACCATCATCCCCCTCTCCAAGAATTAACTTTTGAAAATGAATATTGTACATTTAATGTTTCTTTCTGTTTTTAGCCGCTTATTATCTTGCAATTTACGCTATTCCTTTTTTTTTTTATTCATTCAGTTTTTTTGCCGCCCACCCCCACCCAAAAAATTTCCCGCCCTAGGCCACCACCTAGTTTGTCGAGCTGTTCAACTGGCCCTGAATAGAGATTTTTAAAAAAAAAGTTGTTTAGTTACATTTCACATCCACTTAACACCGGATTAAGCTGGTAGAAGGCCAATGAGCAATTTAAAAGTACCCCACCCCCTCCGAAATAAATGAACACCATAAATTTATAAATACTTGACTTGGAAAAACTGCTGCATCTGCACCATTTTTAATCAGGCCTTGCATTCATGTAAGTACATGTATGTGTAATGCAAGGGCGGATTTGAAAGGGAGTGAGGAAAAGTCGGTGCCCCTCCCCAATCCTCTAACAAAATGAGTGCCAGACGGAATGTTTCCTTGAGCAAGTTTTCTTTAAAGTTAAATGGTTAAAATTATGCTTTGGAAATGCTTAAGGGCTATTGGTAATGTGCAGTTAATTACTGGTGGGTGAGAGATGGTGCTCTGAAGAAATGGCTATATATTTTGGTAATAGTAGCAACAGGGGATGATTTTTTCGGAATTATAGAATATACAAAAATTGAATGTTTTCTGCTAATTTGAGTGTGCAGATTTCAAAAATGAACCCATCTTTATGATATCTTTTCAAATAAATTCACAGGAAAGTTGCAGCAATATAATTATGTAATTGTGGGCGTCCACTACACCACGTGAAACTTGCCCTTCAGCTCGGCTACAGTACATGGTACAGAATGCTCTTTTCAAGTTGTACACAATGCTGTTTAATATTCAAAGACTCGCCCACTAAAACGCATTCACATACATGTATTGCAAGAGATAAAGGATAAATTTCCAAGCAAAGAATCCTGAGACTATTTAGGTGCTTCACAAAATATGCAGTTTAATTGTAGTAATTTTAATAAGAGAGAGAGATTCTGCTTTTAAACAAAAGAAAAAAGAAATCACACAAGTATTAAAGAGTTTCATTCTGTTATTAAAATAAATAAATGTGACAAACACAGTGATTTATTTTGTCATTCACCCAGTCACTTTTAAATTGTTTGCTTAACATGTGCCCACACAATGAAATATACACGGCACTATTTATACAACACATTTTCTCAGGAACTAGACATGCGTTTACTCTTACCATAGACCTACTGTTTTTATGCCAACTCGATGAAGCACATGAAGCTGCATTCTATAACCAACAGCTTAACAAATATACCTAGGATTATTGGTTTGGTCATCAAAGTTTAATATTACCAAATGGATGGGTGAAAGTGATGAAGTATAATTAAATATTTTTGGTAGGAGATAAACTTGTATGTATTAATTTCATTTAATGCAGATGCAGTTTATTTGGTACAGTACATTCTTTCAATCCACATAACAAGTACTGCAAACTACCTGAATGTCAAGTGAATATTGTAGTTAACACCCAAGTTCAACACCATTCTTCTGGAGTGCACAGAGCATTTCCATATCGGACCATGGTTTTCCAAAATGGGGTAGGGTGTAGGCTGTGATAAAAACAACCATTATTTTGTTTTTCAGTTCATTCACATTTAGTTTTAAAATGTACATTTCCTGTGGAGTGTCGGCAAATTCTAACTTTTAAGACTTTCTTCATATGTTGGATAGTGTCGATCATATACTGTGCTGACCGGCCTTGTGAGTTCCAGAGCTGTAATGAAACTTAATTGGTTCAGTTTCCATTGACAAAAACTGGTTGAATTTCAAACCTGTGCCAGTTTGGGATATTGTTTGTGATAACTACAAACCATCTTTCCTTCCATTTCTGTCTCAGAAGTGTCATATTTAAGATGTTTTGCTGCCATGGAGACTAGCTTACTTCTCTTTGGAGAAATATTTACCTCCTATTTGGTGGCAGCTTTCATTTTATCCCGACACGTTCATGCAGATGTTCCTTCTCTGAATTTCCCTAGAACCTTCCTTGCAAAAATGATTAAGTAAACACATAATAAAGATGTACTCACCCGTCAACTACTTCTAAAGTTGTTATAACATACATTTTGTGGTTTAAATATGAACACAGACAGCTCCTTAATTAGCATAATTGCTTTGCTTCAAATGGAATATCTCGTGTGGAAGCTGATCCTCTGTATAATCAATTAAAAATTAAAGAATCATTACTGTTATTTAATCAGTTCATAAAGGAAATCGACACTAATGTCAGTTAAATGGCTTTCATTAATTTAATTGCATTGAATCACTGGATTGAAATCAGAGGGTGATCCACTTGCGAGTATCTGGGTTGAGTAAACAAAATAAAAGCCATTTAAAACGTTGCTAATTAACCATAATTGAATTGTCTCGTTTTAAGTATTTTGATTGGTTGATAATTCAGTCGCTTAGCTCAATATGCATTCAAGTAGTAATAGAACGTGCACACATGTGACATGATTCAAGCATTTAGTATGCCTGAAGAGTGATGGGGGTGGTGGGCATGAATGGCCAGATAAAGCATGAAAATTAACACTTGCCCGACTTGTTTTAAGTAGGAATAAGCTCTTGTCCTGGAATAGCGTCTTGCAAATTTTTACTTGTTCAACTTCACAAATGAATAATTTTGGGATGTGGACCTATGGGATTTGATCAGTCCTGAGCTAGTTGTGAGATTTGAATAGATGTGTTACTTGTAATTTCTGTTGGTAATGTGTTCCACTGTTGAATTGTGAAAGGCAGGAATACATTTTGATACAAGGTAGTTTTATAGAAAGGGAGCTGAATGATTGAGTGCTGTAGGTCTCATTGTTGATAAGAAAAGGTTGAATTACATCTTTGTAAGTAGTTCGAAGCAAAACCATTGTCCGTTTAAAACAACTAATCTGGTTTTGAGCTATCTCTCCTCATTACCAAATAACCTTTAGTTACGTGATCTCAGACTGACACGAGGAATGGAAGACCACAGATAAATGCACAAATTTGATACTAGCTGTTTTGACTAGTTCACAAGTTCTTTTATGAGAATCAAACAATGGAATAGCCTGTGGGTTATACAGTATGATTCAACAAAATGCTTATTCAATAAAAAGAAACTATTCACTTAACCCCAAGTACACCGTTTATTGTCAGCATAATGGCAAAGAAAACCAAATTCTAGAAGAGCTGCTGTTGTGCTTTTTAAGTTGTCAGTTCACACATGAAATTAACACATAGGTGGCAAAGAAACAAACCATGATGATGGGTTCTGTTGTGTTTATTAGTTTGCACATGAGCATCTGTAATCAAAAAGTGTACATGTATCTAGGATGACTTTTGCAACCATTTGTGATTTAAAAAAGAAAACACTACTTTTTGATAATTAATACATCTCTCTCTCTCTCTCTCTCTCTGACACGTATATCTGAGACTAACGTACATGTATGTAGTGCCCCTGCCTATGCACACAGATCTGTTATGAATTGCATATTGAATGGATCTTTTTTTTTCACAACATGTAGAAATTCAGTATGAGAATGAACTTCACTTTGTCATCATCTTTATATTTCTGGAACAGTACATACCGTAATCACGGTAAGTCTTGGGACACGAAAAAATAATTATTTTTTTTCTTGTCCCAAGACTTATATGCCTGTAAAATATATAAAATTTTCAGTGTCCCAAAACTTGTAGACAAAAAAATTTAAAGACAAAATTGGGAAGATCGCCATACGTCACACAGCAGTGACCAGCTCGTTCAGTTACCACGTCATTCGTCAATAAACTGTTATACAATACTATGATTGTTTATGTTATTATTTTGCATGTGCATATTTTCCGTTTTCTCCAACATGATTTAAAATAAAGGTAAATAAAGACTTCATAAGGGAAGACCTGTACTATAGTGTACAGTACTTACACAGTGCAAATCATACTTGGCGTCACTTATATCCTTGTTTATTCCCAAAAATATTCGATGCAGATTTTGCTTTATTCATCATTTTTACCAAATCGCATTCTTCCAGATAACATTTCAGCTACACGTTCATTGCTGTTTCATTTATGTGGATTCACGCGCTCAACAGTTACTGTTTTTCAGTGGTATAAGCGATCCTACAAAGTGATGTAATCTATATGAAAAGGCATGCGTGTTTAATTTTATAAAGCACATAGCCAGCATAAATTCAAATAACTTGTCATATATAATATATGTTAAAATTCTGAATAGATCGATTAAGAGCATCATTTTAGTTTTGTGTAAATTCGGCTTCATAAAATGATAATTTTCCACTTATTATTCATTCCACTATTGATTTTGGCAAGCTGGTTGTTTTGGCGTCTCCTTTGTTTATAATTGGCGGATTTGTCTTTTGTTTTCGACAGCAATCCAGGCCAGTTAATTGTTAAAACCCTGAAACTGGCTTGGATAAAGAGGAATTTTGTCCGGCGGCAATGCCGGTACTTTGATGTGTGATTGGCTTCTACTGCGTAATATTAGCATGATTACCGTAACTGAGTAAACAGGTCACTTACATCAAAGCAAACTACTACGGAGTTTTTATTTTAAAAGCATTATTTCTTAAACTTCTTTATCGTATTTTAAAGCTATTATTAAGTTTAGTACAGTGGTGCCTATGATTCGAATCAAATGTATGTACTTCATTCATCACAAGTAAAATCTTCAATGTGCACGTGGTGACGCCATGATGTAAACATGCGTACAATAAATGCTAGAGTTGAAATAAACACCATTTTCATTGTTCTCATCCTGGTATCACATTGTAATGAATTTGGTATTTTCATTTTCAGGGTAAAAAAAACTCCAAATAATTACAGGTGACTTTCTACAATTTTAATGCAATAATGCACAAACTGACAATAGTAAACTAGAGCACAATAGGGAGAAGTTATTGTTGAATGGGTATAACATACCGCTAATGCTCAGTTCTTGTCATCGTCTGATTAAATTATACATATTTTAATTTCATAGAAATAATAAGAAAATAGAGAAAATTTGATATGTTTATTGACTCTTCAAACAAATTGTAATAATTTATAATATTTCCATGTAATAATTCATAGTGAGAGTCCCTTAACAACCATGAAGGCCTGTTTATTTTACATGAGGTTGCAATCGATAAAATACGCCGATCGATCAGTAGAATTTTTTTTTTTTTAGGTGTCTCAAGACTTATAGTACATGAAAAAATTGCTTTAACTTCGTGTCCCAACTTTTATAGGTCATAAAAAAATTACTTTTGAAAATAATTAAGGGTGTCCCAAGACTTACCGTGATTACGGTAGTCACTTGGCTTTTGGCAATTTTTTTTTTTTGTATGTTGATGAATCAACTGCCAGAACTATGCCTTCTCAAGTTGTAATTACTCCTCTATAATGCAGTAATTGGATGTCAGAAGAAATTATACATTATGTTAAAGAGCACTCATGCATGGGGTAACCATCGAAACTTTTGCGGTTTTGTTTCACTTCAGTCCAGTATGAATGCGATTTTACAATCTCACTGATTTTCATTTGATCATAAAAAAAGTATATTGTGCGAACTGCAACAGAAATAAGGACATGAATGAATCTTGATTCCAATAGCGTAGTATTAAAGGAAAAAAAATTAGATTCATTGCACAAAATGTAGTATTAATACAGTTTGTGAGGCAATGTCATTATGTTAATATTATCTAAAATTCCATCTGGCATGATGGATCATATATTATCTTCGTTAGAACTAGTAAATGTTTATCATTAAATAAATGATCACATTTTTTTCAATATAAAAAAGTAAGCAAACTGCAACTGAAAGAAATGACAATTTACATAAATCGGTGCTTGTCTTTCTCTGAACCTCTTTAGATCATGATTGCAGGTGTCATAAACAGTAAACCACTCATTTTATTGAGACCACTTCCACTCTGCGGTGGTCATCGATTGTGAGAAAGTGTGGTGTGCAGAGCTATTCTCCACTATATACCATGAAAACTCCCATCAGGGTGCATGGAGAGGTTTTTTTAATAAAAAAAATTCATAATCCTCTCCGCTATCTCTACACCCCCACCGTGAAGAATGGGGAATTAAAAAAATTGAGCGAGTTGTGCTGTATTTCACAAATGTTGTGGAATTTTCTTCTCTATGAACAGTATCAACCACAACTGTACTTTCTACATGGAAACTTTGATAGCCACTGGGTTACCAAAGACTGTCAGAAGACTATTGACAGGAAAAACAATATGGCGGCCTTCATTACATACCGTATATACTCGCTTATAAGTCAACATTTTTTTACCTAAAATTCGATTCATGCAGAGTAAGGGTCGTCTTATAAGCGTGACATTAAAAAAATTATAAATCTTGGGGTAATGTTGGAAACTCTAGATGTTTGCAGTACATAAAAATACTGTCAATTCATATATTTTTACGTTTCATGCCATTATTCCTATGCAGTAATGCATATATGGTATGCACTGTGTTTATCCATTTCATGATGGTATTCATTACATAATACATGTATCTACAGGTGATTGGCTTTTAATAATTTGAAAATGTTACAGGTAAATTAAATACTACCTATCACAAAATGAAGTGTTCGTCAATGTTTACTGTGGGTGTTTACTAGTAAGTATATTGCCTCCATTTTCGTGCAAGTCCGAACAACCTGTATTTGTATTAATATTTGTGTTTTGCTGAATAAAGACTGTGCTTGATGCAATAAAAGTTTTGATTTAATTTGTATTTTCCTTTTCCACAAGTCAGATTTAATTCCCAACTGATATTTCCCAAGTTATCTGCCAGTGCACATGGGCCGATAAGCCTTTGGCTTGTAAAGGGACTCACTTTGTTTTCAAGTTGACAATCCTTTTGATTGAGCTGCGAATCTATACTTGTTCAGTGCCAAGTGGATGTTCCACAACTTCCTGTACATATACTTTAACCTTAATCCCTTTGCTTGTAAAGGCACCACACTGTTTTCACGTGACAACCCTTTGATCAAGCCGCGAGTTTGATACTTGTTCAGTACCAAGTAACAGAGGGTGGTTATTTGAACTCCCTGTGATCTTGCCGCACAATTGACATGTGTTCAGTTGCAGCCTTTAATAGATTTCTGACTTGATGATCAAAGTGTTACTTACAGAGCCCAAGCTCAGTCTCTGCATAAGCACCCGCATATGACAGTAAAGCAGAGGAATCAGAGTCGGACGAGATTTACGATGACTAGACAACGTTTTACAATGACTAGACGATGTAGAATTTCGGAACTTTATCAGACAATGAGGATTAATTCTTGGTCTTTGTACCAGAGGACATTAGATAGTGACATTTATAGGATACCGTGAATCACTAAAAAGTGGACTTAACTTTCATTGTTTATTTGTACGACGTGTGAAATTAACATATTACGGGATATTGTGAATCGGATCATTCTGAAGTTCTATTTTTATACAGGTATGTGACCTATAATTGAATTCGTGGATTTATCATATAAATGGATTTAAAATGTCAAGCATTATGGATTTCAATTGAATTTATTACACAGAGATGGATAAATTGTAAGTTGTCAATTTATTTGTTACATATTTCACTCAATAATATAATTGTATTTTACACTGGTTTTGTTTTTATTTTTCTTGTCTATCTATCCAGTTTGGCTTGTTTATATTTCCAAAGTGCATTTCTGACTCACTAAGAAGTCACCCCTTCAGACGGATCTGAATTGCAAAATACACCCCGACTTGTAGGAGGGTCAAAGAGAAATTCACATTTTGCAGCCCTAAAAGGGGGGGGGGGGCGACTTATAATTGAGTATATATGGTAATTGCATCGGGTTATTTGCCACAGTGTACTTAAGGCCCCATGTGTATGCAAAATGTAACCGTCATTGCATCTTGTTTGATCTTTTTGCAATATGATAATTACAACACAATAGCTCAATTATAACTGTGCTTATCTGTTGTGTATTCTATACAATATATTGCTTATTTTAGCTCTTATAAATACCTTTTCCACAAAACAGGTTTTCAAAACAGTGTCCATTGCTTTTCAGAACAGTGTCCATTGCAGAGAAGATGTGCCCACTACTGAACAGGCTCCATCTACATATGTATTCCTGTCCATGGAACGGAATAAACACGAAACAACACAAGTGATCCAATCAGAGGCATTCCACAGTAATGTCCATTGCGGAGAAGATGTGTGCACTACATAACAAGCCCAATCTACATGAATACGGCATCATGACCATGGAACGGAAGAAACAAGGAGATGACAGTGTTAGGGACCCTCTGCAAATAATAGGGTTAGAAATGATAAATTAATGAATGAATTGACTAGTTTTGTGCATTTTATTACATCCTACAGGCTTTTTGTATTTCAAATTGGAAGGTGGTACAAACTGCCAGGGGGGGTTCCCAATTAAAAAACATGTATAAAAAATCAGATGCAGCCACTGGTCCCTTGGGTTTTAGAACCTTAACAGTTAAGTAGTCTGAAAACATTTGCTAGTTCCAGGTGCACTTTGAGAGTGGCCAACTAACCACAGAATGTAGGTCTCGACAACCTAGTTTTGATATGTGACACAGCTGATTTGTGTATTTTTGGTAGTAAATAGGTTAAAAGGTGTTATAATTTGAGCACAGACACCATACATACATACACTTTTGGTGTAATCATTAAACTTTTATTCACCTAATTATGTCTTATGCTTGCCTGTGTGTTGAATACGCTTTTTTGGTATATTAAAAGATAAAAAATAAAGCAATAATAAGTTGCATTTTTAATTTTATTATCACCTCTTTAATCAAATATATCATATAAATTTGAGAATATTCTAAAAGAAGACTGCTACTTAAGAATAGCACAAGAGTACGTTTTGTCCATTGTAGACCTAGGTGTACTTATTTTCTATTTATAGCAGCTGTATATGACACATTTCCAAGAAAACAGATCAGTTTCTTCAAATCAATAGTGCTTTACAAATTTAAAAAGAATACTAGTGATGTAATACAGCACTCGGGTTGAGCACATTGTCATGTTTATTGCAGAATTTGTGGACTTGACTTTACAATCATTCAGCGAAAGTTCAACATTTAGACTAGTTAAAGTGTTGTATATAAATAATTTTTCAATATGTTTTGTGTTTGTATTCTGGTACTAATTCACACAGATTTTGACCATTTGTGATAAGAATTTTAACCATTCGCAGATCCAGGTTAGTAGGAAAACTAAATGTACATTTTTCGTACAGTTTATTGTAATAATGGCATGTAATATATAGATTACACTTTTTATGCTCAGATTATGCTTTTTCGTCACTTAGGTTACGCTTGTACCTCTGTAGGGTTAGCAGGTATGATTCTGGCTGAGAGGTAAATTAATCCAGATATTAGGGTCCAGCTTGGACCCTGATTTACTATGATTAAATGCACTTAAAAGCAATGCCAAAGCGTTTGTATGATTAACGTGACTTTTGGTAAGGAAAAAAGTAAAAGTATGGTTGTGGTCTAGCAACACATGTAACAGATATAAATGGAATAATGAAGGGAAAGGTTCAGGCAAGCAAGATTGACTAACTTTCAAAATGTGAAAATGTTGATCTATGATCTTAACCATGATGAAAAACATTAAAAATAATGACACATTCAGGAGTTGTACCTTCAATGGCTTTAGTGTTAGTCCTAATGCAACAAGTAATTAAGCTTTGCATGTGACTTTGATCTTGCTGATTGGACCATGCTGTTGATACACATGATTGGTACAAGATGCACCCCAAGCTATGATTTGATCGGGTGAAACATTTCTTTCCATTATCTGTAATAACTTGATTGCTTCTGGGTGACGGTTTGCACACACAAAAAATGATAATGATTTGAGACCTGGCCGTAAAGATGCCATAAAAGTGCCAAGTGACATCAAGTCCTGAGATGTAGCTATACCAAGTTTTAGGTTTATTACTTTATTTAAAAATTTGTGAGTTACATCTCCAAACAAATAAAGTAATGTCCACCTTTCACTGAAATGAAAACCATGAAAGTGGTAAATTTGACACTCTTTGTCTTTCATATATGTAAAAGTTGACCAATTTTCCTCCCACTAATTCTAACCTTTTCAGATTGAAAACCGTACACTAAAAGTAAATGTAACCTTCATCTGTGAACTTTACCTTCAAGAAAGGTGGCAATGCATGTACTAGTTCCGATGTGTAAATTTACAAATATCATCCAATTGGCTTGTTTCATTAAACCCTTCCAAGTGGAATAATATTGGAAGATTTTGTACAAAATTATACAAGTATCTACTGGTATACAGACTGATTCCACGTTTTCTTCAAGAGCATATGAGCAGTGTTATTTGTACAGTTTTCACACTGGATGATGTTATGTATGATGTTTATATAAAAATTATAAACGTTTCTTGACTTTAATATTTGCTTAACCGTAATGTTCAGTATAATGTTGACATGTTAGTTATTGTCCTTGAGTTAGGTTGTTCACTTAGTATTTGATTTCAAGGACGGTTTTGGTAAATAAGTTGTTGATTCAGTTTGAGGTCAGGGTTGATTTAGTTTACAGATAAAACCAGAATTTCCCTCTAGAGTTGTATTAAGAGTCACATACACCATAATATTCTAGAACATTCTGTCATGTGACCTATCTTTATATATACCATGTTTAGTGGACAGTTTTTCAATTTTCTTTAAAGAGCCATTACAGTGTGAACAATCATTCTAAATTCAGAGAGAGGAATTTTTAAACAATATTCATTGGATTATAAAGTGCTCATAGTCTTTTGAATTGACGATTTTGGGATTTATGTAAACTTATTCAAAGATATTCTGGAGTACTTCATTTTGGATAGTTGTTCATTTGGAACATTCTATATTTAGAACTTATGATTAGGACACTTAGGATTATTGGATTATTTGGATTTTAATTCACATTACTGTAAGTGTCTTTTGAATTTTCACTTTAATTGTCCAGAAATAAATTGCTTCTTGATTTTTACTTGATTTGTTGGTTTCACTTTCTTTATGTTTTTCTAAGACCATAGAGTCGTAGCAATGATTTTTTGGGGTAAACATGAAATTCAGAGTAATCCAAAATGAGATATAGAAAGAAAAAAAATATAGAATTAGGTAAATAACATGGCATTGCATATCACCATGCTTAGAATCTATGCCACTAGGGATAGGGCCTGATCCAGGCGCAAATGTTTCAATGCTGTAAATGTGTATTTCTCTTTTCATATCCAGTTAGTGTATATATGGTTATATGGTGCAAATCTTGATAGTTTCCAAGTTGTGAGCCAAGGACAAGTCCCTAATACTCCAGGGACATGACCCAGGATGTGTTGGATGTGTAAGTGCATATATAGTTGTAGGGTGGGGACTTGAACAGTTTCCAAGTTGTGAGCCAGAGTAAAGTTCCAACTCAAGGGACACAACCCAGGGTCTGTGCTGGATATATGTCCAATTTTATCTCCTCTTGCCCTTTGAACCTATATATAGTTATAGGCTGGGGATCTCCGCAGTTTCAAAGTTATGCCCCAGTGCAAGTCCCCTTCCCCAGGGTATGTACTGGAAATGTGCATGATTTCATCTTGTGTCCTTCAACCAATATATGGTTAGTAGGTGGGATCTCCACTGTTTTCAAGGCATGACCCAGGGGACAGTCCCCAACATTAGAGGCATGACCCAGTCTGTATTGGATTATACCAGTATGTTTGAATTCATTTTGTGTCCTTTAGTCCTATATATGATTGATGGGTGGGGATCTCGAGAGTTTCCAAAATGTGACATAGGGGCAGCATTCCCACAGGCTAACCTTTGGGCAAGACCAGGGTGTGTAACTCAAAAACGTATGTTATAGCCCTGGCCTTGATGATGACACAGACCAACTTTCAGATCGCCACCTGTAACTTGAAATACTAAAATACAGCCCATGGTCCCACTCCAGGGATCATATTAAAATTCCAACATCTCCATATTTTGTCACCTGTTTTATTCAGCAGCAGATATCCCCTTGATAAACTTGTTTTGGACATGGTTTGTTTGGTCTTTCTGCCTAGAGTATCATCACAAGCAATGGTGTTCTGTACTTAAATTCCTAAACCAGTCTAAGTGATTTGGCTCAGTTACATTTAAAGCAATCATTGCTATATTTGGAATTGTAGTGTTGTGATCACTTCAAGCATTTTTCAAATGGAAAATATGAATTATGTTTAAAATATTTCAGAGGTTAGATAATATGAATATATGTGTATCATTTTGGTGATACATTCTGTTGTCAAAGACAATCTTTATATTGTGGACAATAGCAATATTAGAACTGGCTCCAGTCAGCAGTGTGCATGCATTATTATAATCTGGGTCATGCTCCATAGACAAATTTCTAATGATGATTGAGACTTGATGCACTTGAATCAATTGATTTTGTTAATACTTGACTAACACATTAAGTAACATGATATCTGTCATGGTTTGTGGACTTGCCCACCATTTGCAGACATTAAAATATCGTAATTATATAATTAGGGCCAGTTCTCACTTGTCAGAAATGACAGTACATGTACATGATGCCCAGAGTTTACGGACATTAAAATATGGTAATTACATCATTAGGGCCAGGTTCTCACTTGTCAGAGATGGCAGTTCATGTATGCGATGAACATAGTTTATAAACAAGCCTAAAAACACCAAAATGCAAGCAGAATTCTTTATTTGTAAAAGAAAACACTAAAACATTATCATGGAAGTGTTCTTTATTGGTAAGCAAGGATATAATGCAATGTAGTTTACCTAGGTCATTTCCAATGAGCATTGAATGTCCAGGTGCACCAATACACACTATTAACAATAAAGAGGCTAATTTACTATACAAAATGTTTGGGAAAATTATAATTTTAATTGTATTACTGGCTGCTGAAATTTTCTGTGAAGAAGAAACTTCTTTAAATCACTTAATCGGAATAACATCAGCAATGGATTCCTAAAAATCGTACTTCGCTCTGCCCTCATTGCCAGTTGTCCAATAGAGTGCAATTTGTACTTTTACATTGGCAAGGTCAGCGACACTAAATACACATTGGCAAGGTCAGCGACACTAAATACAGATGGGAGGGATGAGAGAGTACAGATGAACACTAAAGCAGTAATTCACCCAGAAGATAAAATGTAAACAACTTTCAAGGATGGAAAACAATTAACCTTAATCCTAACATCACCCTTGTAATAACTAGTTAAAAAGAATAAATAATAATCATAATACTTTCTTTATTTACAGAAGAAGCTCATCTGGTCAACAGACCAATCTTCCAAGAGGCCTTCTACAATTACGTGTACATGTTGGGGTAAATACATTTAGAGAGAGAGAGAGAGTAGCAGATGCATTAAATAACCAAAGACTGGTGAGGAAATCGATGAAGTCGGTATTTTTTCATGATAACTTTGTATTCAAAAACTTTTATCATTGATTTAAAAATCGCAATCGATGTATTAAAAAATGAATTACCAAACATGCATTCAGGTCTCCTAAAATGAATACATAAATTGTTTAATTTTTGAACAAAACGAAGCCACATTTCAGTTGCATTTATAATATGTTTAAATTAAGAACTAAAGATTAGGAAGAAAACTACAAGAAGTGTGAATAACTGAAAAAAATCAGTGGTACTTGTGCATGCAATGAGTCCAGTGTGAGAAATATCTGACAAAGAAATGCTTAAAATTGTCAACAAATGAAATAAACCTTCTAAATTCTCTGAAACAAGCATAAATTCCAAATCTTTTTTTATACTTTTGATCAATAAAAGTTCAAATCTTTGTTTCAACAAATCCAAAACAGAAATCGGTTAAAACAATGTACAGTTGTGGGAAGTTGAACCCAAACTCAGCTCTGATCCTTGAAGGCTTTACACATGTAATCATTGTTGCACAAATTCACTCCAGTGTCCTTCAATTTAATGAATTTGTAGGAAAGAGGGTGGTGGTGGTGGTCCCAAAACAGTGGATGTGCATTGCATTACAGTGGTGATGCACATTTATAGCTCGAACAGTTTATATAGTGAAGGCCAGTCCTCCTCTTACTGATGAAGAACCCAGGTTTTCAAAACATCAGTCAAAGATTGAAATATAATTCAGCAGTGGGAAATCTTCTGAGACAAAGTTGTTCCCAGCTTGTGACAAGTCACTGTTGGTAAAAAAAAATACAAAGTAAAGTGTTCTTTTTCTGCTATTTTTGATGGAATGACATCTTCATTGCATGCACTTTCAGTTGTCAAAGACATGTTACAACTGACAATGTTTGAAAAAGTCCTTCAGTACATGGCTGCAACTTTTGCACTAAAAACAAACTGATGGATGACACTGGGGAAAGCCATGTGCAAACTAGCTGGCACAGATAACATAAAAAGGAAACTGATGGTGTTTGAATATGACTGATGCCCAAGGTTACAAACCATTAATTGACATATTAGAAGGGTATGGTGGGAGGTGCCTGGAAATATATTGGCCAATATACAAATGTTATAGAGAACAAATCACTCAAATTGTCTTATATAACCTAGCTCTGGGGCTATGTCCCTTGCAAGGTTAAATAAGAACCCATTAAACCTTTGGACATTTGGGACTGGCCAGGGTTGTTAATTTGAAGGAAAATGTAAGGACATAAAAATTGGTGTACAGGTAATGTTTTGGGAGGCAAGGGGTGTGGGTTAGGAATGGGGTAGGGGATGCAAGTTACCATTAAACATTTGGCATTTGGGACTGCCCGGGTTGTTAATTTTAAGGTTAATGTAGGGTACATACAAATTGGGTATTTGGGGTTGAAATTGGGGTTAAAGGTTGCTCTGGGTGGAGGCAATGTTCTGAGGTAATGGGGTTATAGGTGGGTACTAGGGGAATTGCAGTACCCATTAAACATTTGGCATTTGGGACAGTCTGGGGTGTTAATTTTAAGGTTAATTTAGGTACATGCAAATTGGGGATTTGGGGTAAAGGTTACTCCTGGGCGGAGGTAATGTTCTGGGAGCAGGATGGTGTTGGAGATTGGTAGGGGGGATTGCGATATGGTTACCAATTAAAACATTTGGCATTTGGGACCTGACGGGGTGTTAATTTAAAGGCAAATGTAGATAACAAAAATTGGGGAATTTTGGTCTAAAATGGGGGTAACGGTTACTTGTGAGTGGAGGAATGTTCTGGAAGTCAGTATGTGTGGTTATAGGTGGGGTTACTAGGGGATTGCAGGTACCCCATTAAACATTTGGTATTTGGGGACTGCCCGGGGTGTTAATTTAAAGGTTAATGTAGGTTTATACAAACTGGGATTTGGGGGTAAAATGGTGGTAAAGGTTTCTCCTGAGTGGAGGCAATGTTCTGTGGGGGTGGTTATAGGTGGGTACAAGGGGATTGCAGTACCCATTAAAACATTTGGCATTTGGGACTGCCCGGGTGTGTTAGTTTTAAGGTAAATGTAGGACATACAAATTGGGGATTTTGGGTACAAATGGGGGTAAGGGTTACTCGTGAGTGGAGAAAATGTTCTGGGAGTCAGTGTGTTTGGATATAGGTGGGTACTAGGGATTGCAGTACCCATTAAACGTTTGGCATTTGGGGACTGCCCGGGGGTGTTGAGTTAGTTTAAGGTTAATGTAGGGACATACAAATTGGGGATTTTGGGTAAAAATGGGGGTAGGGTTACTCGTGAGTGGAGAAAATGTTCTGGGAGTCAGTGTGTTTGGATATAGGTGGGTACTAGGGGGATTGCAGTACCATTAAACATTTGGTATTTGGGACTGCCCGGTGGTGTTAATTTAAAGGTTAATGTAGGTAATATACAAAACTGGGGATTTGGGGTAAAATGGGGGTAAAGCGCTTCTCCTGGGCGGAGGAATGTTGGTGGGGGGGTGTATTGGTGTGGTACTAAGGGGATTGCAGTACCCATTAAACATATTGGCATATGGGACTACCGCCCTGGGGTGTTACGTTTTAAGGTTAATTGTAGGGACAATGCAAATTGGAGGATTTGGAGGTCAAAATTTGGGTAAGGGGTTCCACGTGGAGGGAAATGTAACTGGCAGAACGATGACTGGAGTGATATTAAAGGATGGAGTATGGGGATTTGCGCGCAAGTACCAATTAAACCTTAGAGGCCATTGGGGACTCAGGCCCGTCGGGTGAATTGTAATTTGAAGGAAATTGTAGATAACACGCGTCGCAAATTGGTCGATTTTGGTTGGAAATGGTAGGGTTCAACAGGTTACTCCTGGCTTGAGGTAAATGTTACCGGGAGACAGGGGGTGGTGTTTGCGAAGATTCGTTAGGGCGATTGCAGTACCAATTAAAAATTTAAAGGCCATTTGGGACTGCCTCAGGGGTGTTAAATTGAAGGTAAACATAGATACAGAAAATTTTGGGGATTTTGGGTTAAAATGGGGGTCAAGGGTTTCCTCAACTCGCGAGACTGTAGAGACACAATGTTCCTGGGAGCTCGGTTCGGTGGTGTGAGGGTTATTTGAGTAGGGTGGGTCACTATGGGCGGATGGCAGTAGCCCTTCTAAAACCATTTGGCATTTGGGGATCCTTGGCCCATGGTGTTAGTTTTAAGGTTAAATGTAGGGACATACAAATTGGGGAGTTGGGGTAAAATGAGGCGATAAGGATATCTCGTGAGTGGAAGGAAATGTTCTGGGAGTACCAGTCTCGTGTGGTTTATAGGTGGGTAATAGGGGAATTGCAGTTTACCCATTAATCATTTGGCATTTGGGACTAGCCCAGTGGTGTTAGTTAAGGTAGGTACTCAGGGGCATTGCAGTCCCCCTTAAACATTTGGCATTTGGGACTGCCCCGGTGTTAATTTTTAGGTTAATGTGAGGTATTAATACACCAGATTGGGGAATTTTGGGTTTGTGAAAATGGGGGGTATAGAGTTGCTCCTGGGCGGTAGGGAATGTTCTGGGCGGTTGGGGTAGGTTATAGTTGGGTTATCTAGGGGAAAGCAGTACCCATTAAACATTTGTTGCATTTGGAGGACTCGCTGGGGTGTTAAATTTTCTACGGTTAATGTAGGGACATAGACCCACCTCCAAAAATTGAGGGATTTGGGGGGTAATAATTGGGGGTAAAGGTTGCTCCTGGGTGGAAGGGAATGTTCTCTGGGGGTGGGTGTGTAGTTATCGGTGGGTATTAGGGGGATTGCAGTACCCATTAAACAGTGGCATTTTGGACTG